>JAMPIV010009605.1:0-400000 GCA_024509875.1 Oreohelix idahoensis
CGCGCAGTAATTGCACCACTTAAACAACACTCTAGATATTTGCTCTATTAGGCACGAAAACACAGGTATGGCCCACAACTTTCAAATATATCACACGACTACCAAATATAACTCACAATTATAGTTTAGGCTTTATTATGGCCTAAATTAATATATCTTCTTGAAGACTTTTTACATCCCAGCAATGCTTGCTCGCGCCGTCACGTGGGCTGACAGTCACGTGGGCTGAGCGCACATCGAAAATATCTGGGCGATAAATATGCCTTTACGTGAGGGGGGAAGCCGGGTGTCTTTCCGGCCCCATCACATATCTATCTATCTATCTATCTATCTATCTATCTATCTATCTATCTATCTATCTATCTATCTATCTATCTATCTATCTATCTATCTATCTATCTATCTATCTATCTATCTATCTATCTACCTATCTACCTATCTATCTATCTATCTATCTATCTATCTATCTATCTATCTCTGATGGGGCCGTAAAGACACCCCAGCCTCCCCCTTCATGTTCAAGGCATATTTATCGCCCATATATTTTCGATGTGCGCGCAGCACGCTTGGATGTGAAGAGTCTTGACTCAGTAGAAGATTTATTACTAGGCCATAATAAAGCCTAAAAATTAGTTATATTTGATAGTTGTGTGTTATATTAAATAGCTGTAAGTTTTATCTGTGTTTTCGTGCCTAATAGAGCAATAAAGGCGAGTGTTATTTGCGTGGCGCAATTAATCCGCGCAGCGCACTAAAGTTGAGTGATTAGCCTAGAGCCAATATAAAGAGATAGCGGGCGGCGAACGGGCCTATTTTGCAAAAGCCGCCCAGGAGAGAACAAACGAAGTTAGACACCAGAGCCAAGCTGTAAATGCCTTGAGCACATTAGCAATCGAGCACAGGCTGGGTGTTTGTTTGGTGTTTGCTTTGTTGGTTTATTTGTTTAATGTTTGCTTCAGTGTGCTCTTAATGTCACTGATAGGGTTGTAAAAATAAATACAGCCCCTGCCTCAAGAATCAGAGTTTTATTGTTGAATCGGGTCGGTTGCGAGTGTGCAAGAGAGTGATCAAATATCACATCATCATCATCATCATCTCGCCCACCCTATCACATATCTATCTATCTATCTATCTATCTATCTATCTATCTATCTATCTATCTATCTATCTATCTATCTATCTATCTATCTATCTATCTATCTATCTATCTATCTATCTGCCTGCCTATTTGTGTGCCTGTCTCCCGTCCCGTCTGTCTCCCTGCCTCTCTATTTGTCTACTTCTCTGTCTCAGTCTCTGTATGTCTCTGTGTCTGTCTGCCTGCCTGCCTGCCCGCCTACCTGCCTGTGTCTCTGTCTGTCTTGTCTACTCAACTGTCTATTCGTCTATCTTATGTCTCATCGTGTATTCATTGCTGTCTGCACGTAACAATGTAAAGACTCTTTACAATAACTCAAAGTCAACTACTTTTTCCCTCTGCATCATAATTAACTGCAATGCTATCAACAGGTTTTCTTAATGTGTATCCTGGCTTTGGACACATTGAGAAAGCATGTTGATAGCATGTTGATAGCATGTTGATAGCATGTTGATAGCATGACAGGACAGTCCTTGCTCTTGAATCCCGAGGGTACGAGAGGTAGAGGGCGACCAAAAGCACATGGAAAATGGAACTGTAGACAGACACGGAAACAAAACAAAACAAAAAAAAACTTCGTAATTACTGCTAATTCTAAATAACTTCCAACTCACTCCACAGTCTCTCGCCTCCCTTCAGTTATATTTTAAAACATATGCTTACATCACGCCCTACACTTTACTAACTGATCAAACAGTAACCCAAATATAGCATAAGGCATCTTCAAACAGCCATATTCTTTCGTCAAATCAGTCCTATTGTATGGCTGTGAAACATAAAGAACAACAAAAACAACAATTAAAAAAAACGACAGACTGTCATAAATTGGTTCTTGCGCAGAAGAGATGGATTCAAGCGGTATGTCAAGATCACTAATGTGGAACTGATGATAAGAACAAGACATCTGCCAGTGGAACAAAAAATTAGAAGAAGACGATGGAGATGGATAGGACACACACTGAGGAAACCTGGTGATATTACCAGGCAGTCCTTGTTCTGGCACGGTACAGGAAGACTTGGCATACGTTTGTTGAAGGCATATGCTCCTTACGTTTGTCTATAAACTGAGTTTAGTATTGATCCTCACTGGCATTCGATCATTCACCTTACGTCACAAACTCACACATACATATATACACGCCGCAGCGATCAAACACACAAAATTCTGTTGTCTCTTTTTTCGACTAATATTTTCTTGCACAGGTGAGCTGCACAGCACAGCTGTGCGCCAGGAAACAACTAGTGGATTCGGTAATATGAATAATCACCAAGGCTGCTCTATCGACATTTGAAACTGGCTGGATTAAATTATACCAAATTTTTTTAGCGAAATATTTTAACTTGCCAAAACAAAAACAAAAATCTATACATTAAATTAAACAGAAAAGATTTACTTCTTAACATTCTGGCTACTACGCTCAGAATGCTTTTCTGTAGACGTAAAAGTTATGAAGTAACTGTGAAATTAAACTTAAACACAAGAAATTAATAAAAGCATCGCAAACAGCAGACAATCCTTTCAAAGCCTCAATTATTCAAAGACGAAATTACCATATCACCGAAAATGCCCGCAGTCGCACAAGTTTATATATAAGCAGACAACATTAAATGGGATAATAAATAACTGGTAGACATTAGGGTTCCTAATATAGTGGAATTAATATTCTAATAACACTAATAGTAACAAACGAAGTTAGTAACAAACGAAGTTAGTAACAAACGAAGTTAGTATCAAACGAAGTTAGTAACAATACCTTATGACCACAAAGATTTAATCACTATAATGTTGCCACAGAAAACCTAGTTCGATACATCTGTACAAGAATAATTAATTGCATTAACTGAACCTGACAATTAATTTAGAACTTGAGTGGATTCTCAAGACTTCAACACTTAGGTGATAGTCTGTCACATTTAGCTGGCGTTACAAGGATACTGTTTGACAAACAATTAACTTTTTGTCTCATATGTTAGTATATGCTGTGTGTACTGGCATGTTGGTATTCTGATTTAGGGCGGAAAACTGTTCGCCAATCTCTCTCTCTCTCTCTCTCTCTCTCTCTCTCTCTCTCTCTCTCTCTCTCTCTCTCTCTCTCTCTCTCTCTCTCTCTCTCTCTCTCTCTCTCTCTCTCTCTCGCGCTCTCTCTCGCTCTCTCGCTCGCTCTCGCGTTCTCTCTCTCGCTCTCGCGCTCTCTCTCGCTCTCGCGCGCGCTCTCTCTCTCGCGCTCTCTCTCTCGCTCTCTCTCTCTCTCTCTCTCTCTCTCTCTCTCTCTCTCTCTCTCTCTCTCTATACCCTAACTAGCAATTACCCGTCTAAATTGACAGGTTTTTAATTATAGTGTGTTGTTTCTATTACATGTATTACTGACGGTACTATCACTACTGTGGTCATTTCATTGCAGGCGACCGTCATTAGATATTTGTAGTGAAAATTATATGGATGCATTAAATGTGAAGACATGGAGTAACCTTCCTAAATGACATGTGGAGTAGTAATAATGATCTAATTGACCGGAAATTGACTCAATAACTAACATTTCTTTTATGACAACATGTCTCGTAATTGTTCGAGCATCTTTTAAAATCTTGACTTTCCATAATCAAACTGTTCATGCACACCGTCATTTGCGCACTTTTTTATTTTCGGGAGAGTACATATAAGGGAAATAATACAATTATTGTCTAACTTTCAACCACAGTTGCACCCCTTAGCTGTGGTTAAAAGTTAAATGTACTCTCTCGAAAATAGAAAAGTTCGCAAATGACGGTGTGCATGATGTGACCGACCGACCGACGTACTTACGGCGGAAATTATGGTATTGGATTATAACTCACATTGGGTTGAACCGTGTGTTGCAGACTTTTAGACTTTGATAATTGGGCTGATATTATGTTTCATTTCATGTATTTTAAATTCATCTGTTCGGCCATCACGAAGTATCTTTCCGCTGAAACTTTGGGTTTATCTACGTTATTTTATAATTTTCTTATCAATGTTTCTTTCATTAAACTTGGTATTAAAGACTGACAGTGTTTATTTCTTGCTGTTATAAGCAGCTGGTATTGAAGTGTTCTATTCTGAACCGACCTTGAAGGTTAATGGTCAAAATTCATACAACATTTGACACTGTAACTGTAGAACGTTTTTCCATTTAACAAGTCTCGTTTTGACGACTTATAATCATTTAATCAAGCCTAAGAAAAATTCACCTAATCTTTTGGCCGAATACCACCACCAGCCAAGATCTGCTTACTCGGAGCAAGCAAAAGGACATGCACACCATCATAGCTGGCAGACGCTGGAGCTGGGTTGGCCATGTCCTCAGAAGAGACCCCGATGCCATCACAAGAACAGCTATGCTTTGGACCCCTGAAGGAAAACGAAAGAGAGGCCGACCAAAACCAACTTGGTGGAGGACTGTGGAGGCTGAGATGCAAAGAATGAACCAGAGTTGGGGCACTGTACGAAGGATGGCCGCCGACCGAGCAAAGTGGAATCAATTTGTTGTTGCCCTACAAGACGCCACTAAGCGTGATGGCCACTGACTGCTTTGACGTCGGCGGCTAAGGATCAAAGAAGAAGAAGAATCATTTAATCATCACACAACTGTCAATCATGATTTATCAACACTAATATGTTTCACGTTGAAGAACACTTGATATAGCACAGTCTTAGGGTTCATAGTTTGTCAGACACTACACGTCTGTTACTTTGGCGTTTAATTAACATTCAATATCTTGTAACCAAATGCTTGGTATACTTAGTATATTTATACAGAGTTAATCATTATGCTAATGGTTCTATTAGGAACACTGCCTAATATACATCTCAAGAACTCTGACCTATTATTAATTCACTTTGGCATCCATCGCCATGCTGTATCAGCCTTTCATATTATAACCGCGTTTCGCATTTCACGACTTACGCTACTAATAAATTATTGCGGTTAATATAATACCGACTTATATCTTCGGACTCAATGGTCCTTACACATTATTTATTTATTGCTTTACCAGCTTTACATTATCGTAATATAATTTTATAGTTATACACTATCATACGTTAGTGGCCATACCACATTTGGAAAACACTACCATAAGGCTCGAAGGCCACACACAGACTGTGCGTAACTAAGTCTAACGCGTCATGCATCGCCAGACGCGAACTATTTCATCCTATTCAGTAGGAGTGTTACATGGTGCGAACATCCGAATCAAGTTCAAACCAAAATGCTCGCTGACCATGCAACAATCCTCAACACCGTGTATCCTCTGCACACGAGAAACACCAATTTTCATGCGCATGGTCCAAAGACCACACCAAAACTGTTTTGAAAGAGCATCTGAAACAACATAACATCAACGTCAGAGTGCCTTCTTTCAGTGATCTTTATAACATGAAAAATCTGTGCTCAGATACCAAGGAGTAACAATGTAAGAAAGTATTATAAATATGATTGTCAAAATCATAGATTATATTCAAGGCAGAGGAGCGTTCCTTCACGAACAGTTTGCTGGGTCGCTGACGGAATCCAAGGACTGATATTTTAACCATCTTAAATACTTTACTGGCATTCGATGGACCAGTTTTGAACCGATTTGTTTGTTTGCTACCATAAATTTGTTTGTTTGCTCCCACTTTATTTCATCAAATGAGATACTTCAACTAGAAACAACAGAATTAAACATTCTCTGGCGTCAAATATCTCCCATGGCAGTATCATTTAAACTCCGCCTAGGCCAGTCCCAAACCCGGATGAATAAGTGAAGAGGGCAGAGTGCATGGAGGCCGCAAGGAGGCAGCCCCTCCACCATGCAAAGGCACAACAGGCCAATCAACTGTTTGCCTTAAAATATGATTACAAGAACCAACGGAGAGAAAACCGGACTGATCTTAAAGGTGACGAACTGGCACGAATTACAGAACATGGAATTGTAGAAGCATTAATGGGAAAGAGGTGCTAGTAGAGGACATGAGGAAAACAATGTTGGAAATCCTGGCTCTGACAGAAACTAAGAAAAAAGGGCAAGGAGACCTCAATGGCAACATGCTGTTCTACAGTGGAGTCCTCGCAAGCCAAAGGGGGTGTTGGTTGTATTGTGGCTAAAAGCCAAACAAATAACATCAAAGGATATAAATTTGTCTCGAAGCGCATTATGGTGCTAAATTTAAAACAAGGAGAAACCATAGTCAACTTTGTCATTGTGTATGGGCCAAACGCAGATTGTAACGAGATGGATTTGGGGCGACCCCTTCTCGATCTCTTATTCACTACGGCAGTACTCATTTCAATTGTTGTAAGTGCTGATTACCTGAAATTTCCAGACAGACACATTTCTTTCTGCTCGTATCAAGCAGATATTTGATATTGTCAAAATATTTTACACTCCTTGTTGGTGATAGTACATCAAATTTGCTAGGCGCGGCACAGCTTTACTGAGATTATCACAGGTAAAACCCATATTGGTCTTTTTAGTTTTTTGCGTAGAATTGTGCTCAAGCGACAGATAACGAGATTACTCAGACATAAATGACATAATCGTTTCCTGTCACGAAGACATTACTTTATATTACAGTAATATGTTGCTACATCTGAAACACATTGTCGTATGAGTTTACAGATGTGTTGGTGAGTTTGTACACCAGGCATTGGATGTTTTACTGCCATATATGGGAGACGTGACCTTTGCATCACGCGCAAAATTATTCCATGTCGGAATATTTTGAAATTACCCCACCCAACAAGCATGTTTAAAATTATTGGAGCCCTGAGTAGCTTCATAATAAACAGATGCGGGGGTAGGACAGGCAATATAACCGGACCTTATTCGCGTTTTAATTCACTGTGAGAAATCGCTTGCCACGACGACACAACCAGACTACCAGAAGTTATAATTCAGAATTAGATTTATCAGACTGGACACCTATTATTGGAGTATTTAACAGGACTTACAAAACAGCCCAGAAAGACTCTATCAATTTAATAAGGAAACCGAGATCTGAGGAAACTGAAAGGAGTAATAGAGGGAATATTATTAAAGGAACGACCCCAAGAACACGTGTATAAAGGCATCTGCTAATGCCTTAACTTTATTCATTTTAGCAAAACGTCTGTGAACCAGGATTGGCGTAAGTTGTGCATTTTACATTTTATCTTTTTTCATTACTAACATGTGAATTAATATGTATATATTGGCGTGTGACTATTAATAGGTGAAAATCGCTAGTGAATGTCCAAGTCATTTGAGGCTGGCAACCTCAGCGTATAAACTGATGATTTCATAAACCACAACTGCAAGGACTGGGGACTGCTTTATCGCTAGTTTCTTAACGAGAACTAAAAGCATAAATAGTCCCAAGATCCATATGGAGCAGGGAGGGAAAGATGAAAGAAATGATGTACATACTAAGTATAATATTTGCATTTTCAAACCAGTGTAAATGTCCATGTAAACATATTCACTTTAAAATTAATGAAAGTTTCAAATTTTTCAACAAGTGTAGATGTAAATGAAAACATATTCAATTTATATTGTGAAATACTTTTCAATCAGTGAAGACGTAAATGTAAACATATTTCTGTCTGTACTATTAACCTTTTCATTTAAATGTAAAATAAAGATAAAGCTATTCAATTTAAATGTAAAGACAGTTTTCTTTCGAGCGATTAAGTTTAATTCTCATCGAGGGTAAAGTCTGAGCAGATGGGATGGTGGAATAAAAGAAAGGGCACACATAAGTGTGTGTCGGGAAACGCAATACTCAGGAGAGTGTTTCGTTTCTATTCTTTTACCATAGTTGTTGGTGGTGGTACCAGTTGAGGATACTATCTCTAGAACAAGAAGTGAACAGTGGCCTGAGCTATAAGACGAGGGACCAACTTTGTAGACCTCCCTGATACTTTTGGGAACGTGCTACGCCCTACATCCTTGACCAGCGACGAGCGTTATCAGTGATCAATCTACCGAGAACCAACCCATCAGCAGGAGCAGAACCTACCAGTGGCAGATAAGTGAAACCTATAAACTGCTACGTGAACTCCTTTCTAAACTTTTATCCCCTCAGAACAGTGAAAAGTTTCTGAAAACATTATTCATTCTTTTAACCCTTGTTAAAACTAAATGATTATTAAATTTGTTATTTTTGTAATTATGCAAATTTAACTTCGATTTAATCGTTTTAAATGTACTGCATGTTTGTCTCAGTCAATTTACTAAATACATTCTAAACAGAGCTATACCATAATAATAAGAATTCCACTGAGTAAATCAGGGTGGGGCTTGACGAGCTAAAATAATAATTGCTTAATCCTTCACAAAAGTTGTCGGCAGATCATAGAGTTAACTTGCTCAGCCAATGCAGAATTGTTCTAGCTTTTCTGAATATCTTGTGAAAACTCCCTTGAGATAGAAGCATCTTTATTCCTTTATTTACAACTCTGGGAAAAGGAAGAGATACCAGCAGAATGGAAGGAATGATATCTGGTTGTTGCCTAAGAAGGGAAATTTACAAGAGTGCACAAATTATAGAGGAATAATGTTACTATCAGTGCCAGGAAAAGTATTAAACAGAAACATCCTTGAGAGATTAAAAGAGTCCATAGACAAGAAACTGAGAGATAAACAAGCATGTTTTCGACAAAATAGATACTGTACAGACCAGATAGCTACATTGAGAATAATAGTTGAACAAAGTCTGGAATGGAATTAACCGCTATACATCGGATTCGTGGACTATGAAAAGGCATTTGACAGTGTAGACAGACAATCGATTTGGAAATTGATGAGGCATTACGGAGTTCCCATGAAGATCATTAACTTAATAAAGAAGACCTATGAAGACATGACATGCAGAGTTCTTCATGAAGGACAACTTACAGAACCGTTAAGGATTAGAACGGGAGTGAGACAGTTATGCCTCTTGTCTTCATTTCTTTTCTTTCTAGCAATAGATTGGGTTATGAAAACATCGACATCACACAACAGAAATGGAATCCAGTGGAGTCTGACTAAACAGCTTGATGATTTGGATTTTGCTGATGACTTGGCTCTTCTGTCCCATAACCATAATCAGATGCAAGAGAAAATGACAATTCTCGATGAGAGGTCACAACAAGTGGGCCTGAAAATACACAGGGAAAAGACAAAGATTATGAGAATAAATGCAAGAAATGATAACAAGGTTGAACTTGAAGAAACACCACTAAAAGATGTAGAATCGTACACATATCTTGGAAGTAATATAGACAAAGTTGGAGGGACAGACAGTGATATCAAAATAAGAATACAAAAAGCAAGAAGAGCTTTCATTGCATTGGGAAACATATGGAGAACAAGAGAAATCAAGTCCAACACGAAAATAAGAATTTTCAACTCATATGTGAAGTCAGTCCTATTGTATGGCTCTGAGACATTGAGAACAACAAAAACAACAATCAAAAAGCTACAGACTTTTATAAACGGGTGCTTGCGTAGAATAGAAGGACTGAAATGGTATGACAAAGTCACAAATGTGGAATTGATGACAAGAACTAGACACGTGCCAGTGGAACAAGAGTTGAGAAGAAGACGCTGGCGATGGATAGAACACAAATTGAGGAAACCTGTTGATAGCATTACAAGGCAGTCCTTGTTCTGGAATCCACAGGGAAAGAGAGGCAGAGGTAGATAAAAAAACACACGGAGAAGAGAACTGGAAACAGAGGTGAAAATGATGAGGAAAACATGGAAAGAACTTGAGCAGATGGCACAGGACAGGAAGACTTGGCATGTGTTTGTTGAAGGCCTATGCTCCTTGGAGAGCTAAAGGGAATTTATTGATTGATTGATTGATACAACTCTGCCAAAATAATCTTATGCGAAGGTAGACACCATTGAAGGCCCATAGTAGATACTCTTTAGTTTTGGCCAATGTTGGACCACTACTGCAAAGCAGGGGAGGCAACCAGTGACAGATGAGAAAGCACATATCAAAGAAGAATTCTTTGAGCTGCTTCAAAAGGCAGTAGATGTTGCCTGGATGAAATTATCCTTCTCGTAGATTTCAATGCCAGAATTGGAAATGATCATGCTAGATGGAGTGGAGTTATTGGAAGATATGGAGAAGATACACTAAATGACAATGGAATGTGAAAGGGTGGGGATGATGGTGATGATGATGTTGTGATATGTGATCACTCTCTTTTCACACTCGCAACCGACCCGATTCAACAATAAAACTCTGATTCTTAAGGCAGGGGCTGTATTTATTTTTACAACCCATTCAGTGACTAAGAGCACACTGAAGCAAACATTAAACAAATAAACCAACAAACAAAACATCAAACAAACACCCAGCCTGTGCTCGATTGCTAATGTGCTCAAGGCATTTACAGCTTGACTCTGGTGTCTAACTTCGTTTCTCTCTCGTCTGGGCGGCTCTTGAAAGAATAGAATCTTTCGAAGGCTTACATTCTCTTTATATAAGCCCTATGGCGAATCACTCAACTTAGTCCGCGCGCGCAGTAATTGCGCCAAGCAAATAACACTTGCCTTTATTGCTCTATTAGGCACTAAAACACACAAGTATGGCCCATAACTATCAATTATAACACACAACTCTACACCACAACTATTTTTAGGCTTTATTGGGGCCTAAACTAATATATCTTCTATCACTTTTCACATCCCAGCGTGCTGCGCGCACATCGAAAATATATGGGCGATAAATATGCCTTGAACATGAAGGGGGAAGCCGGGGTATCTTTACGGCCCCATCACATATCTCTCTCCTGATTTTGTTGTCGTCCCGACAACATCACTACCTCTGGCGTTTCAATTGTAGCCTCTCAGATCGTCTCGGGGCAGGATCCTCTATCGGCTTCAGGGCATACCAGCTTGGTTCGGGCATTAGACCATGCACATCCTCCCCAGGGTCTGTCTCATCTGGCGAAGCTGATGCCTCAGGTAGGCCTAGTGTAGCATCTACCAGATTTGGAGAATCATCTTTGTCCTCACTTCGTCTCAGTTCGTGCGCCGCGACCCTCATCTTCAGATTTTCGATGCCTGTTGGCCTTATCACATAATCACCACCGCTAGCTTCTGGAATTGCTGATACAATGAATTCGTCGTTGGACTACACGTCTTGTATTTTGGCCCTGTCTGTGTAGTGCACTCTTTTCCGCACTCTCACACCCACTCGCAATGGTGTGGGGCCTGGAGGCTGATTACATCTCTCCCTCCTATCAGCGGCCATCTTCTGCATTCTCTCTGCAGCCTTTTGGTGTGTTACGTGCAACCTCTCTAGGTGACATTGCAGCCACTCATCAGTTGTCTCCGGCTCTTCATCTGGGCGCGTGCCTATCATGAAGTCTAGAGGAAGCCTTGGTTCTCTGCCGAAGAGGAGGTAGTATGGTGAGTACCCTGTCGAAGAGTGGGGTGGAGTTGTAGACCATAACCACCTCAGCTAGATGCTCAGACCACCTTCGGTTCTGGTCGGCTGTCATGGGTCTCAGCAAATCATGCAACGTCTTGTTGAAGCGCTCGCACTGCCTGTTGCCTTTAGGATTGTAAGCTGTAGTGCGGCTCTTGTGGACTCCATATATCCTGCACAGCTCTGCAACTATCGCTGATTCGAAGTTCCGGCCTTGATCAGAGTGTATCCTCTGAGGAGCTCCGAGATACTAGACCCACTTTTCCACCAGGGCCTTGGTGACCGTTGTTGCTTTTTGGTCTCTTGTTGGTATTGCAATGGTGTACTTGCTGAACACATCTGTCAGCACTAATACATTCTCAAACCCTTTGGAATCCCGCTCTAGCAGTGTGAAATCCATTGCTACCACCTCAAGTGATCTGGAGGCAATCAAGTTTCCAGATGGCCCATGAAACTTCAGTTGAGGTGCCTTGGCAATGTTACATCGGTTGCATCTGCGACAAAACACTTCAACATCAGCTGTGATGCCTACCCAGAAGCACCTACTTCTCAGCAACTGCAGCACGCGCTCTCTTCCCTGATGGCCCACCCTGTGAGCAGAGTCCAGTATCCGTGGTTTCATGTACTCAGGTATTACCAGTTGTTTTATGCTGGATCCATCTGATCCCTTCACTGTCCAGTATAACAACCCATCTGTCACTTCGAGCTGGTTACTCTGATTAAGTAGTTTCCTTGCGGCCAATGGGGATTTTTCAAGCATCTCTTTCTGCAGGTCTGGTGCCATCATTTACCATCTTCCTAACCATCGCTACCACATCATCAGCTCCCTGGAGATTTATCAATTCCTCACGCGAATAGGTGGGAAATGCTTGAGTGGTTGCTGGTGCCGAGGATGATTCGGTAGGTACCCTTTCATTTATCTCTTTCTGGCTTATTGCTGCCATCAACCCTATTGTATGTGGTATCTGGGTAAACTCTCTGATAACCTCAGCTGTTATGCCACTTATTTCAACATCTGCATCATCCTCCAGTTCTTCGCCTGTGGTCTCAATAGGAAAGCGGGACAAATAATCTGCATTTCCATTGGCTCTCGCTGCCCGATGTCGGATAGTGTAGTTAAACATAGCCATCTGGGCCATCCATCTCTGCTCTATGGCTCCCAGTTTAGCTTTCTCCCAGAAGGCCAGACCCCTGTTGTCTGTAAATACCTCTACTTGTGATCCTAGCAGGTAACCTCTGAATTTTTCAGTCATGGCCCACTTAAGACCCAGCAGTTCCAGCCTCATGCTGCTTTTTGAGTTTTTTTCAGGGGGTCGAAGTGTGCGACTTGCATATGCCAAGACTTTCTTTGTTCCATCTTGCACTTGTAAAAGGATTGCTGCTAATCCTTCATATGATACATCTACCTGCAGGATAAATGGTAGCGAGAAGTTAGGGAACCCTAGTAGCGGTGTGGAGGTTAGCGCCTTTTTCTGTGTCTCAAAGGCTACAACACACTCTTCGGTCCACAACTCTCCTATTGGTGACTTACTTCGCCTTTTAGTCTGCATGCTTTGATTGAGCGCAGCTACTAAATCATGTAGCGGTTTGGCTATCTTTGCAAAGCCCGGCACAAATCCCAGGAATGACAGTAACTCGGTCTGGGAACGCAGTACAGGGGCCTCTTGAACAGCCTTCACCTTGTTTTCCATAGCTCCTATTCCATCTGCTGATATAGTATGCCCCAAGAATCCAATCGTTGTCCTAAACAGCTTACACGTTTCTCCATTCAGCTTCTGCCCTAGCTGACGTAGCTTAGAGAATACTTTCTCCAGTCGGCTCAAATGGTTAATGAAGTCATCAGAGTACACTAAAATGTCATCAAGGTATACTAGTATCAGCTGGAATACTAAATCATGCATACTGCTCTGCATTAATCGTTGGAAGGTGCTGGCAGAGTTGGCTAGGCCCATAGACATCCTGGTGTATTCATAAAGTCCAAAAGGGGTAGTAAAAGCGGTTTTCTCTTGATCTTTCTCATCCATTGCTACTTGATAGTAACCACTTGCCAGATCAAGCGATGAGAATATCTTTGCTCCTCCTAGCGCATCCAGGTACTCATCTACTCGGGGTAGAGGGTATGCATCCCTCTTCGTCTTGCTATTGAGTGCCCTGAAGTCTACGCAGAGTCTAAGCCGACCATCCTTCTTCCGGACCAAAACTATTGGGGAGGCCCAAGGACTGCAACTCTCCTTGATTATTTGTTTGTCAATCAACCCTTGCAGGTGATCCTGTACCTCTCTATAGAAAGCAGGAGGTATTCTCCTGTAAGGCTGCTTAACTGGGGTGTCATGTGTTAATGGGATGGTGTGCGTTACCCTGTCCGTGTACCCTACATCTGTCTCATCTGTGGCAAAAAGATCGGCACAGCGTCTCAACAACGCTCTCACTTCCTGCTCTTCAGCCTCACTGCCCTCAAACCCGGCCAGGTCAATTGGGCACATCTCTTGCGCTGGATTCGTGTATGGTGGACTTGCTGACATTTCTACCTCTTGAGCCCCTACAACTCTGAAATATGTGCTATAGTCAACCCCAGCTTCTGTCAGTACTCCTACTTGTGTCCCGGGAGCTAAAAACAAGTCCTCATCACCCAAATTTATGGCCTGAATATCACAGGACCCACTTCTAAGAACAGTCAATGTATGACTCATAATCAGCCCTCTGTGTTCTAAGTCTCTGTTAGGCTCAAAGAGAAAAGCTCTTTTTGACTGGCCTCCTCTCCTGCATTTGACTGTTATGGCCCTGATCGATCGAGCAGGTATGTGGGTTTGCTTTCTCCCAGCTACCCATACTTTCATAGAGTCTGATTTCTGCGTCATCCCCTGATCTCTTGGAGGGTCCCATCTTAGTATTTTCTGTATGTTTGGGATTTCCACAAGGACATTAGTACCTATGATCCCTGGTGTTTTTATCTGGTTTCTAGACCCTTGTACCTCCCTGAATACATAAACTCCCCAGTTTTTCACTATTGTGCACCCAACTTGTATGTCCACAACTAAGTGACCAATATATGGGATGGTGGCACCATTTGCTGCTGTCAGGCGCACCCATCTACCCTCATCCAAGGGGAGCTCTCCAAACATCTCCCTGAAACATTGCTCTGTGATGGTAGACACCTGTGAACCTGTGTCAAACACACAATTTATCTCTTTTCCTTCCATCAGTACTACTCCTTCAGGTCGACCTCCTACCATCTTGATCCGGTTTTCTTGGTGCTCTCTCTTCACGTTTCTTTCTTTAAACTCCTGGGGATTTGGTCCGCTGCTGGTCGACATTTCCTATGATGGTTGAATCTCTAACCTTCCTTCTGAGTGGCGGTCTTTCTACTTCGCTCCACTTTGTGTGATGCCCTAGCCGCAGAGTTACTAACCGGACAGCTCGCTACTAGATGTTGTGCTGACTTGCATTGGAAATATCTTCTAGGTAGAGGACCACATGGACACCTGACAGCTATATGATCCCCAACATCAGCGCAGTTATAGCACCTGATTCTCCGGGGGCCATTCCATAAATTAGGTTTCTTCCTGCTTCTGTAACTGCGGCTGTTCCCGTAGCGCCTAGAGAAGGTCCTCCTGTTAATTACTCCCACCTGCCGCTCCAACATCTCAGTCTCCCTATCATTTGGAGAAACAGGCCTTTTCCTTCTATTTGCATTCTTCCTCATGCCAACCTGTAATTGCCTGCCACCTCTACCTGCACTCTTTCTATTTGAGTCACAAAGCTCCCCTTCCACAGCCTGACTCCCAGCCACAGAGGGGTCTAGTTTAGTGCCTGTTGTGGGCATTCCCACTGAACATGCCCTACATTTTTGCACCGATAGCATCGGATGGTCCTTGCCGGCCTTCTCTGCCTGCCTTGCATGTCAGCCATCTGGAGCTTCAGCTGTGCGATCTCTGCTCTGAGTTGCTCCACTTCGGTGTTTCCTTCTTGTGACCTGGGTGCCATTTCTTCGTGGGATGCTGCGACTGTGGCTATCCCAGCTCTTGCTGTTTGACCACTCCCAGTCCATCTCAGAGCATCATCTCTTATGGACACAAATGATACTGCAGGCTCGTGACGGACTCTGCCCTCCATCATTCTCCGCGTCAAGTCGTCCCTTAGACTGGCAACAAACTGGTCCCTTAGCACTGTTTCGTCAAGCTTGACACCATTGGCTTTCTCCTGCGCCCCTGCTGCCTGCTCAAATATCTCATGCAGCCTATGGGCAAACTCACGCACCGATTCCCTTGGCCCTTGGTACGCTGAATAAAATAGCGCCATTAGTTCTTGGGTGCTCCTCGATTCTCCATACACCCTGAGAATGGCCTGAAGCATTGCCATCAGGGTTATTGTCTCTTACTTGTATCCGCAGCTCCCTGCGGACAACTGGGGTCACACTGTCAAGGATCACATCGGCCTGGTCCTCCTTACTCATGTAGCCAGACCTCCACGCAGCTCTAACCTCCCTTGCATAGTCCTCCGCGTTTGGCCCCGAACGTTCCCCGAAACATTTCACTTTATTGAGGGTGGGCACCAACATGTACTGTATGTGTTTTGGCTGGGGCCGTGGACCTGCTACTGATCCCTCACTTTGCACCTCTGATGCACCGACCACTTGTGTTGGATCTGCATCCTCATGCTCCCCTTTGCTCGTAGCACGTGTGCTCCTTGCGGCCATCTTGCTGCAAGAATGCACTGCTGGGTGTTTACACTATTTGTTCGTTTGCTGTTTGCTCGGTGTCACTGTCTGCCTGATCCAACCGACGACGCCAATTGTGAAAGGGTGGGGATGATGGTGATGATGATGTTGTGATATGTGATCACTCTCTTTTCACACTCGCAACCGACCCGATTCAACAATAAAACTCTGATTCTTAAGGCAGGGGCTGTATTTATTTTTACAACCCATTCAGTGACTAAGAGTACACTGAAGCAAACATTAAACAAATAAACCAACAAACAAAACACCAAACAAACACCCAGCCTGTGCTCGATTGCTAATGTGCTCAAGGCATTTACAGTTTGACTCTGGTGTCTAACTTCGTTTCTCTCTCGTCTGGGCGGCTCTTGAAAGAATAGAATCTTTCGAAGGCTTACATTCTCTTTATATAAGCCCTATGGCGAATCACTCAACTTAGTCCGCGCGCGCAGTAATTGCGCCACGCAAATAACACTCGCCTTTATTCCTCTATTAGGCACTAAAACACACAAGTATGGCCCATAACTATCAATTATAACACACAACTCTACACCACAACTATTTTTAGGCTTTATTGGGGCCTAAACTAATATATCTTCTATCACTTTTCACATCCCAGCGTGCTATGCACATGTCACTATAAGAGACTTGATATTCGCTGATGACGCTGCAGTCGTCACTTAAAGTCAACAGCAGCTTCAGAGCGTGATGAATCGCTTCGACCAAGAATGCAAGGACTTTGGCTTCACAATAAGTCTAAAGAAAACCAATGTGCTCAGTCATAATGTGGATGTTGCACCAATTATCACTATAGATAACAATGAATTGGCAGTGGTGCACCACTTCACATACCTGTGGTCTACCATCTACGATAAACTCTCTCTCTCTCTCTCTCTCTCTCTCTCTCTCTCTCTGTACACAGAAATAAACAGCCGCTGCAGCTACCTTTGCCCGCCTCACATCGCGTGTTTGGGGAAACTCCAAACTCACAATGAAGACCAAAGCTGCGGTATATAACGCCTGCGACACCAGCATACTTCTATATGACGGTAAGACATGGACAACCTATGCTGAGCAAGAAAGAAGGCTTAATACCTTCCAACTACGGTCTCTACGCCACATCCTCTGTATTTCGTGGAAGGACAAAGTGACAAATGTCGAGGTGCTGTCACGTGCTGGCCTTCAAAGCATGTATACATTGCTTAGACAGCGTAGACTACGCTGACTTGGCCATATCCGCCACATGGAAGACGGTCACATCCCGAAAGATATTTTCTACGGGCAGCTGGTAATGGCAAAGAGCAGTTGGGCTCCGCAGCTGAGGTTCAAAGATGTGAGCAAGAGAGACATGAGAGCGCTGGACATAAATCCAGCAACCTGGGAGGATGAAGCTGCCAGTTGCACCAAGTGGCGATGCTTTCTACAGCACCACCTCAGATTGGGCGAAAAGAAGTTCTTACGGCAAGCAGAAGAGAGGAGGACATGTCGAAAGGAACACCAGGAAAATAAGCAGCTGAGGGCTATCACCTCAGGGGCGCATTCTCATAGTCATTTACGACTGAAGGAGCTATTATTATTGTCGTGAAGTCCGATTCACAACACGTCATTCTTACCATAACGGTACGCGTATTTTGCTTTTAAACCTAAGATAAAAGAAATCGCTCCAGGAATAAGGAAGATATTTGAATTCCTGGTTTTCCATATTTGCACATCTAGACAAATGTATGCCGATATTTGCGTATGCAACACACGGCACCATTACTGCTTCCCGTGTCGTTCGGCCCTGACCTATATAAGGACTTGCCCTCTTGCAAAAGCAGGCCATACAATTTTTAAAATACAGCGAGAGCTCCAGGTCTGTCAGTGAAGACTTCTTTTGCCTTCTGCATCTGAGAGCAGACTGCGTGACCATTAACAGCTCGACTGTATGTACTTGAGGGCAAGAAAGAATGTATATATATATATACATATATATATAAGTTCTAATTAATTAATTAAATGGTGCGTTAGGAAGTGTGTACAATCTGTTATAAAACTACTGTGTAATTTCTGCAGGCAAAACCAAGCCTGTGTATATTCAAATAAATGAGAATTGCAGCGGAAAGTGTGTTCATAGTTTTAGAAAAGCATTTAAAGAATTTTTTCTTGATGGAATGGGACATACACCAGGAACAAAGGAAAGGATGAAAGGAATTGCATTACTGTATTGTTTAAGATATCACATAGTATTTTCAACAAAACCTAATAACTGTATGAAGGCGAATCATGGACAGCTAGTTGTGACCAAGGAATTGGAGAAAGATTATCTTCACAGTGAACTGGATTGTGTTATTACTGATTTATTATGCCCTGTGCGTCTACTTGCACTCTGTCTGAAACTGTCTCTCATTCCCTACATCTGTGCTAGAGAGATAGAGATAGACAATACAGTGGTTAACAATTGTATTTCAGATTACATCCTGTAATAAAAGTACACCTTTAAAGAGCCATCCACAACTATAGGAGCTAGTGGTGCGAGCGCCCTTTAATTCTAGATGGACAGCCACCCAGTACCTACTGCCTGGAAGAATCTCATGTGTTGTTTCTATCCAGAACAGAAGTATGACAGGCTACAAAACCAAGAACTACAGATAAGTAGCCACACAAGGCTACTGTCCAGTGTACAACAGATAGACCACAATTAATATGTCACCTAAGACAGTAGCAAATGATGATAATTCGGTGCAATTAGATAGGCAAATTCATATTCAATAATTGACAGTAATTCAGAAACTGTGAGGAACTTTTATTGATCCTAAAATAAAGACAGTCTACACACAGATTGAGTCCAGCCAGGAAAGAGAACCATCAGTACAAATTTAAAGACTGTAGATAGTTTTGAACATTTTACAAGTGATTTTATTCATTTAATGTTGTAATCAAAGTTTCTTCTTCTTCTTCTTCGTTCGTCCTGAAAAGGACGTTGGTTGCGTTGTGTCCGTTTACAGCGAAGCTGCGATATTTGCGCCTTTCGGCCGACACATCCGACTTCAGCATGGCATTTTTGGGACCGGGTTAGCCTTCCCTCTTCGATCCCTACTCGCTCAGCCAGACTGCAGTGATGCAGCCTGTTTCCAGGACCACCACTTGGAGGTGGAGTAGGGTCTTTGAGTTCAGTGAAAGATTTTCAGAGAAAAGAAAAACTTGTATAAAATAAATTGTAAACATTTACCAACAGACTTACTTGAATTATTTAAGTTAACTTACAGTTCTTGTTGGTAAATAGTTTAGTTTAATACCCCTAGCAGAGCTTAACACAAGGATCTGGAGAGGAGTGTTTAGGGACCTAGGATAAAACACTATCATCATACCTAGGAACTTATACAGCTTGATCCTACCTTTGGTGTCCATACACCCTTACTCTTTTCAGAGAAAGGGGTATTACTTATAAGACCAGTCTCTTATCTGACACTATCCTGGTATCACCTGATACAACTTTGTGTCCAGGATATCTTATAGTGTAAATAATATTAACCCCTCTCGTGACAATTATATTATTATACATACACCTTGACAAGAAGGAAGCTAAAGCAAATGTGCAAAAGCGTGTCTCAACCAGGTTTTGATCCATGTACCCGGTAACTTTCTCCGCGAAAAGCCAGAGGTTGTCCACATATGATGTCACAAAATTTTTTCTAGTTCGAACCGCCCTCATCCCAGCTCTCTCCCCCCCCCCCCCCCCCCGCCCCCCCCCCCCCCCCCCCCCCCCCCCCCCTCCCGCGCCCTCCCCCCCCCCCCCCCCCCCCCCAGGGTCACATTGCGTCACAACAAAATCCAGATCCCTCTCTTTCGTGATATCGCAAATCTCTTTCACCCCCCCCCCCCCCCCCCAAACCTCTCTTGTTTTCATCCATTTTTTTTAATACAGAGAAGAAAGAATGTAATCGAATGTAAATTAGTTAACTAGTGCAGACCAAATTGCAAACTGTTAAGTATTTTTTTATGAAAAATATCCCGTTCAACCTCCGATGAGTTATAATTAGGATGTATATTGTTTTTAATTGCAAATAATATGAACAACTGCCAATATGAGAATGTGGCATCACATCTCCTGTCAAATCGTTGTAAATAGAGCAAACCAAAATTACCAATTGTGCGTGTATGTTAAAAAAACCCACACAAAAACGAGATAAAACAAACACAAAACACCAAATAAAATAATATTAGGGGGGAGGGGTGAGTGACCCGGGGGGGGGGGGGGGGTGGGGGGTTGGGGTGGTGTAAAGGCCCGGTGTTTCCAGTTATATATTTAATTGACTTTCACTTACTACAAGTCATATGTATTGTAAGAACATCATCAGACCTTCACCTTCCCAATCACTTTTTATTAACATTTGGTCTTGTTAAATACTGTTTGACTATATAATGCAGTTCCCTAGGTCTGTCTATTCTTAACACTTCTTCTATATTTATAGATAAATTTGATGCCTGCAAATAATCTAATATTGAGATTCTCATTTGCTCATTGTCGCGAGTATGGAAATAGAGAATGTCTGAGTTTAGACATAATATGAAAGAGTAATGTGAAAGTAGAGAAAATTTCAGCCACTAAGGGAAATATGGAGAGAGGTACGACGTCTGGAGAGAAGAGAGATATAATCAAATATCTTAGGTCTACTTCCCAGCCATACTCGGACTCTGTTAAAGATGTCATATCCTCGTCCGTCCTCCACTGCTAAATAGAATAATCTATTACAATAAGGACTACAACAGCAAACATTAAGTGACAGAACAGTGTGAATTCTGACCGCTTAGTACATATAAATATATTTATTAAAGAAACCACAACATTGAACCCAACAAAATAAATAATGCCTTCACTAGCTCTGAAGGGCTAGTGAATGTATCAATATCACAACCACAGAAAAATAACACAAGACTTCACTCAATCACACCAGCCAAACGTCTCACTCCAAACCACCAACACCCGTACACTTTCTCACTACCCAAGTTATCTAGCTAACAGGTGGCTCGCAGTCTTCAGTGATGAAAACGGCCTCTCCAGTCTTGAGCAACATATTCCTGGTATGTAAGTAATCCGCAGCTAGGAAAAGCCTAACACAGTTCCTCCTAATTTGGTATTCAAATGATGGAGAGATAAGCTACCTATCGAACAGCTTCTAAATAAATCCTAACGTTCACAGGTTCCTGTGGCGGCTGAAGGAGACAACACTAGTGCGACTATAAATGCACCCACTGCTCTATCTAAAAAAACCAAACAAGAATGATCACGGCTGGCAAACAAGTATCATGGTGGGAACCGAGTGTGCGCCTCATATTCTGGATAATGGTGACTTGAGCTCCTAGACAGGTGACGAGTGCTGGCAACTGATGAATCCTCTCTGTCGTTACGTCGGTATATTCCTAGTTAACAGGACGTAAACGAGTCTGACGATATTGCCGTAATGACTGGATGGTATATATATATATATATATATATATATATATATATATATATATATATATATATATATATATATATATATATATATATATATATATATATATATATATATATATATACTGCGATAGGCTGAGGGTAAGTAATCCAAGAATACAGCCTTGTATGCTGAATAATAGCGGAATGAACTGGTTTGCCGCGAGATCAATATTAGGTGGTGATTTTTAATATAATTGTAGTCGAGATAAACTGGAGATGGTAACTTATCAGGAAGTGCTTAATATAATCTGAAAGTTGCAAAGTACTCAACCAAGGAAGTAAAGTACCAGGCTAAGACCACGCTCTGAAAATACACAAACAAATCAAAATCTCGTTAACCGCTGTAACAGCCTGTAGTGGTGTTGATGGTATTGTATGATGGTGTTATTACTACATGTAACTTGTATGAGGCCAGCTGTGAAGGCTCCTGAGATAAAATGTGGTTGAGAATTATCAGAAGGCCTTTCTTGCTACCACTACGACCTCACACTTAATTTTTTTTTTTTTTCTTAATGAATGTGGCTACGTAAAGTGTCTAGGGTAATGATGTGTAATGTGGTGTGTTAGTTATAAATACACCCACAGGCATTTAAGAAGACTAATAAGATTAACAAGTGTTAAAATACACTGAACTAACTCACATGTATAAAGTTTTTGATATAATTATATTACATTTATTGGTTCTGGATCAAGTTTTATTTTGACCAGAACTTGTTTTAAAAGAAGGATTTAAAATTTATGAAAATTATGCATGGAATGTTACATAATAAATACAAAAGTGTACATATTTAAGTACTAGAATAGTTAGTTTTATTCAAATGTTCTGGTAGTCAGCTACTAGGGAGGATATTTATTGTCTGTGCTGTTGGGGTGGTCTCATCACACCTGTCTATATTGACTACACCGTGTCCAGAAACTGGTGGGAATTTTTTATGGGGATATTAGTCACTACCAATAGTTGGTGAATGTCCAGCAGACCAGAGGCTCACTCATCTTTTTGTAGCTCTGGTGCTGAAAACTTGCGGTCCCACCTCTCCGTGCTGGCGGACAATAATGGTGGTCTCTGTCACAAGAACTGCACAGATACACTCGAGTAAAGTCACCCACCGGATAGACTCTGCTTTGTTGTCGATAGAAAACTCACAGTTCTGCAATCAAAGTATGGGCTATGTGTCAAAATCTATTCTATACCCACGTCTGGACACCACACTGACACAACAACCACATCATACAGACAGGTCAGATCTCTCTGACCAAACAGCACAGTTACCATGGTGGGTTTACCTCAGATAGATCCTCCCAGACTATAGATTCTGAAAAAATATTTATTAGTTGTTGGCCCTAAAAGAAGATAGGTAATCTGTTTCAACGCTTGATTTATTTTGCATAATCCTTGCTGTAGTTTATGTACACTGTTAGTCCCTAGACCCTGACTTGGGCGGGGGGTCTAGAGCAAAATCCCTACTGGTTTGTAAGGCTATATTATGATATGGCAGTATCAAATCACTCGAACATGAAACAATATTCAAAATATATAAAGAAATAATTTCAATCTTACCAGATTAAGAATACATAACACAGAATTGCTAGCAAAACTCAGCTGAGCTGCTGGCTATAGTATGGCGTCCCTAAATTTATTCACTGTCTTTCATATGGGAACACACCACACTTTAAAATCTGTGTCTAACACTGAACAATTATTGAAGAATGACCCCAAATGCGCTCTGAGCGCTAATGATATGATTGTCTGTGGCCAATCACTGCCAAGGTTTATTTTTAATTTCAAATTTCTACACTAAAGTCATTTCAGTCATGCTTCAGTCAAGTATGGATGGTTATCTGTTAGTCTGTCCGTCTCTACTTGTGTTTCTAAAAAAAATGTGCTTGATTTTTGAAGCAACCTTTCTCTCCCCTTAAAATTTTGTCGTAAAAAGTTATATTTAGACACAGCTACCGCTCAAAAACCCTCTCCTCCATAATAAGTAACTTTGAACACCTGTTCCCAAGGTCGTGTTTTTGTGTGCAAATTGTGACACTTTTAGATTCAATATAGTCTAGCGATGATGTGAACTACACTGTCTTTTGTCATTATCTTCAATATTATCTATCCGTTTGTAAAATTAAGATCATATTAGTTCACTGCTCAGAATAGGCCATCCGGCCAGCTAATTTTTATATTCCTAACATTAATATTAAGAAAATTTACTTTTTAAATTTTTGTAATTTTCCTACCATCCGCGTTCTGCCGCTCAATTCAAATCAAAATCTTAGTATCGCAAAAGCGTCCATTTCCGTACCTCGTGTCAATTTGGGGGACGTGAATTTTTTACTTTCCTCCATCCCCCCCAATTGCGTCTCCTTAGCCTTGCTACGCAATCTTTCCAGTCATATTTTTTCCTTTTTGATCCTCCGTTCCCCTCCTGTCTAGCAAGGCAAAATTTATAGAGGATGATGACCCGCGGTCTAGGCGATCATGTACATCAGCAGCTTACGCATTATGTTTTTTTATCCTTAAATGTTATCTTTGGAGTATTTTACCGTTGTATCTCGGTCAATTTCACTACACATCTCCCCACTTGAAAACATGCCTATGGCAAGTTCCAAAACCAGCGATACACATAGGTAAAATTACTCCTCACGTCTGCCACTACTCTAATTT
The DNA here is from genome assembly GCA_024509875.1 of Oreohelix idahoensis. Lineage (NCBI taxonomy): Eukaryota > Metazoa > Mollusca > Gastropoda > Stylommatophora > Oreohelicidae > Oreohelix > Oreohelix idahoensis. The sequence continues at coordinate 24,405 of JAMPIV010009605.1, forward strand.
TGATCACAGGGGTGCCGACTGAGGAAATCTGCACCGACATTCAATTTGCCTGGGATATATTGGATACTGAACTGATATGGTTGAAGCAATAAAGACCACCTCAGCAATCTTGCGTTTTCATGCTTAGCCTGAGACAAGAACACGAGAGGCTGATGATCCGTCTCCACCACAAAAGTCCTACCATACAGATAGATTTGAAACTTCTTTATTGCCCAGATTAATGCTAAACATTCTTTTTCGCTTGTGGAGTATCCTTGTTCCGCCTTATTCAATTTGCGGCTTGCATAAGCGACTGGTTTCAGTTCCCCATCAGGTGAAGATGATCTTTGCAACAAAGCCCCTCCAAGTCCTACATTACTGGCATCGGTTCTTAAGACAAAGTCCTGTGTCAAATCAGGCAGTTTGAGAATAGGCTTGCTAGTGAGTTTTTCCTTTAACTCTTGGAACGCTAATTCACATTGTGCAGTCCAAATAATTTTATCTGGAAGTCCCTTGCGAGTCAGATCAGTCAGAGGAGCACAAATGGCGTTAAAATTTTTGATGTATTTCTGATAAAATCCGCATAACGACACGAATGATCGCACGTCCTTTTTGGTTTGCGGCCTAGGTGCTCTCTGCAGTTTTTCCAAGTTCTTAGGATCAGGGGTCATATTACCCTGATATACAGTGTGCCCCAAGAATTCCAACTCTTTGCATCCAATACAACATTTTGTTGGCCTAGCAGTTAAGTTCGCCTCCCGAAGTCTATCAAACAACATCTCCAGAGCTTCAATGTGTTCTTCAAATGTCTCTGTGGCGACGAGTATATCATCCATGAAATTCGTGATACATGGGTTATTCAGGGGGTCCAACAATTTTCGCATCATCCTTGAAAACACACTCGGAGCATTTTTCAGTCCGAAGGGTAGCATATTGAATTCATAATGTCCATCCGAAGTGCTAAAAGCCAAATAAGGTCTCACTTCAGGCTTCACTGGGATCTGGTAATAGCCTTTACTAAGATCCACTTTTGAAAAGTATTTTGCCTTGTTCAGTCTGGCAAATAACTGTTTTGTGTCTGGTAATGGATCCACTTGTCCTTCTGTGACAGCATTCAGTTTCCTGTAATCTATGCACAGTCTGTGTTCCCCAGACGGTTTCCTCAACAAAACGACACTAGAACTAAAAGATGATTCACTGTGCGAAATAATCCCCTCCTTCAATAAATAATCTATTTCTTCCTTTAATGCCTTCTCCTTCGCGAACGGAATAGAATAGGCTCTCATACAGATTGGGTTTGAGTCTACCAGTTTCATGTCATACTGTAGCAAATTTGTATGGCCTGGTTTATCTGTTAATACATCTGTATGTTCCTCCAGAACTTGTTGAACTCTCTCCCTCTGATTTTTAGTCAGGTGCTTACTGACTTTTACCTGTGCTGCGGTTTCACAAGGATGTAATGGGTATTCATGTGAGGTGAGTGGTTCCTTTTGCATCTGGGTTGCAATAGCTAAGGTCAATAAGGGGGTGCTTTCCTGGAGTGGTCTGTCCAGATACTTCTTTAACAGGTTTACATGATAAACTTTTTCCTTCCCCTTTTTGTCAATTTTATAGTTTGTTCTAGACACCTTCTCTAGAACCGTATATGGACCTTGCCAACCAATTTGTAATTTATTCTGGCTTCCGGGTAGTAAAAGCAGCACCTTCTCTCCGACTGCCAGTTCCCTGTCCTTTGCCTTCCTATTAAAATATGCTGCATGTTTCTTCCTGGCTTGTTTCAAATTATCATTTGCCAGTTTCCATCCAGCTTTCAAACGAGTGGTCAGTTCGTTCACGTATTGATACGATGAGGTAACAGTCTCTTCCGCCTTCTCATCTGTCCAGGTCCTTAATAGAGCTTCTAAAGGCCCTTTTATTGGCCTCCCAAATAGCAGAGTTGCGGGAGCCATCCCGGTTGAACTATGTGGTACCTCCCGGTACGCAAACAATGCGGCGGGCAGGAATTGATCCCACAGATCCGGTTTTTCGTGTGCCAGCTTTCTCAGGATAGAAATGAGAGTCCCGTTGAACCTCTCTACCTGGCCGTTCCCTTGTGGATGGTACGGACTACAATGAAAGTGCCTGGCTTGAAATAGCTTAAAAACTTCTTCCGTTAGTTTCCCCTTGAACTGAGAACCATTATCCGTCAAGATTTGATGCGGGAATCCTAATCGGGTAAATATTGTAAGTAGTGCCTCTGCTACATGTTTTGAATCAATTGATGGCAGGGCTACCGCCTCTCCCCACATAGAACAAGTGTCCACCAGAGTAAGGATGTAACTGTTCCTCCTCTTGGTCCGAGTGAGAGGTCCTACAATATCCACTGCAACCCTCTCAAAAGGTGTTCCCACTATGGGCATTTCTCCTAGAGTTGCAGGGGCAGTCCAGTGCTTTGGAGCTACCCTTTGACATTCTGGGCAGGATTTGACATATCTTTTTTATATCCTCCGTTATCCCTGGCCAGAAGTAATGACAAGCTATACGCTGTCCTGTGGCGCTGATCCCCATGTGACCACTGAAGGGGATTGCATGTCCGAGTTCCATCACTTTCTCTCTATATGCAATGGGAAGAACCAGCTGGTTGTGACCATTTGTTCCAGTTCCGGCCTTCCTGTATAAGAGTTTGTTCTTCATGAAATATTCCCCCTTGCTCGGAGGTGTGTGGCATTTGGGTAATTTTTTAAAACATGGCTGGAGTGTCCTATCCTCAGCCTGCGCCTTCCTCATCTCCTCTGGATGAGCATTTATAGGTTCACCTTCTTCCTCCTTCTTCTGTGACCTGGTCTGCACTGTCGCCATGATCACAGGTTTCTCGGGATTCCCCAAGAAGACGTATCTACACCCCAATATCAGAGGGTAGATTGGTTCATCTATCACTGCTGCTCTGATTTCTCCTTCCACATAGCGAGTTTTCACCGTTATCCTTGCGATGGGAAGTGTCATGAGTGGTATGTCCTTAGTCGCCCCTTGTATTTCCACTGTTTCTGTGGTATACTGACTTGGGTCCACTAGGCTAGACTTCACAACTGAATCATAATCCAAACCTGTATCATAAAGGCACCTTATGGTGACCCCATTACAAATAACATCCTCACAAACTGGGGGGTGATAAGGTTCCTGTTGTCCCTTAGGATTAACCTTTAATCTTTGCGTCCCCGACTTCATTGCAGCAATGTTTGAAGGTTTCCTTCTACAAAATTCGGTGTTATGGTTATCCTTCTTGCACCATTTGCACCATCTTTTTCCTTGGTTCAACGGTTTTCTTTCATTGAACTTTTGGTCATTGAACTGTGAGTTTCTGTCGCGATAGTCATTTCTTGGCCGCTCAAAGTTTGTCCTACCCTTATTTCCCTGCTCTCTATTATCAAATTTATTAAATTGCTGTGGAGCTTTAAAATTGTCTATGTGCTTCTTCTTAGCACCACTTACCTCTGCCTGAGCTGCCTGATACCTCTCAGCAACATTTAAAATTTCCCCCAACTTCTCTGCACCTTGTTCCATGAGAAATTTTCTCATGTCTGGAGCCATGGACTCTCTCAATTGCTCAATCATGATCATTTCTTTAAGATCTTGGGTCTTCCCCAGAGCCGTCCATTTCTCCAAATAGGTTTCTAGTCTGGCAGAGAATTGGTGGTATGTCTCCCCAGACAACAGTTTGGCATTTCTAAATCTCTTACGATAAAATTCACCATTCTTCTCGTACCTTAATAACAAAGCCTGCTTTAACATGTCATAATTGTCTTGGTCTTCTCTGTTCATTTTGGCAAATACTTCATAAGAAGCACCCCTCAATCCCTGTGATAGCTTTAAACTCCACCTCTCTCTCTCTCTAACCCATATGTAGTAGCTAATAACTCAAAACGTCCCAGGTACCCCTCTATGTCATCGTCTTTCTCAACAAAATGGTCTAAATGAAACCCCATAGCTGAGTTTGAGGCTCCCATACTGGGCGTAGCATCTGAGGCAAAAGGGCTGGCACCATTTTTAGGAGCCGGGCCTTGTAATTCCAGCTCCCTTAGTCGTAATTCGTGCTCCCTCTGCAACCTTCTATCTTCTGCCTCCCTTTCGGCGGTCAACCTTTTTTCTTCTGCCTCCCTTTCGGCCTTTTTATCTTCTGCCTCCCTTTGCTGTCGTTTTTCTTCTGCCTCAATCTGCAGCCTCTTAATTTCTCTATCAGCCTCAATTTGTAATCTCTTTTCTTCAGCTAACCTGTCAGCCTCTAATATTCTTTCAGCCTCTTTTTCTAATCTCCTTTCTTCCCGTTCAATATATTTATCACATTCAGTCGTTACGTATTGAATTAAAATTTGACCATCCATCCCCATCTCCTTCGCAGTGAGCACAGCAGCTGATCTAAACTTTGCTAGCTCTGCCATACTTTTTGGACAATATAATAATATACAAGATAAATCTCTAACCAGTAAATACACTAAGTACTTCTAATTACTATATGACTATAGTCTAACTAATTCTAACTAACCAGTTAACTAATTAATTATTACTGGCTGTGAAGATTCACCAACTTTTATCTGCAGGGACACTTTTAATTTTAAAGGAAATTTTACAATTTATTTCCCTACTTTTATTTCTCCCACCAGGAGATCCTAATTTTACTGTTGGGCTAATTATCCCTGGACAAGACCCCAATTTATGTAGTGGTGTTGATGGTATTGTATGATGGTGTTATTACTACATGTAACTTGTATGAGGCCAGCTGTGAAGGCTCCTGAGATAAAATGTGGTTGAGAATTATCAGAAGGCCTTTCTTGCTACCACTACGACCTCACACTTAATTTTTTTTTTCTTAATGAATGTGGCTACGTAAAGTGTCTAGGGTAATGATGTGTAATGTGGTGTGTTAGTTATAAATACACCCACAGGCATTTAAGAAGACTAATAAGATTAACAAGTGTTAAAATACACTGAACTAACTCACATGTATAAAGTTTTTGATATAATTATATTACATTTATTGGTTCTGGATCAAGTTTTATTTTGACCAGAACTTGTTTTAAAAGAAGGATTTAAAATTTATGAAAATTATGCATGGAATGTTACATAATAAATACAAAAGTGTACATATTTAAGTACTAGAATAGTTAGTTTTATTCAAATGTTCTGGTAGTCAGCTACTAGGGAGGATATTTATTGTCTGTGCTGTTGGGGTGGTCTCATCACACCTGTCTATATTGACTACACCGTGTCCAGAAACTGGTGGGAATTTTTATGGGGATATTAGTCACTACCAATAGTTGGTGAATGTCCAGCAGACCAGAGGCTCACTCATCTTTTTGTAGCTCTGGTGCTGAAAACTTGCGGTCCCACCTCTCCGTGCTGGCGGACAATAATGGTGGTCTCTGTCACAAGAACTGCACAGATACACTCGAGTAAAGTCACCCACCGGATAGACTCTGCTTTGTTGTCGATAGAAAACTCACAGTTCTGCAATCAAAGTATGGGCTATGTGTCAAAATCTATTCTATACCCACGTCTGGACACCACACTGACACAACAACCACATCATACAGACAGGTCAGATCTCTCTGACCAAACAGCACAGTTACCATGGTGGGTTTACATCCGATAGATCCTCCCAGACTATAGATTCTGAAAAATAATTATTAGTTGTTGGCCCTAAAAGAAGATAGGTAATCTGTTTCAACGCTTGATTTATTTTGCATAATCCTTGCTGTAGTTTATGTACACTGTTAGTCCCTAGACCCTGACTTGGGCGGGGGGTCTAGAGCAAAATCCCTACTGGTTTGTAAGGCTATATTATGATATGGCAGTATCAAATCACTCGAACATGAAACAATATTCAAAATATATAAAGAAATAATTTCAATCTTACCAGATTAAGAATACATAACACAGAATTGCTAGCAAAACTCAGCTGAGCTGCTGGCTATAGTATGGCGTCCCTAAATTTATTCACTGTCTTTCATATGGGAACACACCACACACTTTAAAATCTGTGTCTAACACTGAACAATTATTGAAGAATGACCCCAAATGCGCTCTGAGCGCTAATGATATGATTGTCTGTGGCCAATCACTGCCAAGGTTTATTTTTAATTTCAAATTTCTACACTAAAGTCATTTCAGTCATGCTTCAGTCAAGTATGGATGGTTATCTGTTAGTCTGTCCGTCTCTACTTGTGTTTCTAAAAAAAATGTGCTTGATTTTTGAAGCAACCTTTCTCTCCCCTTAAAATTTTGTCGTAAAAAGTTATATTTAGACACAGCTACCGCTCAAAAACCCTCTCCTCCATAATAAGTAACTTTGAACACCTGTTCCCAAGGTCGTGTTTTTGTGTGCAAATTGTGACACTTTTAGATTCAATATAGTCTAGCGATGATGTGAACTACACTGTCTTTTGTCATTATCTTCAATATTATCTATCCGTTTGTAAAATTAAGATCATATTAGTTCACTGCTCAGAATAGGCCATCCGGCCAGCTAATTTTTATATTCCTAACATTAATATTAAGAAAATTTACTTTTTAAATTTTTGTAATTTTCCTACCATCCGCGTTCTGCCGCTCAATTCAAATCAAAATCTTAGTATCGCAAAAGCGTCCATTTCCGTACCTCGTGTCAATTTGGGGGACGTGAATTTTTTACTTTCCTCCATCCCCCCCCCAATTGCGTCTCCTTAGCCTTGCTACGCAATCTTTCCAGTCATATTTTTTCCTTTTTGATCCTCCGTTCCCCTCCTGTCTAGCAAGGCAAAATTTATAGAGGATGATGACCCGCGGTCTAGGCGATCATGTACATCAGCAGCTTACGCATTATGTTTTTTATCCTTAAATGTTATCTTTGGAGTATTTTACCGTTGTATCTCGGTCAATTTCACTACACAGCCATCCTCCTGTTGTTTACAAAGCTAATTCCAAATCGCATTCACTTTCTCTCTCTGTGTGTCTCTCTCTCTTTCTCTCTCTCTCTCTCTCTCTCTCTCTCTCTCTCACCAAATAAAAAAAAACTCTTCTCTCACTTGCTCTCGTCGCTTTAGTTAGCCAAAAAGTTCACAAAGGTAAATCCAGCCACGGGTACGCTGGCCTGCACCGTGTCTGCGTGCGCAGTGCCCAAGGCAACCCACAGCGAAAATATTTTCACACACACACACTCCTGACCTCGCACATTCTAGTAAAAAGTGCCCACATTGTTAAGTATCCCAACACCCCATGATACTCATAAGTGGCCCATGTAATAATTTGCCGCACTGACTGAGTTACCGAAATAGTGTTGCGCGTATACTCAATATGTATCAATTAGCAAAAAACTCTTTACAGCAATATTATACACACAACCAAGTGGAAGAAAAAAACTTGGTAAAAATTAACTTTACACCGGCTCACTCTTTCTTACTTAAGACAACTCGCGCCTAGCTAACACTTAGTGATTATGGGTGGTGGTTCACTTAATAAAATTCTGCATATCCCGGTCCCGAAAAAAACAATTATCATAAGGAAAATATATATAGAATATGCAGAATGGGAGAAGATCGGCTACCACGACAAGCATGGGAAACAAAGAGCCAGGGATCCAGACCTCCAGGACGACCCAGAGTTCGCTGGGAGGACAACATTAGACAATCTTTGAAGGACTGAGGACTAGAATGGAACCAGGCCAGGAAGAAGACAGCTGATAGAATGGTCTGGCGCTCTCTCTTCCAAACCTCTACACCTCACGGTAGAAGGGGAACGACTACGTAAGTAAGTAAGTATATATATATATATATATATATATATATATATATATATATATATATATATATATATATATATATATATATATATATATATATATATATATATATATATATATATATATATATATATATATATATATATATATATATGAATGACTGAACGCAACAAAGAGTCACGGTTTTCCCGGTGCCAACATCTTTTGCGTCGCTTCCCAGAGCATAAAGCGAGTTTCATATTTTTCACAGATGAAAAACATTTTACTTGTTGCTCGGCCTACCAAGTCAGAACGATAGGGTGTATGCACCGGTTGTCACCTGAAAAAGAAACATATCTGCTAATCGGTTGCTGCGAGCAAAACCAACGTTCAGCAAATCAGTAATGGTTTCTGTTCGTGTCTCATCACTGGGCCGCACTGGAATTCATTTTGTTCAACCTGGTATCAAGATAGATGGCGATTACTACCGTAACGAACTGTTGATGAAGAGCCTTCTTCCTGTCATGAGGGAAATGTCAGAATTCTTCATCTTCCGGCAAGACCTGCTCATCGTGCTAGGGATACAGTTGCGCTGCTCACTCAGGAGACACCTGAATTCATCGAACCGAATTTTTGGCCACCAAAAAGTCCAGATCTTAACCCCGTTGACTATGGAATTTGGGGTGTTTTACAAGAGAATGTCTACCGAAAGAAAATTGGCAACGTGGATGAGTTAAGAAAGCGGATAAAGCAGGCATGGGATGAGCTAGAACAGCGCACAATTGACGCGTCAGTGAGAAAGTGGCGCACCCGACTTCGAGCATATGTTGCAGCTGGCGGCGGACATATTGAGCACCAAATGAAATATGCAAAATGTAGGTAAACATTTTCTCACCATTTGTACCAAATTTCATAATAATCGGGTCATTTTCGGCTGAGTTTTAAAAATATTTAAAGGTCATGGGTTTCTAAGCCTCACCGTGTGTGTATATATATATATTTTATGTACTTTCCTTCTTACACCCTTCTCAGGGATATGATATTACGTCTGTTTGTTTCATGTCCCTTCGCTAAGCTTTGCAAGGAACGGCATAAATAATATTAACGACAGGCAGGATGGTAAAATTCCTTTGTACCAAATCTTGGCCACGAAGGATTAGCCCCACGAAAATCGCCAGTGTATTTGCTAAGTGCTGATAAAGGCCAGAGTACGGGACAGATAACGAGATTACCCGTCTGCGAATAGATTACTTTCTGATAAAGTAATGAATTGTTACATTGGGAACACGTTGTTATATGAGTTTATCGACGTGTTCGTGAGTTGGTACACAGGCAAACGGATGTTTACAGCCCATTTTCAGAAAAGTAATGTTTGAAATTTTGCCTTAGATCAGTCAGGCAAAATATTCAAATCAGATTGGCTGATCAGTTGTGCGCCATAACAACAAATGAGTGGGAAGGCAGTGAATATAATCTGACCTTTTTCTCAAGGTATTTCACAGTGAGATTCACGCTTGCCAAGACTACAGACTTTGCCAGAGTGAAGCCCAGAATTCAGAATTCCTTCTTAACATGCCGGACACCTTTTATTGGAGTATTTATAAGGACTTACAAAAAACAGCCGAGGAAATCTCTATCATTTTAACAAGAAAACCGAGACTGAGGGAACTGAAGGGCCACACTCGGTGTCAAAGAGGGAATCTATTGTTAAAACAACGACACCCCTGACGCGTGTAAGAGGCCGATTTAAGTCTCTTTTATTCATCTGAGCAAAACGTCTGTGAGCCAGGATTGGCGTAAGTTGTCATTTTACATTCTATATTTTATTACTAACATGTGAACTAACATATATATATATATGTATGGCCATGTGAATTTTAATGTGTGAAAATCGCTCAGGGGTGTCTACGTCATTTGAGGCAGGCAACCTCAGCGTACAGAATGATGATTTCATGAACCAACACTCCATGGACTGGTGACTGCTTTATTGCCAGTTTCTGAAAAGAGAACTAAAAGCAAAAAGCAATCCCAAGTTCATATGGAACAGGGAGGGAAAGATGAAAGAAATGATGTACATTCTAAGTATAACAATTACAGTTTCAAATCAGTGTAAATGTCGATGTTAACATATTCACTTTTAAAATTACTGAGTTTCCCACTTTCAATCTGTGAAAATGTAAATGTAAACATATTCTATTGTACTATTAACCTTTTCCTTTAAATATAAAGTAACTATGAAAGCTATAAAATTTAAATGTAAGGAAAGTTTTATCCCGAAGGATTAAATTTAATTCTCAACGAGGGTAAATTCTGAGTTAAATGGGATGGTGGTATGCGAAGATAGGAACTTATAACTATGGGTTGGAAAACGCAATACTCAGGAGAGCGTTTCGTTTCTATTCCTTTACCATAGTTATTTGTGGTGGTACCAGCTGACGGATACTGTCTCTGGAACAATAAAGGAACAGTGGCCTGCGCTTTAAGACGAAGGACCAACTTTGCCGTTACTCCGTGACGTTCTGCGAACGTGCGCACCTTTAACATTACCCAGCGACGAGCGTAAACAGCGAGACAGTCTACCAAGAACCAACCCAGCGGGAGAAGAAACTACCATTGGCAGCTAAGTGCAAAATATCCGCTGCCAAAAGTGACCTCCTTTATTCAGTTAAATCCCATCACAACAGTGATGAAAACCTTTTCCTAAAATATTATTCAATTCTTTAAATTATTAAATTTTGTTATTTGTAATGTTACAAATTTAACTTCGATTTAATCTTTTTACATGTACTGCATGTTTGTCTCAGTCAATTTACTACACGCACTCTAAACAGAGCTATACCAGAATAATAAGAATTCCACTGAGTAAATCAGGGGTGGGTGTTGAACGAGCTGAAATTAATAAGTGCTTAATTCTTCACAAAAGTTGTCGGCAGATTCTAGAATTAACGTGCTCAGCAAAAGCAGCATTGTTTTCGATTATCTGAATATCTTGTGAAGACTCCCTGGAGATAGAAGCGTTTTGTTTCTTCTATTTACGTATTTGCCAAGAGTAATCTTGTGCGAAGGTAGACACCTTTGAAGACCATATTAGATACTCTTGAGTTTTGGCCACTGTTGGACCACTACTGCGAAGCAGGGGAGGCAATACCGTCACACTCCTATCCCCAATTTGCCATCCTCTCCATTGGATCCATCTGTGTATAAAGTAATGCTGTCCTTTGACATTTGTATATAAATTGTGGCTGTGTTTTTAATATTTTCTATACAAACTGCCGAACTTTTGTTGTCTTTTATTTCGTCGGTCTGTTATCGTTCTGTTTTTTAGAAATCGAATTTTAATCAACTACAGTTTCTTTAGTCTGCATTGCGCGGGGGTGCGTGCGTGTGTGTGTGTGTGTCTCTTAAACTGTATGTCTTTGGTTAATAAAATAATCTTCCAGTTTGACATAGAAAATGTTAAAAAATGAAGTTGTATTTGTATGTCTTCCTCGTATTTTGTTTTTTTAGTTATTGTTTTGGTTAGTAACATAAACAATTTCAGGTTGGCATAGTCACAGCAAGAAACTAAATTGTATTTGTTAGGTTCTTTTGGTTTTGTTTATGCCTTTCGGTTTCTTCTTTTAATAATACACAATAACTTTAGTTTAGCTCGGAAACTAAAAAACAAAGTTGTATTTTTAGGTCCTTTTTTATTTTATAGCATTGGGGGCGGCCTTATATGCATTTTTATAGGTCATTTTCTTGCCATTTTTAGGTCAGTAAAATCCTAGCCCTAGTTATAACAATTATCCGATATTTCAGCTGAGATTATAATATTAATATAAGTCGTTCGCGACCTACCCTGAGCTAGCAGCAGAACTATTAGAACCACTATTTGCACATGTCTGGAAAACAGGGAGAACACCAACGGAGTGGAACAAATGAATAATTGTCAAATTGCCCAAGAAGGGAGATCTTGCAGACTGCAATAATTGGAGAGGAATAACTCTTCTCTCAGTTCCCAGCAAAATACTAGGCAGGATAATTATACAGAGAATTTCAAAGGCAGTAGACCACAAACTGAGGAAAGAACAAGCAGGATTTAGAAAACAGAAGATGTGTAGATCATACATTTACCCTCAGGAACATTATAGAGCAGTGCTCAGAATGGCAAAGACAGCTGTACATTATTTTCGTTGATTTTGCAAAGGCTTTTGACAGTATACATAGGGACAGTTTATGGAAAATACTCTGGGCTTATGGAATTCCAAGCTGCATAGTGTCAATCATAAAAAGCCTCTATGCCAACTTTACGTGTAGCGTTGGGCAGAGCAACCTAACCTTTGAGGTGAAGACAGGAGTACGACAGGGATGTCCCTTATCATCCACTCTATTTTTAACAGTCATAGACTGGGTGATGCGCAAGACAACAGAGGGCAGTCCAAGAGCAATAAGATGGACTACATTTTCTACATTGGAAGATCTGGAATATGCAGATGACATTGCACTACTAGCACATTCACATCAACACATCCAAGAAAAAACGGATAGACTTAATAAGTATAGCCAGCAGGTGGGCTTGAACATCAATCTAAAGAAGACAGAGGTCATGACGCTCAATGTGAGCAACCCTGAGCCCGTATTAGTAAGGAATCAGCAACTGGAACAGACAGACACCTTCACATACCTAGAATGCATAGTAACATCAGACGGCGGAGCAAGCAAAGACAGCACAAGCACAAAATTAAGATTATATCAGAGCTGTGTGCTTTCTGTGCTTCTCTATGGTGCGGAATGCTGGAGAGTTACAGAGAAGGAAATGTCGAAATTGTCCTCTTTTCACACAACATGCCTTAAAAAAATTCTTCGAATCTTTTTGCCGAATACTATCACCAACCAAGATCTGCTTACTAGGAGCAAGCAAGAGGACAAGCACACCATCATAGCTGGCAGACGCTGGAGCTGGTTGGCCATGTCCTCAGAAGAGACCCCGATGCCATCACAAGAACAACTTTGCTATGGACCCCTGAAGGAAAACGAAAGAGAGGCCGACCAAAAACAACTTGGCGGAGAACTGTGGAGGCTGAGATGCAAAGAATGAACCAGAGTTGGGGCACTGTACGAAGGATGCCACCGACCGAGCAAAGTGGAATCAATTACTTGTTGCCATACAAGACGCCACGAGGCGTGATGGCCACTGACTGCTTTGACGGTCGGTGGCTAAGGATCAAAGAAGAAGCAGAAGACGAGGGAATTGTTTGCTGTTGCGGATAAAAGTAGACTTTTTGGATCGAAGTTACAAAATATTTTTTTTTTTACCAACATCATTTATGAAAGAAATGTCCCTGTATCGTATTTTTTGCGTGGCATCCCCATGTTTTCAAACCCTCCTTCCCCTATCGTCACAACATTTTGACCCTCCCTTTCCTTCCCTCATTGCGTGACGATCCCTAAGCGCTCTAACCACTCTGCCAAGCGGACGCGTGGATAATATATATCGAAAAAAAAAAAAAATAGAAAAAATAGCTGCGAAACAAAATTTAAAACAAGATTTAACTTATGGGGTTTAAAATTTCAATTATAAATTGCACACAGGAAAATTTCGCATTAAAATAAAATACATAAAAAGTCGAAACAAAAACATTTACAACATTGACAATTTAAAACGCGTCATAGTGACCCAGCTTACGAAAATAGTATTATCTCAACAGTAAGAAGATGGTCCGACAGGGGAAAGTTAATCACCGAGTTTCAAGAAGATAGACTTACTTACTTACTTAGTCGTTCCCCTTCTACCGTGAGGTGTAGAGGTTTGGAAGAGAGAGCGCCAGACCATTCTATCAGCTGTCTTCTTCCTGGCCTGGTTCCATTCTAGTCCTCGGTCCTTCAAAGATTGTCTAATGTTGTCCTCCCAGCGGACTCTGGGTCGTCCTGGAGGTCTGGATCCCTGGCTCTTTGTTTCCCATGCTTGTCGTGGTAGCCGATCTTCTCCCATTCTGCAGACATGGCCAAACCATTTTAGTTGGGACTGTTCTATTTGGGTCTGCAGCGGATGGGATTTTAGGCCTTGACGGATCGTCTGGTTGCGGACCATGTCTCTTCTTGTTACTTCAACCACTTTCCTCAGATACCTCATTTCTGAGGTTTGGATCTGGCTTTTGTGGGTTGTAGTCATTGCCCACGACTCGCATCCATATGTCAAGACTGGGACATAGGTGGAGCGGTATACAGCCATCTTCGTTTTCTTACCAACCTCTTTCTTGCTGAGGAATCCACGATTTATGGCCTGAAAAAGTCTCCCAGCCGCTGCTTTTCGAGTGGCCAACTCTTCTTTAATGCCTCCCTTTCGGTCTATAATAGCTCCGAGATATTTAAAGTGGTCGACCTGCTCCAGGACCTGTTCTCCCAACTTAATCTGATGTTTTCTTTCTTCTCGTGATATCACCAGGGATTTTGTTTTAGAGCTGCTTATGACCATCCCTCTCTTCTCCAGCTCTTCCTTCCAGACTTGCAGGTTGGATTGGAGATGTGCCTCTGATTTAGCAATCAGGGCAACATCATCAGCACATGCCAGCTCCGAAATATAGACCTGTCTCATCTTCCAGTACCCCACTGAATACTTTCTTGTTCTCTCCTTACATGCCTTGATGACATCGTCCATAAGGAGTATGAAGAGGTAAGGTGATAGGATATCACCTTGTCTTACACCAGTGGTGGTCCTGAACTCTTCTGACTTATGGTTTGCTGTCCTCACATAATTTCTGCAAGACTTGTAGAAGCTCTGTATAGCATGAATCAGAGGTGCTGGAATATTCTTCCTTGCCAAACAGTCCCAAAGTTTGCTCCAGGGGACCCTGTCAAACGCCTTTTCCAGATCTATGAAACAAAGATGGATCTCACTCTTATACTCAAGGGCCTTTTCACTCAGCTGTCTGAGTGTGAAGATTAGGTCTTGAGTACTTCGGTTTGCTCGGAATCCGCATTGGACCTCATCCAATTGTGGCTCAGCTAGGCGTCGGAGTCTCTGCTCTAGGATTCTAGAGTAGATTTTACCAGGGACACTGAGAAGGGATATGCCTCTATGGTTTCCACACTGTCGATTGTCACCCTTTTTGAAAATTGGTGTTATGATGGCAATCTCCCAATCCTTTGGTATGGTCTTGTTGCACCATGCTGCCTGTAGGACCTTTAAGAGTAATAGGTCGCCTGATGCTCCCATGTACTTAACCATTTCTGGTGTTATACCATCATGCCCTGCTGCTTTGCCCATCTTGGTTTTCTCTAGTGCTGCCCTCAGTTCTTCCATCTTTATGTCATCTTCACCATCATTGGTTTCCTCTTCTGTGTCAGTGGTTATCATTTCTGATGCTTCATCATGCTCACCATCCAGGAGTTCTGAGAAATATTCTTTCCATCTTTCCATTACTTCCTTCGGGGCAGTAAGCAATTTGCCTTGCTTGTCCTTTATAAATTTGAGAGGGCATTGTTTTTCTTTCCTCATGTTCTTTAGGGTCTTATAGAACAATTTCTGGTTTTCTTGTGCATCTTTTTCTAGCTTTTCTCCAAATTCTTCCCAGGACTTCTGTTTTGCTGCTAGCACTTTGTTCTTTGCTTCTGTTCTGAGTGTCACATATTCTCTATATTTTTCCATTTGTCCTGTTGTGTTTTTAGCTCCTAAGTATTGTTTCCATGCCATTTTCTTCTCTCTTATTTTCTCTTTGACTTCCTCTGTCCACCAAGGTGTCCTCTTTCTCTGGTTCCCAAGTCGGACTTCACCGCATGCTTCTGCAGCAGCTGTCTTTATGATATCCTTGAATTTATTCCAGAGGGTTTCCAAGTCATCAGGTCGTTCTTCTGTGTTGCTCACTGCTGTAGCAATAAGCCCCTGATATCTGGTCTTAATTTCTGGCTCTCTCAGCTTGTAGGTCCTAATGCTCATTTCTCCTGCTCGTTTACTTGGTTTCTTGCGTGATGTTGGGCAGTTCCTAGGCTGAGCAACTCTTTCAGTTGTTCGTTTGATTGTTAGCAGGTAGTGATCACTTCCAATCTCTGGCCCCCTCCAGACTCTTGCATCTCGGACATATCTGAATGAGCTTCTCCGAACAATGGCATAGTCGATCACTGACTTCTCATTCTTGGTTGGTTCACATCTAGTGTATGCATGTATGCGCTTATGGGGAAACTTTGTGTTTGTAATGATCAGATTCTGCTCACTGCAGAATCTAAGGAGTCGCTTTCCATTGTCATTGAGAGTATCTTCTCCATATCTTCCGATAACTCCACCCCATCTAGCATGGTCATTTCCAACTCTGGCATTAAAATCTCCGAGCATAATAACTTCATCTAGGCAGTCATCCACTGTCCTTTGAAGCAGCTCGAAGAATTCCTCCTTGACCTCTGCTCTCTCATCCTCATTTGGCCCATACACTATGACCAGGTTGACTATGGTTTCTCCTTCTTTTAGTTTTACAACCATAATGCGCTCCGAGACAAAGTTCCATCCCTTGATACTATCTTTTTGATTTTGGGCCACAATGCAACCCACGCCCTCTTTAGCTCTTTCAGATATGGGTACACCACTGTAGAGCAACGTGTTGCCATCGAGATCCATGACTCCTTGTCCTTTTTTCTTCGTTTCCGTTATAGCCAGGATTTCTAGTTTTGCTTTCCTCATCTCTTCCACCAGCTCCTCTTCCTTCCCATTTATACTTCTTGTGTTCCAAGTTCCATAAGTCGTAGTGCGTAGTCCGTTCCAGTTCGTCGCCTTTAGAATCAGTCCGGTTTTCTCTCTTGTAGTTCGCGTAATCATGATTTAAAGCAAACAGGTGATTGGCCTGTTCTGCCTTTGCATGGTGGAGGGGCTGCCTCCTTACGGCCTCCATGCAGGCCGCCCTCCTCCTTTTTCATCCGGGCTTGGGACCGGCATTGGCGGAGTTTTTTGCGTGGCATCCCCATGTTTTCAAACTCTCCTTCCCCTATCGTCACAACATTTTGACCCTCCCTTTCCTTCCCTCATTGCGTGACGATCCCTAAGCGCTCTAACCACTCTGCCAAGCGGACGCGTGGATAATATATATCGAAAAAAAAACTAGAAAAAAATAGCTGCGAAACAAAATTTAAAACAAGATTTAACTTATGGGGTTTAAAATTACAATTATAAATTGCACACAGGAAAATTTCGTATTAAAATAAAATACATAAAAAGTCGAAACAAAAACATTTACAACATTGACAATTTAAAACGCTTCATAGTGACCCAGCTTACGAAAATAGTATTATCTCAACAGTAAGAAGATGGTCCGACAGGGGAAAGTTAATCACCGAGTTTCGAGAAGATAGACAAGGAATATAAAAAATTAGAAACAGAGAAATTTTTTAAGAAGTCCTTGCAGCAAAGTAATGTTGGGACGCTAATAAGAAGCAAGAAAATGTATTACACAATCAATCAATCAATACCCTTTAGCTCCCCAAGGAGAATACGCCTTCAACAAAAACATTCCAAGTCATCCTGTCACGTGCCATTAGATTAAGTTCTTTTCACGTTTTCCTCGTCATTTTCACTTCTGTCTAGTTCCCGTTCTCTTTTTTTTGAGAGGTTGGGGGGGGGGGGGGGGGGGGACTACCTCTGCCTCTCTTTCATTAGGGATTCTAGAACAAGGATTGGCTTGTAATGCTATCAACAGGTTTCCTCAATGTGTGTCCTATCCATCTCCAGCGCCTTTTTCTCATCTCTTGTTCCACTGGAACTTGTCTGGTTCTGACCATCAATTCCCCATTGGTGACTTAATTAAAAGTATTACTCACTTCTAATACAAATTTTCAAGTACACATGCCATAATAAAACGTAAGAAAATACATCAATAAACATTTTTTTAAAAAGTACATTCAAGTTCTTGACGTTTTTGTCGCGCATCAATAAATGCACAAACTTGCTAACACAGGAAAACATACCCGGACACCGACTTCCAACAGGAACTATTCCGAAGGCAGCTAACGCATTGTATCCGTCTCCGTTGAAGTATTTCAGGACACGTAATCTTGTTAAATCCCCCGAAGACTCTCAATACAATCCCATCACTCACTGACGCTGAAGCCTAACTAACTACTGTTTTCTCAACAACAGTAGGAAAAAAAAAAACACACACCCATTCTCAACAACCACACGTCTAATATATAGGCACGAGTTTTGCATCACGACTAGCTTTGTTAGATATGCTCAATAGTGTAATACACAAGTCCATCACTCAACCGAGGCCTGTTGATAAATACCCCGCGAAACCGTGAACAACAGCTTTGATGCGAAATTTTGTCCACGAGAGGCGATCAGGATCCGTAAGGGATCGGCATAGTACATACGCCTCGCTTTTCCCTGATGTAGCAAAAATAATTAATTAGCCCCCCCCCCCCCCTTCCCCCACCCCCTCCCCCACTCATAGACTGACATCAGTTTCGGAAACTTTCGTTACTGGCGGTGTAACACTAAAACAAGATGCAAGAGAAGGAATAAAACAATAAGAAAGCTGAAAACAAATATGCTAACAAAATCTTTGACAATAATAAGGCAAGAAAGCTAAAATACAAATATGCTAACAAAATCTTTGACAATAAGAAGGCAAGAAAGCTAAAAAAAACAAATATGCTAACAAACGCTTTGACAATAAGAAGGCTGAAAACAACGTTGCTAACAAAAGCCTTTTACCACGGTAAAATAACTGCCAATATCCTAAAATTACATTCGTTGCATACAACTCCAACATTTGAGGTCGAATGATATTAAACAGGTCCCAATGCAAGTTAGGCTGCATCAAAGCACTTCTTATGTTCTTACAGTGGTGGTTTTTTGTGGCATCAGCCACATACACAATCTCACATTAGTCGACACTTACTGTATGCTTGCGGGAGCTAAGGTTCTGTTCTGTCAGCCACATACACAATCTCACATTAGTCGGCACTTACTGTATGCTTGCGGGAGCTAAGGTTCTGTTCTGTCAGCCACATACACAATCTCACATTAGTCGGCACTTACTGTATGCTTGCGGGAGCGAAGGTTCTGTTCTGTCAGCCACACACACAATCTCACATTAGTCGGCACTTACTGTATGCTTGCGGGAGCTAAGGTTCTGTTCTGTCAGCCACATACACAATCTCACATTAGTCGGCATTTACTGTATGCTTGCGGAAGCGAAGGTTCTGTTCTGTCAGCTGTCACAGCTGTCCTTTAAATATGCCGCAGAAATCCCAGTAAACGGCATCCACTTTAATCCACCACATTGTCACATAGAAAGTTATGTTCTATAAATTGTCTACATTTTCCTCTTTCTTCCACTCGGGTCCTCTAATTTTTTCTGTCACTCTTTACCCTTTTTCATATATATAATTTTTTCGCATTCGTTAGTTTGCGAATAATATTTTCTTTTCCCATTCGATATTTTACCGTCTTTCTTTCTCATGCTGACTGAAACTCGATTACATAGATGTCAGTCTCTGCCGGTCGAACCATAGCTGTGAATATACAGTTCTCGCCAGACATACGTCTGCAGTTTCCCCGGTCAGAGCGCTGACTGACCAGTGTCCCCGGGCGGGGGGTGTGAGAATTCGCTCCATCGGGGCATGGCAGACAGACAGCTGTCTACAGTTTGCAGAAACGCATGAGGTTTTTCGTTAGAAAAACCCGGCGTAGTGTGAAAAATCGCTCCGCACTGGAGACTGGCTGTCTGGGATTTGCAACTCACTCGTACTCTCGGTCACTGATGGCTGTTACGACATGAGGGAAGCTGACGCAGGGTGTTAGAGAAGGGGAGATAATTTCGCTTAGCGAAATAAGTTAGGGGCCCTTTGTCTAATTTTAAGATATTGGCCCGAGTTTGTAACTCACTCCACTCATTCTACATTTTACAGTAGACGTGGACACTTCGTTCTAGAACACTTAAATTTATAAGTGATATCTCTTAGTTTCGTTGTGACATCGTAGTGCTGTGCTTGAGGTATATTAATATTATATATCTAGTATTGTGTGTAGGGTTTAAAGTGTTTAAAGCGTTAAATCGCTCATTTCATTTTAACTAGTTTCTTTTGAACTGAGTGAATAATTTATAAGTCTGTATTATTTTCTAGTGACGCATACAGTGGAAAGCCGAATAAATAATATGTCTAAGCTTAACAATCTAGTAGCTATAAGGAATTTAATTTAACGGCTAATACTCAGTCGAGAATATTTTATATCAAACTTATAAATGCTAGATGCGACATCAGTGAATAGTGACGGAATACGCAGATATTCCTGAATTCATGATGATTGATTTTATAACTTATTTCACCGGAAAATTTAAATATAAGTCAAGCTGTAGGCTTGCTGTTTTAAATGTAAGTTATATTGGGTACAAAATATGAAAATGATTTATATGTGCTTTTCTTTTTATACAGTGAAATACTGGGGGTGACCCGAACTTTACCAGCATTTAATAAGAGTTCATAATTGTGAAGAAATAGACAGTCCTTATTTTGAACCACGTGGGTTTCTCAAGTAACACTGATCTGACGGTGCAAGTTAGACAGAAATACTATATCCCACTAACGGGTTTTTTTTTTTCAAAGACTGTAATGATCAATACTGGGCCTGTGAACCAGATCTTAATTTCTTCCATAAACTCTACGTAAATTTTCTGCCTGGCGGCGAGAATAATTACAATCTATGACATAAACTTTCCGACATTGTTGACAAATGAGTGGGGAACCAAGATTTTTCTGTTTTTGAGAGAGGTTGTCCACCGGTCATCTTCCTAATTAAGGGAAACTTCGTGTTCTGACATTTTGTGCTCGTTTAAGCCTAATTCTTACCTCGGGAGTCAAGTGACATTAACTTTAGTCTGAAATAACTATCGCCTGAAGCAGACGCTCCCCAGATCCATTTTAATGAAACCAACAAACAAATCTGCAGAGCAGGGATCTGTTTCAGTAAACGACAGTAACAGATAAAAAGTGTGAGTGTCCAAAATTTGCGCCAGCCGGCGAAACCACAACCCGATTGTAAGTATATCAGGGCCCTGATGAAAGAATCGAGTGAAAGTGACGGAAGGAGGTTCGTTGTATAATACCCTCATTTGTTATATGTGTTTTTTTTTCTTAGGCGAGATTTGCTGCTTAAGTAACGTGTTACGTTAGAATAGATACTGCTGTCAAAGTCAGTCTATACCTTCAAAGGGGGACAATATTAGACCCTAACCACATGCATCTATAACTTTTTTGGGCCATCATCTGTCATCCTAACGGGGCTGTGGGCTAAACCTAGAGTTAAGATCATAGCGGGGCTATCACCCTTGTAGCATTTTCTTGATATTGTATGACTATGTGCATGTGTTTTTCCTTGATGTATTTTTTGTTTTGTTTTGGTGTTGTGAGAAGATTTTATAGATGATAAATAAAATCTCTCTGGAACTAATCAGCGTGTTGGTCAGCTCGTTCTAGAATATTTACATAAGTATTGTTATAGTTTTCCCACGTCTGTGTGTCTAACTGTTGTCACTTGAAGGGGTGTGCACGTGAGTGGTATGTTCATACATAGTAACATATGTTGTCAATAGTCTGTCTGACTCTTATATATCTGTCGTAGAAGATAGGCCTGAGAGAGAGAGAAGATTCTTGTTTTCAGGGGACAGCTCTAGTTGATTCGCTACCACTGCACTCCGGGGAAAATCTATTTCTTTTTACAAACTCTCACTGTGTATATCACATATTCTAATCTATTCAGAAGGGACCTAACCCAAGTCTTAATACTCCTATCGAAAAATCTACGACACACATGTCACAGATCCTGGGAACGGTCATCACTTCCCCACCACATTCTTACGGCGTCCTATGACAGGCAATCACTGTCAGAATCCTGATCTCACAGCCTGATGACCGTCCTCTAGTTTACCATCAGTATCGTGAGGAAAACTTCCCCTGTTGGCCCGGGTTCTTAACCTTTGTGATCGTATAGTGCGTTGTTTTTTTGTTGACAGTGGTGTGTGAATCATATGATAGTTTCCAACACGTTGTAACGAGAAATCGAAAACACGACATCGAAACGAAGGCAATCACCATAAGATGCAGTTATTTTGTCAAATAAAGTTATTAGTTCTTTAATCTGATTTTCTTCTTTTACATGGTTCTGGGTTCACAATCTGACGTTTCCTTCTAAACATTTATGGATGTTTTACGTATGGAGGAGTTCCCCCTCGGGAACCTTTTAATTAGGACTTCGTCCCCGACCCCTTGTTGTCCTTGATAGTTATGCTAGGGCCTCTCTTCTATCTAACGTTCTGTTTTAAAAACTCGACTCACCGTTTTAATGTTGGTTAGTTTTCGTTAGTATACGATGTTGTAAACCGTCTCTCTTAACAAGGCAATTAGAACTGTTCAATTTACCATCTTGCCTTTCAGTTTTTCAAGTTCTTCACCTTTTCTTCCATGGATGCGATGTTCCGCCCTTCCGTTCCATTCTTCGTCTTGTTGCTCTGTGTCTTCGTCATCGTTGATCGTATGACGTCGTTGGTCTCTCGAATCTCTTTTCTTTTCTGTCATCCGCATCGAGAGTACCTTTTCTTCTCCTTATAGTCGGTCCACTATTCCTTTTTATTACGTCATTTTGTCTGTATGTCACGGCTCCTGTGACATATTCACCCCAGGGTCCCTCAAAAAAAAAAAATGATGTCTAAAGCATCATTCCTCTCGTCCTATCTCTCACAGATCCATAACCTTCCCCTTTCCCCACTCACCCAATACTAACTAACGTGAACTAATTCCTTACAAATTCTAATACTTAAATAATAACATGATTAACTTCTTAATTATCAATTAAACCTACAACTTTAACAAGTTTTACCTTCTTAAATTATGTACCACAATCAACACTCAATTATGGTTCAGCCCTCACCTTACTCTCGTTTCTCGTCACGACTGCAATTCAGCCTTTCAACTTTTTCTCGTTTTTCCTAACGACGTGTATTTCTACTAATGACACAACACTCAAGTCCTCTTTCTCGTCTCGCTCCTTACCTCTATAGTCAACCTCCTGTCATTTCTTCCACTGCATCTATGTTCTCACCCCTTGCTCTGCTGTATGGGCATTATCATTTCCCCACTCAGCTCTCTCATAAGTCCGTTTGGACTCTAATTATGTCCTTATACAAGAATTAGCCATCGCTTCCATCTTGTACTTATAACTGCTATAAGCAGCCTTTACAGGTTCTCCCTCTCTCTCTCTCTCTCTCTCTCTCTCTCTCTCTCTCTCTATTCTTCTTCTTCTTCTTCTTCTTAATCCTGCTTGCTATCTCATCTCGTTCTCTATGCTCCTCGCACAATTTTACCTTACCCTCTGGGTTTTCGGAGAAGCCTATCTCCTCACAAGTCTCCACAAGACTTTTGCAATCACCGCAACATCTTTGCTCTCCACACTAACTCTATATCTCGTTCCCTCTCTGGAACTATTTCTCACAATTCTACCTTGCTCTCTAGGTCCGTCACTCCTCTGTGACTTCCAGTTTACTCATGATTATCGTAACCATTCTTTTGTACATGCCATCTCTCATGGCCCTTCAGACATTATCGTCTGATCTCTCAACTCCCTCTTACTTTCGCCATCTCCTATGGCCTCTTCTTCTTCGCACTATATATCCTCGTCATGTTTCACGACCTTTGACCCTACCTTAATTATTCATTATTTTCAACATTTTCATCATTACATCCTCTCTACTTCACTTACTCTCAAACTCCACTATTTTCGCTATAGTAGCCTCCTTGTCCCTATGTCTCTCCCACGAAATCTGTTTAGCAATTTCTATAATTGCTTCTTCCCTTTATTTCTCTTCTGACTTCGTTCACAATTTGCTTGCTCTATTCTTCTCTGTCGCCTCAAAATCCTTTCGTCATCAAACATTTTCGTCAGAAGCATGTCTATTTCATCTCTTGTTGCTGGAAAGTGTGTATAATACCTTTCCTCCAGCAATCTCCATACCACGGTTCTACAGAGGTTAAAATCAGGCCGTTTTATGATGGCCTCTATCACCCTCCTCAGATCCTCTATGCTTGGTTCATCCACTTTAATAATTTTCTTCGTCTTGTCATTTCCCTCTTCTCCCACTTTTTCTCTCAATTTTTCCACCATTTCGCACCTCTCCGTGCGCCCTACTTTCTCCATATGCCTCTCTTTATTTCTCCATCTTGCATTTTCTTCCGTGTCCTCATCCTCTGTAAATTCTAATTTATCTTCTTCATCTGACGATACACCATCTGAATAACTTGACTCCGAATCGGAAAACACGTCTCTTTTCATTATTTTGATTCCCCGGTAATTTAGTTCCTCTATTACTCTCATTATAAGCCTGCGAATTTCTTCTTTTCTTCCCGATAAATCTGTATCAAACCTTTTATCCAGAAATCTCTGTACATACTTTAGTACTACGGTGTCGGGTTTAGCTCCCTTCAATTCGTCTTTTATTGCTTTCTTCATCTCCTGTACATTTGGCTTAGCCATCTTAATAATTTTCTTTTCCTCTGAACCACCGTTAACTCTCTGCGCTCTCTTCTCTACTTTTTCCTCTCTAATTGTTGTGTCGTTATAGGCACAATGTGCTGCTAACTCTTCCTCATCCTCTCTTCTACTATTATTTCTTGAGTTCCTCTTAACTTCTTCCTTCTCAATTTCGTCGTTACATCGACTTCTGCTTGTTTTCCTGGAATGCCTAACTACTTCCATCCGGTTCTTTCTCGTTTCTAATTCTTCAATCTCCCTCTCGATCTTTGCACACAATGCAGTTATCTCTTCCATTGTGGACATCTTGGCACCTTTAACCTTATTCTCCCTCTCTTGCCTCGTCTCCGACTGGTTTTCATCTCTCAATCTTTGGAGACGTCTTTCATAATCTGATGAATCATCCGAAGATACATCAGAGTTGTTATCATTCCTTCGGATACCTGTAACACCCATCACTACTTGTGTCTGAGGTCCTTTCTGCCTGATCCACCAATTCCTTGGGATCTCCCCGTCGTTTCTGGTTAACTGTGGTCCCTTCTGGTTCCGTGTCCTCATTCTTCTCTTCCTTATCCGTCAGAAATCTCCTCTTATACTCCATCAACGGAATATCATCCTCACTCTCCCAATCGTCGGTCAGAAATCTCCTCTTATATTCCATCAACGAAATATCATCCTCACTCTCCCAATCGTCGGTCAGAAATCTTCTCTTATATTCCATCAACGGAATATCATCCTCACTCTCCCAATCGTCTAGATCTGCTAATCCTTCTCCCCCATCTTTTGACAATTCCGTATACCTCATCATAATCGATTTACCTCTTCTTCCATCGATCTCCCTATCACTGATCTGGTGCTCTATATTTTCTTTTCTCTTTTCTGTTTCAGAATTTGTTTTTGTCTTGTTCCTACCCGTTTCCATTCCTACTCTAGTATTTAGATTACTAAAAGGATTTTTCATCAACGAATAACCTTCTGGATTCCTTTCTTCACTATCGATATCTGGTGTCGTTACATGGGTGGCTCTCCTTTCTTGCTTTTCATTCACTCTCGTACTGGTTTTTCTAATCCATGGTCTATAGTCATCTGTGTCTGAACAGTTAATTATACTCATCTCGTTTTCTTCATCAGTTTCCTTATCACCGATCAGAGAAAAGAACTAAACCAAGGAGAGGAACTACGTTGGCATCAACGTAGTTCCTCTCCTTGGTTTAGTTCTTTTCTCTGCGTTATGTTTACATCTTTTGTTATTCTGTTTATTGATAAGTTCAGACACTAAGTCCGTCTCTTTTGTCTGAGTTGCAACAGTGTTTGTTTTCTTTTCTACCTTAATCTTATTATCATCAAGTTTTCTCTTCAAGTTCAACTTTGGTCTCTCTCTTATACAATTGATCTCCGCTCTATTATTAATCTCACTGTTCGTTGTTCCTTTCATTTTACACAG
Organism: Oreohelix idahoensis; assembly: GCA_024509875.1. Taxonomy (NCBI): domain Eukaryota; kingdom Metazoa; phylum Mollusca; class Gastropoda; order Stylommatophora; family Oreohelicidae; genus Oreohelix; species Oreohelix idahoensis. Next base: position 50,046 of record JAMPIV010009605.1, read on the forward strand.
TTGTATCTTGGCACAGTGTCCATTTTCCGTCCTAACATTAAAATCATGTATCTCGAAACACCCTCCACTCTTTATCTCTTGAAGAAAATTTCGCACCGCTATTCTATTGCGTCTCTTGCTTAAGCCTTCCCAGTGTCTAGGTGTTTCCGAAATGTTGCACACTCTGCCTTTGTAAATAGTTCTAGGTCCGTTATCTTCCTTTGGTAATCTACGTTTTCGAAAATCGTTTTCTCTAACGTTTCTTTCTCTATCCCATCGTCTGTTCATAAACCTGGTTCTAATTCCACAAATTCTTCCTATATCCATACTTCTATGTTGTCTAACGAGGTTCTGCAGAGCATAGTTTTCTCGATGAGTCTGCTGAGTTCTTCTCGAGGTAAATTCTCCAATTCTTTGTATATCTAATCTTCCCCTCTCCTCATGTCCTCCTCTATATACTCTAGGCAGAACATTTTCTCTACTAAAGTCCCATTCTGGATTTCTACTTCTGTATGTAGACTTGTGATCGTACTCTTCATCCACAACCCTTCCATGTCTATATTCCATACCTCTTGGTACATGTCTGAACCCCACAGGAGCATCCCTCTCACTTGTATTCCTATAATTTCTATCTTCTCTCAACTCGTTTCGTCGTCCGTTATGACTCTCCATTTTTTGCTTTTTACACACAGCTGCCACATGTCCCTTGGCATTACATAAATAACATCGTTTTTCCTCTGCTATCTGTATAACTCCTCTCCTGTTTTCTCTGCCATTGTCACTTCCGTCCTGCCTGCTCTGATACCCAAGATAATTTCTTCCTCTTGGTCTATCTCTAACTGCCTGTCCAGTCCACTGAGCTTCATTTCCTTTCCATTTCGTTTCATCATGGTTGTTCCCTGACCTTAGCTGGAACCTCTTCATTAAGTCTTCTTCCGACAAGGCTAATCGTATAGCCTCATTCAAGGTTCTGGGATTCTTCCTCAAGAAAAGCAATCTCATTCCATCCTTATGCAATACATCTATAAAAATTCCAACTAATTGCCCCTCAATATCTGGACTCCGTATGTCCTGTTCCCTAAAAACGTCTTCTGCCAGGTTTTTCAGTCTATCACTGAACAACTGGACCGATTCTCCTGTCTCTTGCTTTACTTGTCTAAGTAGTCCCCAGAGATAATGTTGGTCTACAGATTCCCCATATCTATTCAACAATCCTCTTTTCAACTCTTCCCATGTTTCTTGAGGTCCCTCTTCAAATCTTCTTCTCAAAAAGTCATTCAACAAATCATCACTAGTTAGAAAAGCCAACCTTTTCTTTTCTTCTTCGTTTGCCCCTATGGAGTAAGCATATCTCTCTATTCTGGCTATCCACTTTTTACAACCTCCTGCTTCTCCTCTATAGGTCTCGATATTTTGTCTCAAACCAGTCTGTCTGTTTTCTATGCTCCACCTTTCTAGGGCACTAGTAATATGTAGCAAGGCTAGTGTATTTGGATCCAATCTTGGTTCTTCTGCCATTTTCCAACAATTTCTTACTCTCCTTATTTTAGTCAACTTCTACTTACTACTACTTCTTGGGTCACCCTTTACGTATTATTTATCGTGAAACATACGTATATATATATATATATATATATATATATATATATATATATATATATATATATATATATATATATATATATATATATATATATATATATATATACACAAAAGTTATAGATAATCTCTGCCAGACGGAACTATTGGTACTCGTAAATTAATTTAACTAATTATTCTTAACTAGCGAAGTCTTTGAATTAAGTCATGTTGCCAAGTTTTCGGAATCTTGATGGCACTTGAGGTTCACGTCTTGAAATACCAAGTTTACGTTCCAGGCCTCTTGATTGAAGACAACGTCTACGTTTCTAGTACCTTGATTGAAGACAGGAATTTTTTTGTTTCGTGTATCTTGATTGAAGACAACGACTTCGTTTATGGTATCTTGATTGAAGTCAACGTTTTACATTTCTGGTATCTTGATTGAAGACAGCGTTTTACGTTTCTGGTATCTTGATTGAAGACAACAGCCACGTTTCTGGTATCTTGATTGAAGACAACGTTTTACATTTCTGGTATCTTGATTGAAGACAACAGCCACGTTTCTGGTATCTTGATTGAAGACAACGTTTTACATTTCTGGTATCTTGATTGAAGACAGCGTTTTACGTTTCTGGTATCTTGATTGAAGACAACAGCCACGTTTCTGGTATCTTGATTGAAGACAACGTTTTACATTTCTGGTATCTTGATTGAAAACAACGTTTTACGTTTCTGGTATCTTGATTGAAGTTATGTGGCCGGGGGAGTGGACAGGAACGGCACCAAATCAAGTCTGATATGACCGGGCTTGGTCACGGTGACAAATCAAGTCTAGTGTGACAGGGTGAGAATGGGGTGGAATCTTTTATCAATGTTCATCTGTTGTTTTACTGGCGACTGCCAGAGATGGTGATTACAGAATAGGAACATAACCCAGGTGATTCTTTTGGAGACTCGTAACTGTGTTTATGTTTTAGGCTGCATGATCGTCGAAAATATGGTAACATTCTTTTCTCTATTACCTGATGTAAACAAACGACACTTCCTACTGACGTTCAGGAAATAAGTTCAAGCTGGATTAAATATGAATGAACACCTTTATTAAGTGTCTGCACACTCTGACAACTTCATAATAGTTCATGGGAGCCGCGCTAGCGTAGTGGTTACAACACCGCTCTGGCGACCGGGTGATACAGGATCAAACCCGGGCGACGGCATTTGAGGATTTTTCGTCGACCGGGATTCGGACTGGATTAACTCGAGACCTGGCGAGAACATTTGAAGGAGTGTCGTCGACCAGGGACTGGCGGCTCCTGAGCCGACCCAGCTGCAATGGGTACCTCCGAAATCGGAGAGTATTTGCCTGAATGGCGAGGGACACTTGTCTCTGTACAAGAAATAAAGGGATACTCACGTAAAATCAATGTCAGGTTAGACATAAATAATAACCTGAGATTTCGCCTCGAGTATTAGCGGGCGAACGAAAAAAAAAAAAAAAAAAAAAAAAAAAAAAAAAAAAAAAAAAAAAAAATAATAGTTCATAAATACATGTGCTTCTGTGGTATACAAACCAGTCATCCCAAGAAATAACACACAGCCATCGAACTTACAAGATGGTCCAAACCCCAAAATCACTGCCTCACTCGTCTCGTGCCTAAAAACAACTCAATTAACCCCCTTCTCTCAAACCATCACTTCCGTCCTAGCTACTGAGCAATTCTACCCCAAGTTCGATGACGTCATTCCTGAACACTTTAATTAAATCACTCATAGGATTTGTGACTAGTGTTATTACACTAACTAGACACGCTCAAATACTTAGTGTTTAATCTTGCTAAGTATTCTTACCCTAACTATAATTAAGTGGCAGCACCTTAGTGTTAATCCGACGTAACAGTCCGTACTGTCACATACGCCCGGGGCCACTAAAGTGTATCCCGTAGGAGACACTTTATTCCCTAGAAAAAAATTTACTAACTCTAAAAAAAATTATTGGGATTCATGTATCCCACCATAAATCATGTCAGAAGGACTACAATAAACAATAGATGGGAATAATGGATGAAATAACACCATTAACGTTTCACACACAAAAATCGATCATGAAGGGGTAGGGACTGATGGACATAACATAAACGAGGGACACATGGAAAAAAAACTGTGGAGGTTATGGTAGCTACAAATAGTACTAATAAGTGGCAAAATAAAATATATGGGCAAAATAGAACAGTAACAAACAATCATCAACGAACTAACAAAACGCTTTATGGGTTTATAGTCATCAATATCTCTCACACTTGTGCGAATCATAAAACATAAAATAACATGACAAGCGAGTTAACGTCGCAAGAAAAAAAAAACTGGCAAAAAAAATATGGCGGGTGCACATAAAATATAGCGGATGCCCAAAATGGCTGTTACCCTACACTTCACTGAAGTGGGTGATGAAAAAAAATATGAATGGAACAAATGGAAATAGAACCACAAAACTTGGTGGCAAAGTATGGGCAAAATGGGTAAGTCTCATTTAAAAAAATGACTTTGCCGGTGTAACAATAACCGGAAACAATGAATGGAATGGAAACATGGTAATCAATGGACAATGGTATAGAATATATAAATGGGCAAATAGTTAAATAACATGTATGAGTGTCGGTGTAACAATGACTGAAAATTCAAACAATCATAATGCAATATGGTGTCATCATCATAATGAATCGTGAATGATGCCAACATTAGTGGCGGGTGAAGATGTACATTAGTTAATCACTTTTATTTGGTACAACAGAACGATGTAAACCTTAAAAAAAATCTGGGCAAAATCTTACGTTAGAAACAAGGCAAAAAGAAAAACACAAAAAAAAAAATCATAGGGGTAAAAAAAGATGGTTAAAAAAATGAGATCAGACAAAAATAATGTGACATAATGACGCTAACGCATGTAAAAGGGAACTACATCAACTACAATATATCAGGACTGCAGAGATCGTCTGAGTTGGTGGATCTCCATCAGCAGTTTTCGAAAGGATGTCGTGAGGGAAATGTTCATGTACTGGTAGATTCGGCAATGTCTTTCTTGCGGACGAAAATATAACAGCTCTCCATAAATAGCGGCTGTTGGACTTTCCTATCTGAACTGGAAATGTGCGTAAAGTGTGTAACCCAGATGTTCAAGGATGCGTAACGATTGGTCTTCAAGGTAGCATCAGGATCAAGCAATACAGCAGGAGGGGTATTGTGTAGGAGACCTGCATCGGAAGACACGAGAAGCAGGGTCGACTTCATGCTAAAAATAATAGCAGGGCAGGAAATGTCAACCTGACCGGAGACGGCATCTGGAGGTAAGTGCAGTTCAATTTGTAAACATCTTTGCAAAAATGTTCATTACTTCCAATCTTTCAATAGCTTACAATAACAGGCGAGGATCGTACTGTGTAGGTTGGGATGTAGGAACAATGGCATGGACTACGGGAGTGACGAAAACGGGTTCGTACATGGGCGGCCCGCTGGTGAAGGTGCTTAGGAAGGGGAGCAGAATCGCTAGATGAGGTCGAATGACGACGTTTAGAGGGAAAACGAGCTGGGGGAGGAAGAACATCAGGTTCAATATCAGAAGAAGCAGAATCGGGTGAAGAGTCAAGATCGGAGGGAGGGGGAGGAAAGCAATCAGAGCTAGGAAGAGGAGGTTCAACATCCGAAGAGTCGGACTCAGGGGCTGTATCAAGGTCGGAGGGAGGTGGAGGAAAATAACCAGAGGGAGGAAAAGCGGGGTCAGAAGAGAGTTGAACAGAGGGAGGAAGGGAGGTATGGACAGGAGTTGCGGCAGTAATAGGAGGTACAATAATATCATGTTGAGGCGAAGCATGAAAGGGGCCTGGAGTAACGGAGGGTAACTCAGCCAAGCGAGCATCACGGGAGTGGATACGTGAGTACAGCTCAGGAAGAGGGATAGGACCCTCGGAGGTGGAACAGGAACGATAACGTCTGGTACGATCAACCATATGGAAGGGGGAAGAAGGAGAGGGCACCGAGGAGGCGGAAGGAACAGCAGCTCGACGGACTACTCTAGACCGGAGTCTGTGTAAAACATCATCACTGGGAGGACTATCAGATTCTGATGAGGAAGCATCGTAAGCATAGGGCTGAACAGATGTAAGTGGAGCAGGAGGAGGGATAAAGGAGACAGGGGCAGAACTAATGGGGTCTGAAGGAGGACAAGATGCAAGTTCAGACATGGAGGGAGAGGAAGAGGAGGAAGGGTTATACTGGAGGGTAGCCTGTCGCACGGGGCGGCCAGACGGAAGAGCATGAGGAGGGACAGTGTAGGGGCGTTGCACATCTAGTCGCAACTGGGTAGCATGAGCTTTAGTTTCGTGGTGTCGCTCTTCATTCCATATCACGAAGGTAACCGGTATTGCCTGTTTCACTATCTTGTACCTGAAAGCCAGCGATGATCAAATTTATCGCTACGGGCATTCTTTTTAAACCAGACTAAGTCACCAACATGGAATGATGGCAAGCGAGTGCCCTTATCAAGCAAACACTGTCGTTTCTTAAACGCCTTGGGAGCATTATGGTGAACTTGCTGGTGGGCGGTACGTTTTTGTCGCAGGATAATCTCAATGGGATTATCGCCCATATATTTCCTTTGAGGAGTAAGGAGATTATCCAAAGGTAGACGTGGTTCCCTGCCATACAAGAGGTAGAATGGCGAGAAACCAGTTGTATCATTCACATTGACACGCAGAGCCTCAAGTGCTTGGGGTATATAAACATCCCAATACTGCGGATTATCAGCTGTGAATTTGGAGAGAATGTCATGAAGAGTCTTATGCATTCTTTCATTGCGACCATTTGACTGAGGCCTATAGAAGCTGGTCATCTTATGTCTGATATTAAGGGCTGCAAGAGTAGAATGGAAAGGGCGACCTGTAAATTGCTTCCCATTATCCGAAAGAATAGTCTTAGGATAACCGTGGCGAGGCACAAAAGAATTAAGGAAGATTTCAGTAACATCTTCAGAGGAAGAGCCACGGAGTGGAAAACATTCGGGCCAGACAGAGTACTGGTCTACAAAATGCAAGACATGGGTATTACCGGACTGAGAAAGGGGGGGTAGGGACCAGAGAGATCAACGCTGACGCATTCCATGGGAAAATGTGTCAGAGACATCATTTGGGTAGGGATACGCAGAGGACGCATGTTGCGCTGCTTGCATGTTCTACAAGAGTCAACATACTCGGCAACGTCCTTATAGAGAGAAGACCAGTAATATCGTTTAGAAATAATGTCTCGTGTTTTATCTCGCCCCATGTGGCCATTAGAATCGTGAAAATCATGGAGAACACGAGGGATAAGATGTTTAGGAAGACAGATGAGGAGTTTATCTGGACATTTAGGGTTAATCCAGTAAAGAACGTTATCAGAGGACTGAATAGTGTAATTAGAAACAGATTTTGGGTCACGCTGAAACTGAGATCGAATTTGCAGGAGTGCAGGATCTCGAAGTTGTTCCTTCGCAGTGAAAGAAGGAAAGAGGAGCTCATCAGGAGAGCTAGAGAGATTTTCATGATCAGAAATGACAGGAGGACAGTCAGCATTTATGACAAGTATTTCTTTGGTGTTATCATCAAGGTCTGATGACGCCTTAGGATCCGGTTTAGAAGAATAGGAGGGGTCTGTACAAGTATCATATGGAATCCGAGACAGAAGGTCAGCTACAGTGTTATGTTCTCCTGGGATATGCTCAATAGTAGCATCATAACTCTGTAAATTCAGAGCCCAAGTTTGTAGCTTACGGGGTTGCTCAGACGTCTTGGTTAACCAAGTAAGCAAAGGCTTGTGGTCAGTACGGATTAAAACCTTTGTACCACGTAGATAGAAGTCTAACTTTTGCAATGCATAGTGTATGGCAAAAGCTTCATTCTCAGTAACGGTCCATCGTTGTTGAGACCGACTGAGTGCGTGAGAGAGGAACGCAATAGGCATCTCGTTTGGGACTTCGGCAATAATCGGAGGAGAGTCCGAGATGTTGGCCTGGACAAGACAAGCACCAACAGCCCGAAGAGATGCGTCCGTATACAAGATCATTGGACGTCTAATGTCTGGATATGCCAAGCGAGGAATCTTAGTAAGTGAAGACTTAAGATAATTGAAAGCATCCTGGCAGACGTCAGTCCATCGGAATCGAGCATACTTTTTTGTTAGAGCAATAAGAGGCTCAGCAGCTCGAGAGAAATTGACTATGTGCTTTCTATAGTAGGAACAACTGCCTAAGAAACCGCGAACGTGGCGAACAGAAGTAGGAGAGGGCATATCACGGATGGCCTGCACTTTAGCATCATCCGGACGGACACCATCTTGGTTGATTATGAAGCCAAGATATCTTGTTTCGGTCTGTAAGAAAGCACATTTGCTTAATTTGAGCATAATATTATGTGCCCTAATTCGGTTAAAGACTTTCTCAACATGGAGTAAATGATCCTCAAGGGTTCCTGGAGTGTGGATCAAGATGTCATCAACATAAGCCAAGGCGTAAGATTGCATGCCCTTCAGTACTTCATCCATGAGGGACATATACGTAGCTGGGCTGCTCTTTAGGCCGAAAGGCATGACATTCCACTGGTAACTCCCAATATGTGTACAAAAAGAGGACTTCACTTTGGCTTCCGGTGACATCGGAATGCACCAGAATCCAGAACGGGCATCTAGGGTAGTAAACCACTTAGATTTTCCAACGGTCGCCAAGATATCATCAACCCGAGGAAGGGGGTATGAAATTACCTTGGTGATGGCATTCAAAGCCCGATAATCACAACAGAAACGATTAGTACCATCCTTCTTAGTGACTATTACAATAGAGGAAGACCAGGAGGATCGGGATCTCTCAATGATACCTGCTGCCAACATATCCGTAATCGATTTCTCCACGATCTCCCTATTCTTAAGTGGGGTGTGGTACGGCTTAAGTGAGACAGGCACTTCAGTGGTGGTTTGGATTTCCATTGTTACAGTATTGGTTCTCTTCAGTTCCATGTCTGAGAGAGCAAAGATATCATGATTATTCTTGACGAACTGACAAATGCGACTGGCATGTGGGGAGTCAGTTGTCACTTGCTCCATTAATTGAGCAAGGCGTGTAGGTGGCACATTCAAGGAAGAGGAGGGAGAAGGAGAAAGTTGTGGGAAGAGAGGCTGAGGAGGAGAAGTACGATAACCGGAAGTACAGGGGAGAGTTGTAAAGGTAGGAGAGGAAAGTGAACGGCGCTGAGGAGGGTAGTTACTAAACGATACACGCGCATTAGTAACAGCACCAATGGTAGAGGGGTGTGAGGAGGGAGGGTGAGTAACCAAATGGGAAGGAATAGTGGGGGGGTGGTTATCATACTCTGCGGAGGGAGGAACAGAAGTACGATGAGGCAGAGAATGTGATGCTAAGTGAGCAATCACTGTACCACGTTTGACAGTTACAGGCTTCCCAGAAGTATTTAACAGCATGACGGGAAAATCACGCTTAATGGAAACCTGAACAATGCCATCAACAACATTGATGCAGGGGTCATCAATGATGTCAATACCCGGTAATGGTTCCACTATGACAGAATGGCCAGATGAGACATAGTCGGATCGTTTGACCCGACCAGTAGCAATAGTCAAAGAGTGAGGCTTTAAGGTAATAGGAGCAGGGAGGCGGACAAAGGATGCAATGTGAATATCATCCTGATAATCAGAATGACGCGAATCTGTCGCAAGTCAAAATAGATTCGGGCGTGATGACGAAGAAGAAAGTCACGGCCGAGAATAAAGTTACGGGACATGCCTCTTGTAATAATGAATGGATGGACAACAGATTGAGAACCAATCTTGAGGCTTATCATAGCAGTTCTAATGGAACGTAAAGGTTGGCCAGTAACGGAGGCCAAAGGAGTAGAGGAAGGAAAAAATGTTATGTGCCGACGAATCTGACGAAACAACTGTTCACGGATGAGGCTAACAGTTGCGCCAGTATCAACAAGAGCACGGTAGCTTTTCGTGTTGATGGAGATAAGACATGATGAAGGATCCGGAGTGACAAAAGGAGGAGAGACATAAGAGAGAGAGGAGGAAGACACCGAAGGTGGGGAGGAAAGTAAACATTTAATCTGTAAAGACCGATGTGAGGATGTGTTCAAGTTACCCGGTATGGTCTTAACTACTGGGCAACCCAAGGGTTTCCCTGATTCATTAGGGGTGCAGGACGGGACTGTCCACGTAAAAAGGAACGCGGAGAACCTTGGGGGGGAGGGCACAGGATTGGTAGGAAGCCAAGAAGGTTGGCGTGGTCGCTGCTGTCTGTTCTGATAATGTAATGGTTGTGGCACGGGATTACTGTGAGGCTGTGGACTGCTTTGTAGCCGCTGAAAACAGCTGCGCGAGACGTGTCCCCTTTGCCCACAAGTGTAACATATTATTGAAGCTATTTGATGGACCTGTGGCGCTGGTGGATGGTGAAGGCGTCGAGGCTGGTACTGATAATTGGAAGCATTATTACAAGGCATTGGTGACCTTGAAGGTTGCTGCCAAGTGTGGCGGCAATGGCTAACGTCCATCGGTTCGTCATCATATTGGTGTTCAAGATGAGGCTCGCGACCAAGACGGTTGGTAAAGCGTTTCTTCACGTTGTCCTCTGTGATGGCCTGTTGTATTGCATCTGTGACTGTCTGAGGATCCTTGCGGATCAGATGCAACTTAAGTGCGTCGGATGACAAACCATCAATGAAAATACCAACAAGCTGCCGATCAATATCTGCAGATGTGGAAGACGAATCAATGAAGGCATCTTCAGCCAAGTTTAACAGTCTGTCTGCATACAATTGTACAGGTTCCTGTCTGTCCTGGTGTACCCTACGAAGAAGAGTCCACGCGTGCTGACAATCCGTTATGGATGAATAGCGACTGATCATTGCCTTCTTCAGTGAAGCATAAGTTTCTGTAGGGAAAAGTTGTGCACGACGGCGTAAGAAATCAGTTACCAATGACTGGGAGGAGAAGAATGCAACACGCTTTCGGTCCTCATCGGTTGCCGAGGGGATCAAAGACACAAACTTGTCAATATCAACAAGCCATTGTCTAAAGTGAGAAGCATCACCGTGAAACGGCTTGACAATGTTATTAATGTTTTGGTAATTGGCACTCTGTGTTACGGAGCTGAGCGTATTTGCAATGGACTGTAATGTGTTGGATGAAGTATCCGGAGAATCAGGTAAAGTTTTACTCGCTGCCTGTTGTTGTGACAATTGCTGTTGAAGCAGTTGATTTTGCTGTTGTAACAAGTATACCTGATGCTCTAGCTGTTGAATGGGTGAATCCATCTGTAGAGATCTTAATTTGTTACAGATGGGGTTATTAAATATTATTATTATCTGATGACTGGTCTTGGAGATTGAATAAATGGTGATGGGTGTTTCTTTAATGGTTACACTGTTCATACGCCCACACAGAGCAGAACATAATTCTTATATCACGCGAATGTCAAAATATCAAATTCTGTAAGACTAACATACCACTGCTACACATGAGATACTGTTAGTGAATTCAATCTGTTTGTTGACCTAGATTTCCGCCACCCAGGCTATTTATGGTCATGCGTGACTACCGTCACGCCTACTGTTCTCCTACCGTGTTAAATGTTGTAGTGAGTGTGCGTGGGTGCATTCACACGCCACAGATACGCACGTACAAGTCGTGGAACTGCAGGTGATATATAACATAATTTATTGTCACAATACGTTCATGAAATACACAGTCAAACATAACTCACAACAAGAAAGTACTATAGTCACATCTCCACTTCTCATAATCATTAGCGCTCTACAACATCAACACTAGATCCTCTCAGCAACGGTCGGCATCACCGTGCTAATGTAATAAATAATTTCCTCCTCAAATATGCTTCATCAAAGACGCTCTCAACCTTGGCGCTTTAATTTAGATATGGATCCTCTCAATAATAACAATAGCCTCCTCAAATATGCTTCATCAAAGACGCTCTCAACATGGCGCTTTAATTTAGATATGGATCCTCTCAATAATAACAATTGCCTCCTCAAACGATGCTTCTAACATCAATAGTGAATTCTCACGGCAATTTCTCGCAAGACTGCACTCCCTGGCAGTTTGCAGTAATCTCGCCTTCACTCATCTTGACATTGATATAGTCAAACATAAGTCTTGGATCCTTACCTCTTCAAAAATACTCACAAACACAATTCTCCAATAAACTCAGAAATTATAGGCCTACACAAAAAAATGGCCTTTATAACTTTTGCACTGCGCAGGCATACTCGAAACACACACTGTAGGACCGACCTCTCCCGTCGGTACCCAAAAACAGACTGCCCTTAGTTCACACACTAGACCCGCCAAAAAAGACACGAGACTCGGTTGTTTAAAAAACACAACTCAGTCTCGATAATTGCATGGGCTAGTCACACGAGCTTACTCACAGCTCAAGACAGTTCAGAGAAAAAAACATCTCCGCGATTTGAACTGACCAGTGTTCGCCACTTGGAAACTTCTCGATCACACGAGGGAATTCCCCTAATACTATTTTAACTTAACATCAGCTTAACCAAGCAACGTAACCCGTAATCGAATCTATTTGCTTAACATTTTCAAGATCACTTCCCTTTGATAATATTTACTCTGTATCAGTTGCCACACCGCCCGGGAAAAAAAATGATTTATCATTTTTTTGTTGAAAATTTAAGTCCCAAAAATTTAGAGATAAATGAAATTATATTATATGGCTACCAAAAAATGTATCTATCCAAAAAATGTACCTATCAGAAAATGTACATTCACCCGAAATATCAGCAATAAATGTAATATTACAACTAAAACATCAAACATAATCAATCAAATATCCCAATGAATGTTACCGATGTAAATTACAACAAAAGCATCAATCATAATACAAGCATACCAAAATTAATCTTAATAGAACACTAAGCTAAGTACATTTAGTACAAGTAACAACCAATAGAAAGTGAAAGAACAAGATCAAACAACAGAAGAATGATCTGTGGTAAAGGAAAGTAAGAAATCGGAAAATGAGAAACAATTAACAATACCACATAATAATCAATAAGTAAAACGATTTCATGAAAAATAAATACAAATTTATCAAAATACAGTTACATTATACTAAGTTATATAATTCACTCAAGAATACAACGAATGAAAGTATAAGTATCGAAAGAAGATGAAGTATACACATAGAATGAAGAGAAACGAAGATGTGATACAGAAATATAAACAAGATATGAACACATATCGGAAAGACGACAAAAAGATAGAATGAAATGAAGGATAGTCAACAAAGACGAATGGAAAGCAAAGGTATGAACGCATAGAAAGTCAATAACAATACATACTAATAGATGTTTAGATCAAACAATATCTTTCAAAAATTAAATACAAACATGATTACAAGGCACAAAACAAAATGTCAAAGTATATCCATACTAACATCACAAAACGAATAATTCATAACTAAACAAAGTCTAATAAGTAATTTTACAAAAATTATAGTTAATTGAAAATAAATTATAAACCTTACACAAACAAATAATAGCATTTGCGATAATTAAGTTTTGACCTAACGCACAATCAACCGCTAAATAATAAAAATACATCATAATATCAAATAAGACAAACTTCCAAAGAAGTAATATCCCTTTCAATCATAGGGCACACAAAAACAAATTACAATGCCAAAAAACAATTTTTTTCCCAAAATAACCATACAAAATATTTCATAACGATAAGTTATCAAAAAATAAAACTATTATTTAAGTAATTCTAAGTCATAACTAATAAACTAACAATGAAATTAACTTTTAACAAAATGAGAGAAGCATAAAATATCTTATCTCTAGACAAACACTTAAATCAAAACATGTAAGTTTTTCTTTAAAAAAAATACATCACCAAAAAAAAAAAAACACCTAAGAAAAATACAATGTCATCTGTATATCAACTTTCCAACATACAAACATAACATAATGTTACAACAATCTGTCCATCTTTTAACAAACAAAAGTATCAGATGTGTCTATCAATTTTACAAAAAAGTTTAATTTAATTTAAAAGTTAATTTTGATTAACAATAGCGTTGAGCTTCAGTGTTATTTAACTGTAAATTTATATATTACTCAGCCTAGTATAAATCTAAAATTTAATGGTACAATAAGATATGAAAAAGAAGTCCTATAAAAATATCTTTAAAGTTTTTATAAAAAATATTTATCAAATTAATTTGTTACAAAAATGGTGAAAAAAATCTTATTATTTAAATTCTAAGTACTATGTTCTGACAAGATCAATGTTCCACCATATGTTAACAATTTAAATACACAATTATTTCTGATACTGCAAGATAATTCTACAAAATCATATTACACAACATAACAATAAATCCACATAATTATTCTAACAATTACAGCTACAACCCGAAAAATATACAGAAAAAATGAGCACAGGTTTGACACCGCTCACTGCATTTATCAAAATTACACACAAATTATTACCAACACATATGTTACACACAATCAAAACAGAATAATATACAATTGCATAAAAAATTGGACTGGTACATTCGAAACAGTCATATATGTTCCACACAAAATATATATATATAGCAATCAAATGATGCATCAAAATGAACATCATAATGTTTCAAAGAAATTACCAATATTTTAATACAACATCATATGATATATTATCCACAGAATACAATAACATGTACTATTCTAAAAAATAAATCAGCTGTAAAAAAAATATATCCCGACAATCTGTCAATAATTCTTGATCCTCCAAAAAGTGACTCGTCAGATGTACAGCGAGACGCTCATAGGTTCTGCTTGATAAATAATCCACATTCTTCACGAATAATGTCAACAAGTGCGCCAACTCATCACAACGTCGCACGCTACGAAACAATACAAATGAAAATTTCTATTAATCATCTGTTAGATTTAATAAAGAAAAACGGAAAATCAACTTTCTTGTTTACCTATCCCTTGGGGTGGAGTAGTCTTGGCCCCTTTTCGCACACCTCAACAAGTCCTCCTTACATCACAGAAGGCTTAGCGACCACTTGACCCTAACGAAAGTTCATCCTTGTTGTAGGCTGAAAAAAATTACTACGTTCACAAGAACGAGATGACCTTTCGACACCAATAGTGTGACAATCAATAGTATTATTACTTTGCTTGTTAATAACTTTGCTCTTATGTTGAGCACAGCTAACCTGGTTACGATTTCTATAATTGCTGTTAAGAACATTGTTATTTGTTCTATTGACACAGTTGTACTGTTTTACATCCCAGTTAGCATAATTACAATTAGCATTTCCTCTTGGATAAAAATATCTACTAGATAGAAATGGCTTTTTATCAACAAATTTATTACCAGATTGACACTCTTTCATATAATTATTTTCACTATAATTTCTAATACTCTTAGAATCACGATGTTGTGATCTGTCAAATTGTTTCTTGTTTTCAAGCAAAGAAACACTACTATATGAAGAACTCCCTTGGTACATTTTAACCTCAGAGTTATTTCTCCCATCAAAACTGTATTTATCTTTGCCTGTGGCAGTGTGTTTAAGAAATGGGTCACACTGACTTGACTGGGTGTGACCGAAAGATTTAACCATATCTTTATTGTTTTTCACAAAATATGTTTCCCTCCTGGAATAAGGAGTTCTATCTTTTTTCCCATCAGGGTTCTCAATTAATACTTGGTTTGTTTTTAGCATCTTGAATTGAAATTTATTATTAATTCTTTTGTTATCCACAGGACTGTCTAACACTGTAGATTTTCCTTTGCTAGTTTGCCGCCAGGAACCAATATTGCTAAAATCATTGGTATTGCGTTGAAAGTTATATTTCCCTCGGAAAGATTTCTGTCCACCATTCTTAACTGTAGAGTCCGCAAAAAGTGTATAGGACTGACTTTTTGCTTTATGTCTTTCACTTTTTTTCTTTAAGAGAATGTCAAGTAGACCGTCCATTCTCATTCTGGCTTCTGAAATTTGAATATTTTTAAGTGCAATCTGCTCNCTTATTAACGCCGTCTGCTAAAGGTTATCAGACGTGCAATTGTAAAGGTTAAGGCATTTAATATATTGCGATAGATGTTTCAATTATTGAACGCTCCATACACGATCGATTATGACGTGTATAGCGTTGTTTGGGTCACAGTCGGTAACTAAGAAACGCTACCCTTTGTTACTTGACCGCCAAGCTGAATAGCTGCGTTTTTCTAACCTTCCAATTCAATGGCATGATATAGCCATTTATATATGCATTTTTTTGATGGACCAGGGTCAGTCCTAGAACTCTATATGAGAGGAAAATTTATGGAGGTTAGTATTTAACTAGAATTCTCAGAAGGAGAAGAATAATCGTCAAATTCGTATGAAATATTCAGACTCGCAGTCTCACTGTCGGCAGGTAGCCATGTCTAGCTGCGCGTGCATATAGCTGTGATGTTCTGACGACAATACTGCATTGTATCCTTAAACGGACATTGACACGTAAACCAGCAGTCTACGTTATTGATTAATTTATGCATGACTTATAAGGACTTATGTTCTGTTCCTATTTGAAATGATCATCCTGTGTGTACATGTGATTAAATATTACGGACTCAATCTGAAGGAATTAATTACTTCATTAATGTTGCTGAGTTCAAGTTACATGAACTACTTCTTCATACCATGCTACTGAGTTGTATGAACACCTTCACCCTAATTCGCGTAATACTAAACAAAGCACGATTAACAAGAGATCACTAAAGTAACCATACTCAGTGCATGATCTTCAACCGGCAAATAACTCAGCAACAAAAGTGGCGGCCGAATGCGGGGAACGACAGAAAAAAAGAAACAAACTTCTGTTCCTTACGCACATGTTAACCACAAATATTTACGATCAATTTTCGATCACATGATCCAGTCGAAGATGACGCAGTACTCATTATAATGCCTAACAACGTGACGTCACCGAAAGTCGTGTAGGTGATCTGTCGGAGAAACCAAGCCGTTTCTAAGTCTAACCAGGGGAAACATGAGCCATTTGAAGCAAACACATGATATGGACTACAGGAGCAGACAGTCAGGGGCTTTAGCCTAGCTGTTGACGACCTCTAGCACTGATATAAGCAACGGAAAAGATAAGTCTAGGTGTTTAACTGTTGTTATTGCAAACAGTGCTAACTGAGTCCATGCCCTCTGCCTACATCGGCATGTTTTTACCTATGTTTAATGTACTTTTTGTTGTCTTAATGTGTTGTTAATTCGTGGGAGGTAGGGAGGATGAACCGAAATTAGATTCTGTGGCTCTCACGATGCCTGAATTGATTTCGGTCGTTTCTTAGGGCAGTTAAACGATTGCACTTTTGGAAGCCCCATTGAGGTTTGCCATTGGACTATCTGTCCAAATCTGCTGTCGTTTGACGATTTGTGTTAGCTGTACCGTTCCGTAGATAACTGGTGTATTTTATTCGTACTCAGTTAACAATTTTATTCAGTTTTGTATCATGTTCGTTAACTATTTCGTCCAGTCTCCTCTTACTATCATTTATTTGATGATTGTTAAATGGTCGTCCGTTATGAGTCCTGTGATGTCATCATTTTTTGCAGTCATTTTTTTTTTGTGTACTTTGAATATTAAGTTGACCTCGGGTCAGACCTTGACCCTTCATTTGGCTTGTGACACTTCCGCTTGTTTTATTTAGTTCATAAATTCATTTTTAATTGTGAAAATGTCTTGTTTGCGTCTTAACATTGTTTGTACCCTTTAGTTGCATCATTGTTTTGTTTGTCCTCATGATATATATATTAAATACTACATTAATAATATGATATTATATGCAATAATACACTTGTAATTTAATTTAATTAATTTTTTCTGATATTTAAGGTTAATATGGGACATTGCATAATTATGCAGTGATAGTCCAAGAAAGTAGCACTACAATTTATAAGAGATGCCTAGGGCATAATAATATAATATATATATTGACCAAATAAAATAATCTTATAGTCTACCTTTGAGGTAATAGACCCATTGTATATTATTTAATATACTTTTCTGGTACTAAGAGAGTGACTTAGTACATTGAACAATATAATTACTAGGAATCATACCCAACATTATTGGATATTAAGATTAATTGTGTGAAGTAATTACATAATAGTTAACAGATATCATAACTATTTATGATATAGTATTATTTAGATACAATATTGTTACAAAATATTGTCTATTAGTTGAACTTAGACATTAGAGTTCAGTACTATTGTGATTATTTATATTGAATATTTCTAAGTTGAGTAAGTATAATAATTACTCTGAAGCTACTATTGACTATTTTAATCAGTAATTATCAATAATTACTTACAGATAAAAGTCAAAATGCTTACTATAGACCATTTCGTTAAAATTGGTAGGGAATATGGTTATAAATCTCAAGAACTTCGTCAGTTTGCTGAGGCAGAACTGGAAAAAAACATGAAAGAAAAGAAGCAGAGAAAAAAGCTGCATTAAAGAAAGAGGAAGAGGAACAAAAGGCTGCATTAAAGAAAGAGGAAGCAGAACGTGAGATGAAGCAAATTGACAAGGAAAATAGATTGAGAGAGATTGCTCAACGTGAAAGAGAAGAGCAAAGAGCAATCGCCAGACAGGAAGAAGAGAATAAATTGAAACGAGAGGAAATTATTTTACAACAAGAAATGGAATTGGCGCGTATCAAATTGGAGACAGCAAAATTACAAGCACAAAGTGCTGATGCAAACCAGAATAATAACGCACAAAATGGATCGTCATCCAGCCAAACTAAACATTTCTACAACTTTAAATTACCCACTCTCAACTTAAACGTGGACGACCTTTCATCGTTCCTGTCACGTTTTGAACAGACTTGCAAAACAAATCATTTGCCTGAAGAGTCATGGGTACTCAAGTTAAATGAATTCTTGGTTGGAGAACCATTGACGGCTTCTCAAAATGCTGACCCATCAATAGCAAATAACTACGGTGCTATTAAGTCCTTGCTTTTACGAAGGTTTCACCTGGACGAGGAACACTGTAGGTTGAAATTTAAGGGAATTTTACCTGAATCTCCAAAAGATTTTGCAGGATTCATTGCGAACATACGCAATACATTTAATAGATGGGTTGAACTGGCAGAAGTCAACAAATCATACGACAAATTAGTTGATTTACTACTACGGGATAAGGTATTATCTTCGGTTAGCCAGCCATTTTTTGCATATCTGCAGGAGCGTAAACCAGGTACTATGGACGAGTTAGAAAAAATTTCTTTAAACTACTGTTCGGCACATCCGAATGCAACCATTTCGAACTCCTCATTAAGAGAACCTCTACCTGTGGCGTCTAATATGGCCTACAATCATAATAACAAACAAAGACATCACAGTGTAGACAGAAGCAGGTTCCAAAGAAATCACAATGTTAACTTTCAGAAGGGACATAATAATGATTTCAACAATAAAAATGAGTTCAACAGAGGTAGATCACGAGATAGAAATTATTCACCTCAAACAAACTACCACAATGGTCAACATAACACTAATTATAATCGATCACATACTCCCAATAATAATAGTAACTGGAATGGTAATAATCATGGCTCGAGACATCGAGATAATAGTTACTATAGAGGACGACGAGATAATTCTAACAATTATACTCGGAATCGATCTCATTCTCGGGGATCATCTCATTACAACCATAATACAGGGGCGGCAGTTACAAATAATACTACCCCTATAGCTCAGGTCCCACTTGACAATAATACAACACAGTCTTCTGCTGCATGTTTTGCTATTAATTATAATGTGGCAAATAGTTGCCAACAATGCAATCTTATTTTTCAGAAGGCGAAAGAAACAGTGCTTAACTGCGGACATATTACACCAGAGGTAGGTCTTGCAGTCAACGATGGAACAGGCCTACTAATTTTTAACAGGGGATTAGTTAATGGATCCGTCGTCTCAGTGCTGAGGGATTCAGGATCCACAACGATTGGTGTACGACAGTCGCTGGTACATCCTAGCTGTGCAACGGGGGAATATGTCCGTTGCATGACTTTTGGGGGAACTATTGAGTTTTACCCCACAGCTATTATTCATGTTAACACACCTTTTTTCACAGGGAACGTAAAAGTATGTATGCTAAAAAAGCCTATAGCTGATCTGATGGTTGGTCGTATACACGGCAGTAAAGATTGTACTCCAGATGAGATTATAGAATGGGAGAAACATAACCTATGCACTGGAAACGCCGTGACGACTAGAGCGCAGACTCAACTCATGGAGAAAGTTGATGATAATAAAATGGATGCAGACAACCAAGAGGAATTTGTAGTCAATTCACCTATTGACAGGGAAACATTTGCAACCAAACAAAAAGAGGATAAATCTTTAAAAAAAATTTTTTAAGCTGGTTGATAAAGTTGACAATCTATCCTCAGGTAATAATAACAAACATTGTTTTGTTATTAAAAATGACATATTGATTAGATGTTTTAATGACAAATCACAAATGAAACAACAAGTTATGGTCCCGTATACTTTTAGACGGTACATTCTTCAACATGCACATGACTCACATTGTGCTGGACATATGGGATATACTCGAACACGATCTCGAGTACTGTCTTCATTCTTTTGGCCAGGAGCGTCAAGAGATATTTCGCAGTATGTACGTTCCTGTACTACATGCCAAGAAGTGAAAGCACGTGGAGCTTTTCACACGGCGCCTATTCAGGCTTGCGATATCTCAGTAAGACCGTTTGACAAGATGGCAATAGATATTATTGGTCCATTGCTACCATCGGCCAGAGGACATAGATTCGTCCTTACGTGCATTGATTTGTGCACACGATGGCCAGAAGCTATCCCATTAAAGACCACCACTACCACAGATGTAGCTGATGCACTACATCTCATCTTTTCTAGAATAGGGTTTCCTAGAAAACTTTTATCAGACCATGGGTCACAGTTTATATCTGACACCATGAAGGAAGTCATGAAAACTTGGAACATTGATAGGAATTTAAGTAGTATTTATCATCCTATGAGTAATGGTGCGGTTGAAAGACTTAACCGTACACTTAAACAACTACTACATAAGGTTACTGCTAAGCACCCTCATGACTGGGACAGAGCACTCCCAGCTGTTCTATTTGCTTATCGGGAGGTACCGCATGAACAAACTGGCTTCTCTCCCTTTGAATTAGTTTTTGGTGCTCCCCCAAGAGGTCCTATGGGACTAATAAAAGACTTATTAATTGACGCGGAGATGACTCAGGACACTCAGTCATCTTACGAGTACGTGATTAATCTTCGGAAGAACATTATTGAGTCTTGCCAGTTGGCAACAGCTTCTTCTGAGGCTGCAAAAGCTAAGGCTCGATCTCTACAAAATAGGTCTCGACGATTACGCCAATTATTCCCAGGCGACGAGGCTTATGTGTTACTTCCTCACAATAACAATAAATTATTGATATCTTGGAATGGTCCTTACAAAGTCATTGATAAAATTTCCGACGTTGATTACGTCTTAGATATCAAGGGACACAAAAAGATATTTCATATTAACATGCTCAAGCAATTTCATACACGTCCTGAACACTTACAGTCAATTTTTCATGAACTAGATGACAACACAGTATCTACTTGTTATTATTCTAACTTATCTGTCATCCAGGAAGAAGAATCTTCTTTTCCTGAGGTACAGTTACCGTTACCGGTACCAGTAGTTCAACCTACTGAATCTTCGCGGGATGTAACCATCTCTTCAACGGTTACACCGCAACAGCGTCTACAGATTGCTAATCTATTACAATCTTATCCAGATGTATTGACCGACGTCCCGGGTCGCACATCGGCTATCAGTCATGACATTACTCTCAATGATGATACACCTATTCGTGTACATCCCTATTCTGTTCCTTTACATTTCCTTGCTAAAACTACTAAGGAACTTGAACAGATGTTGTCTCTGGAAATCATTGAGACTAGTAATTCGCCATTCTCTTCTCCATTAGTGATTGTCCGGAAGAAGGACAATAACATCAGACTATGTGTTGATTATAGAAAATTAAATGCTAAGACTATAGTTGACAGCGAACCACATCCACTTATCGACGACTTACTGCCACGTCTATCCAACGCAACTATATTTAGTAAGATAGACTTAACTAAAGGTTATTGGCAGATACCACTGACCGAAAAGGCTAAGTACTACACCGCATTTTCCACTCCACAAGGTCTATACCAGTGGAATGTGATGCCTTTTGGGCTTGTTAATGCGCCAGCTACCTTCATTCGCCTGATGCGACAAATTTTATCAGGTAGACCAGACGTTATTACATATATTGACGACATATGCTTGTTTAGTTCGTCGTTTGAGGAACATGTTTCGGGACTTAGATATGTTTTCGACATTCTAAGGAATTATCATCTAACTGCTAAACCTACAAAGGTGCAAATCGCGTGTAATGAGATAACCTTTTTGGGACATATCATTGGATCGGGATATATCCGAACGTTACCTAGTACAGTCTCCAAAATTCTAAACATAGCAGTTCCTCAGACGAAGAAACAGGTCAGGAGTTTGTTAGGACTTGTTCAATATTACAGTAGATTCATACCAAACTTGTCATCCATCACGGCTGTATTGTCTTCATTGTTAAAAAAAGACATGCCGGTGAAGGTGACATGGACTGGTACATGCAATGAAACTTTCAACAAAATTATAAATTTGTTCTCGCATGAACCAATTTTAAGACTTCCCGATGCTTCCAAAAGATTTTTCTTACGAACAGATGCTAGTAACTACGGCATTGGTGCATGCCTGCTCCAGAACCATGATGGCATTCTACATCCTACCTTATATATATCAAGAAAGCTAAAGCCGGCAGAAACAAAGTATTCCACAGTGGACAAGGAACTTTTATCAGTGATATGGGCAATAACTAAACTTGAAAAGTTCTTGCTTGGTGCTCCCTTCACCATACAGACGGACCAACGTGCTGTAGCATCGTTGCGTCGATCTAACCATAAGAGCCAAAAACTCGCCAGATATGCAATCATCCTACAGCCATTTGAATTCTCCATTGAACATATTCCTGGCACTGAAAACATTGTGGCGGATGCGTTGTCACGTAATCCTATTGACGACGAATAATCAACATTAACATTCCTAAAACATATCAACTATAAAGGAACTAACCTTGCCTTCAATTTAAACTTTATAAACACTATATGCATCACAGAATTGAACTAAAAGACAATCAAGGTATACATATTGACATTGGAACTTCGTCTAACGTCCATACACGATATATGAATATTCGTTGAACAATCATGGAACAATATCTGACGACAAGTCGAACTTATTATCCTATGTGCACTTAATTCTTGGATGCTGGGATAAATGACATTTCTTTCCAACGTAAATGTTTGAACATTTTTGCCTAAAAGAATTCATCAGGATCAAGACTACGGATGGATCATCATATCCTATACTAATTAATTAGTTAACTTAACTTCTTAATTGAATTATTATCAATAAAATGAAATGTGAGAAAAAAAATGAAATGAAAGAACAAAAAAAAGAGAACGAAATATAAAAAGAAGAAATTATGAAAAGAGAAAATAAATCTCACACAAGTGTTAGATTAATATTTTTTTTTAATGTACCTATACATTATTTAGTTAGTTAAATTAGATAGTTATTATTCACTAACACTTAACACACACAATTAAGTTAAACTTATATTCGAATTTCTTTCTATTTCTTCTCACTTTATTTATTTTTTTTTTCTTCTCTCATAACATCGCGTTACATTAGAATCTTAATAATTTATCTCTTATGAATAATTAATTAAGGTTTAATTTAATTTTAATTAGTCAAATTAATTCCTATATGACATACTAATACGACAGACCTTACTTTAATTTAATTCTATCATTCACTGTTAACATTGGACATTTTATTTAGTTGATATAATAATATGTATAATTGATATATAATGTGATTAATGTTAGATGACTATGACAAATAGTTAGTTGACATGACCGCAACACGGTTCTACTCAGAACATCGTCGGCCATATGTCACAATTGTGTTAAATTTTTTTGAAAAATTGTTAAGTCGGATAGATCTTGAAAAAAAAATCTATCGATTTTTTTTCCCCCGGTGTACAGGGAATTGTTACGGTATATGATATTAACGCCGTCTGCTAAAGGTTATCAGACGTGCAATTGTAAAGGTTAAGACATTTAATATATTGCGATAGATGTTTCAATTATTGAACGCTCCATACACGATCGATTATGACGTGTATAGCGTTGTTTGGGTCACAGTCGGTAACTAAGAAACGCTACCCTTTGTTACTTGACCGCCAAGCTGAATAGCTGCGTTTTTCTAACCTTCCAATTCAATGGCATGATATAGCCATTTATATATGCATTTTTTGATGGACCAGGGTCAGTCCTAGAACTCTATATGAGAGGAAAATTTATGGAGGTTAGTATTTAACTAGAATTCTCAGAAGGAGAAGAATAATCATCAAAATTCGTATGAATATTCAGACTCGCAGTCTCATTGTCGGCAGGTAGCCATGTCTAGCTGCGCGTGCATATAGCTGTGATGTTCTGACGACAATACTGCATTGTATCCTTAAACGGACATTGACACGTAAACCAGCAGTCTACGTTATTGATTAATTTATGCATGACTTATAAGGACTTATGTTCTGTTCCTATTTGAAATGATCATCCTGTGTGTACATGTGATTAAATATTACGGACTCAATCTGAAGGAATTAATTACTTCATTAATGTTGCTGAGTTCAAGTTACATGAACTACTTCTTCATACCATGCTACTGAGTTGTATGAACACCTTCACCCTAATTCGCGTAATACTAAACAAAGCACGATTAACAAGAGATCACTAAAGTAACCATACTCAGTGCATGATCTTCAACCGGCAAATAACTCAGCAACATCATTGTTCTCCATTTTCAATTTGTCATATATTTCTCTCCTTTCTTGAAGTTCCTGAGTTAGGTTTCTAACTTCACTATTGTTATCCTTAATCTGAGTTTCTAACTCTTTGATTTTACACAATGCTACACTCAATGCTGTTTGAGTACTAGCAAGTTCTGAGTTTGATTTACATAAATCACTTGTAAGTTTAGAGACTTTTTCATGTAACTCACTTACTTCAGCAGTACATTCTATGACACTTTCCCTTTGCTCTAGGGTACTCTGTTTTATATCCAATTGCTTCTTCTCTTCTAGCATCCTTTTCTTATACCTCTCATCACTTTCATGAATTAGCTTTTCACATATCAATCTATTTATTTCAGACTCAGTCAGTTCACGGTCTCCAAATCCTAATAGTTCACGGTATTTTTTTTCCTCAGGATCTGTATCATAGTCCATAGTGACTTACTTACTTAGACAACAATATATGTATTAATTAAACTTTCACCTCACCAAGCCAATTATCTTTTTAAGAAATTGCAATTATTTCTTAATTACTGTACACCAACTCCTGTTATAGTACCTATATATAGCATACATTACCTATGCATCAACATATTGTACAATCAATCGATATAATTATCGACAACACAACGACAATTATCAACAGAATAAGTGATGGATAGTATAGGCAGACTTGCTGAAATGCAGAAAAGGGGCACAATCTACACAGAACAAAATCACTTATCTTAATAATACTTCTGTCCCTTCCGCCAACACTCCAGATATCACAAAGTTCTGCAGATAAAACCGTTCCAGCGCAGAAAGGTACACAAACTAGACTTTCTTCTCTTAAGGTTCTTGCCAAAGTGTAGAATGCGCTCAATACAGCATCAGCACACAGGAAACACCGCACAGCATCCTCTGTAACTGTTGACTAGAGATAATCTGCAAACGACTCTTCAAAACACTTCACATTTAGTTAAACTTGACTGTCTACTAACAACCTGTCAACTTCCCACTGTAATGTTCTATCCAGAATCCCAGATTATAAACGCGAATACGTAGGTGTTAGCTCCTTCTAGACTGGAAACCACCACTGATAATAGTTTCTTCTTATATTAATATTCTCATACCAAATACTTCCACTGTTATATTCTACCGTGTTGGACACAGTTAACAATCTAGGTCGAGGACTATCAAGCAATGCGAGAATACATAAGCCACGCCCACACAGGGCTCTCATAACACGTGAACTCCATGGGTTTCATTCCGTTAAAAAAACTGGCCCACCAGACTGTAGAGATCTTAATTTGTTACAGATGGGGTTATTAAATATTATTATTATCTGATGACTGGTCTTGGAGATTGAATAAATGGTGATGGGTGTTTCTTTAATGGTTACACTGTTCATACGCCCACACAGAGCAGAACATAATTCTTATATCACGCGAATGTCAAAATATCAAATTCTGTAAGACTAACATACCACTGCTACACATGAGATACTGTTAGTGAATTCAATCTGTTTGTTGACCTAGATTTCCGCCACCCAGGCTATTTATGGTCAGGCGTGACCGTGGAACTGCAGGTGATATATAACATAATTTATTGTCACTATACGTTCATGAAATACACAGTCAAACATAACTCACAACAAGAAAGTACTATAGTCACATCTCCACTTCTCATAATCATTAGCGCTCTACAACATCAACACTAGATCCTCTCAGCAACGGTCGGCATCACCGTGCTAATGTAATAAATAATTTCCTCCTCAAATATGCTTCATCAAAGACGCTCTCAATCTTGGCGCTTTAATTTAGATATGGATCCTCTCAATAATAACAATAGCCTCCTCAAATATGCTTCATCAAAGACGCTCTCAACATGGCGCTTTAATTTAGATATGGATCCTCTCAATAATAACAATTGCCTCCTCAAACGATGCTTCTAACATCAATAGTGAATTCTCACGGCAATTTCTCGCAAGACTGCACTCCCTGGCAGTTTGCAGTAATCTCGCCTTCACTCATCTTGACATTGATATAGTCAAACATAAGTCTTGGATCCTTACCTCTTCAAAAATACTCACAAACACAATTCTCCAATAAACTCAGAAATTATAGGCCTACACAAAAAATGGCCTTTATAACTTTTGCACTGCGCAGGCATACTCGAAACACACACTGTAGGACCGACCTCTCCCGTCGGTACCCAAAAACAGACTGCCCTTAGTTCACACACTAGACCCGCCAAAAAAGACACGAGACTCGGTTGTTTAAAAAACACAACTCAGTCTCGATAATTGCATGGGCTAGTCACACGAGCTTACTCACAGCTCAAGACAGTTCAGAGAAAAAAAACATCTCCGCGATTTGAACTGACCAGTGTTCGCCACTTGGAAACTTCTCGATCACACGAGGGAATTCCCCTAATACTATTTTAACTTAACATCAGTTTAACCAAGCAACGTAACCCGTAATCGAATCTATTTGCTTAACATTTTCAAGATCACTTCCCTTTGATAATATTTACTCTGTATCACCATCATAAAAAACAGTTACGAGCTGGTCACGGGCACCAAATCAAGTTATGTGGCCGGGGGAGTGGACAGGAACGGCACCAAATCAAGTCTGATATGACCGGGCTTGGTCACGGTGACAAATCAAGTCTAGTGTGACAGGGTGAGAATGGGGTGGAATCTTTTATCAATGTTCATCTGTTGTTTTACTGGCGACTGCCAGAGATGGTGATTACAGAATAGGAACATAACCCAGGTGATTCTTTTGGAGACTCGTAACTGTGTTTATGTTTTAGGCTGCATGATCGTCGAAAATATGGTAACATTCTTTTCTCTATTACCTGATGTAAACAAACGACACTTCCTACTGACGTTCAGGAAATAAGTTCAAGCTGGATTAAATATGAATGAACACCTTTATTAAGTGTCTGCACACTCTGACAACTTCATAATAGTTCATAAATACATGTGCTTCTGTGGTATACAAACCAGTCATCCCAAGAAATAACACACAGCCATCGAACTTACAAGATGGTCCAAACCCCAAAATCACTGCCTCACTCGTCTCGTGCCTAAAAACAACTCAATTAACCCCCTTCTCTCAAACCATCACTTCCGTCCTAGCTACTGAGCAATTCTACCCCAAGTTCGATGACGTCATTCCTGAACACTTTAATTAAATCACTCATAGGATTTGTGACTAGTGTTATTACACTAACTAGACACGCTCAAATACTTAGTGTTTAATCTTGCTAAGTATTCTTACCCTAACTATAATTAAGTGGCAGCACCTTAGTGTTAATCCGACGTAACAGTCCGTACTGTCACAGACAACAGCCACGTTTCTGGTATCTTGATTGAAGACAGGGTTCTATGTTTCGTGCACCTTGATTGAAGACAACATCTACGTTCTTGGTATCTTGATTGAAGGCAAGATTTTATGTTTCGTGTATCTTGATTAAAGACAACAGCCACGTTTCGGTAACGTACCGTGTGTAGTTTTCAGCCACGTAGAGTCAACCTTGATCTGTAACGTAGCTGTCTGTAGTTTTCAGCCACGTAGAGTCAACCTTGATCTGTAACGTAGCTGTCTGTAGTTTTCAACCACGTATAGTCAACCTTGTTTTATTTCAACGTTGATAATCGAATCCTGGTCACCGGGCACCACTTCACCACCAGATAATTGTCCTTTAAATATGCCGCAGAAATCCCAGTGATCAGAATCCTGGTAAACGGCATCTACTTTAATCCACCACATGTCACAGATCCTGGGAACGGTCACCACTTCCCCACCACATTCTTACGGCGTCCTATGACAGGCAATCACTGTCAGAATCCTGATCTCACAGCCTGATGACCGTCCTCTAGTTTACCATCAGTATCGTGAGAAAAACTTCTCCTGTTGGCCCGGGTTCTTAACCTTTGTGATCGTATAGTGCGTTGTTTTTTTGTTGACAGTGGTGTGTGAATCATATGATAGTTTTCAACACGTTGTAACGAGAAATCCAAAACACGACATCGAAACGAAGGCAATCACCATAAGATGCAGTTATTTTGTCAAATAAAGTTATTAGTTCTTTAATCTGATTGTCTTCTTTTACAGGGTTCTGGGTTCAGAATCTAACGTTTCCTTCTAAACATTTATGGATGTTTTACGTATGGAGGAGTTCACCCTCGGGAACCTTTTAATTAGGACTTCGTCCCCGACCCCTTGTTGTCCTTGATAGTTATGCTATGGCCTCTCTTCTATCTATCGTTCTGTTTTAAAAACTCGACTCACCGTTTTAATGTTGGTTAGTTTTCGTTAGTATACGATGTTGTAAACCGTCTCTCTTAACAAGGCAATTAGAACTGTTCAATTTACCATCTTGCCTTTCAGTTTTTCAAGTTCTTCACCTTTTCTTCCATGGATGCGATGTTCCGCCCTTCTGTTCCATTCTTCGTCTTCTTGCTCTGTGTCTTCGTCATCGTTGATCGTATGACGTCGTTGGTCTCTCGAATCTCTTTTCTTTTCTGTCATCCGCATCGAGAGTACCTTTTCTTCTCCTTATAGTCGGTCCACTATTCCTTGTTATTACGTCATTTTGTCTGTATGTCACGGCTCCTGTGACACAGCCACATAACAATCTCACATTAGTGGGCACTTACTGTATGCTTGCGGGAGCTAAGGTTCTGTTCTGTCAGCCACATACACAATCTCACATTAGTCGGCACTTACTGTATGCTTGCGGGAGCTAAGGTTCTGTTCTGTCAGCCACATACACAATCTCACATTAGTCGGCACTTACTGTATGCTTGCGGAAGCGAAGGTTCTGTTCTGTCAGCCACATACACAATCTCACATTAGTCGGCACTTACTGTATGCTTGCGGGAGCTAAGGTTCTGTTCTGTCAGCCACATACACAATCTCACATTAGTCGACTTACTGTATGCTTGCGGGAGCTAAGGTTCTGTTCTGTCAGCCACATACACAATCTCACATTAGTCGGCACTTACTGTATGCTTGCGGGAGCTAAGGTTCTGTTCTGTCAGCCACATACACAATCTCACATTAGTCGGCACTTACTGTATGCTTGCGGGAGCTAAGGTTCTGTTCTGTCAGCCACACACACAATCTCACATTAGTCGGTGTCGTAGATTTTTCGATAGGAGTATTAAGACTTGGGTTGGTCCCTTCTGAATAGGTTGGAATGAGTGATAGTCACAGTGAGAGATGGAAATAAAAAAACATAGACTTCCACGAGTGAGGTGGTAGAATAGTGATAGATGCTGTTTCTGAGAGCGGAAAATCTTCTCTCTCTCTCACCTATCTTCTACGACAGATCTAAAGTAGTCAGACAGTCTAAACACAGATATATATATTACATATATTTCTATCTAATCACGGGCACGCACATACACGTGACGACAGTTAAACACACAGACGGGGGAAATCTATAACAATGGATATATATTTTTTTTTAATAGAACGAGCTCACCAACGCACTGATTAGTTCAAGAGAGATTTTTATTATTATCTTCAAAAAAAAAATCTTCTCACAACACCAAAGAAATACATCAAGGAGAAACATATACAAATAGTCATAACATTTAAGAAAAAATGCTACAAGGATGATAGCCCGTTAGAATCTTACTCTAGGTTTAGCCCACAGCCCCGTTAAGAGAACATATGATGGCCCAAAGAGTTATAGATACATAGGGTTGAGTCTAAGATGTTTCTTTCTTTCTCGTAAATGTATGAACAGAGTTGGATAATCTGATTTAGCCTAAGAAAAAGAAACTCTAGCATTTGTAACAAATTCTGCAGATTTAAAAAATTAAGATAGCAAATGGGTGACAATAATACACCGGTAAAATAACACTCTGGCCAGTGTACTCTCATTCATTCAGCCATGGCCTTGCGCACACATATATACTCACAACTTTGCTCGCTGCCTCTGGGAACATAATAATTCTAGGACCTTCGCACAGACCCGAAAAATGCAGTCATCGACCAAGAAACCCCCAGTTCCAAAAGATGTACTGAACTCTCTGTCTCAGGGAACGATTCCTTGGGTGTTCTAATTTTTTTCCGAATGTCTGATTAAGTCACATAAAATTTGTCCAGGCACGAAAGTTAGCAGAGCACAATGTCATTAGCTTTGGACTCTAAGATTTAAGGAATGTCAGATCGGTGTCTTCTTTCAGGCAGGTACTATATTTGGTCACCACACTACTAGTCACAATCTCTGTCGGAATGTTAATGTTATTCTTGTAATATTCTCGCCGCCAGGCAGCATGTACATTTAAATTTGTGGAGCAATATGAACTGGCTCAAAAGCCCAATATATATTTCTAGTCTTTAGAAACCGTTAGTGGGATTGCTATTACTGTCTCTCTCTGATGGCATATGCACTGTCAGACCAGTGTTACTTGAAACAAAACAAAAAACCCACGTGGTTAAAGATAGGAACTGTCTATGCTCACACAAATATGTCTCTTTACTAAACGCTGGCAAGTTGGGTACCACCGTTTCACTATATAACATGGAAAGAACACATATCAAATAATTTACATATATGTACTCAATATAACTTACATTTTACACGACAAGCCTACAGCTTGACTTATATTTAAAACTTCCCGTGAAATAAGTTATATAAAAATCAATCATCAGGAATTAGGAATATCTTCGTATTCCGTCAATATTCATTGATGTCGCATCTAGCCTTTATAAGTTAGTTATTAAAACAGTTTCGACTAAGTATTTAACAGTTAAATTAAACTCATTTCAGCTACTTGTTTAGTAAGCTAAAAATATAATTTATTTTGTATTTTCACTGCAACTCGTCGATTAAAGAAATAACAAACTATCAAAATATTCACTCTGCACACAGAACTAGTTTAAAATGAAATCGGCGATTTAACACTTAATCACTTCACAAAATACTAGAGATCTATTATATATAATATTTACCTCAAACACAGAAGTACTAAGAACTTAAACCACTTCGACCAAACTAAAGGCCATCTCTATTTACAGAGATTATTTAGAAATCGAACGAAGGTTGTTCTAGTCTAACTGCAAAGTTACTGAGTGAAATGAAATAGTTTCAAACGTGGGTTAATATTTTAAACCAGACAAAGGATGAACTATCTCCCCCGCCCCGATCTCTCCCCCTTCTCATAACAGCTACGTTTAACTTAGAGGCGTGTCGTAACTGCCACCAGTGCGATTACGCACCTGCGGTAACAAACTGACCGGGAAAAGCGCGTGTCAGTTGCAAATCTCAGACAACCGTCTGAAACTGCGACTATAAGGTGTAAATATTCGCTCCTACTTAAGCGTTCGGCCGATGCAACTCGTTGTTGACCGGTGAAAATGCAGACGGATGTCGGCTCTCTCCTAGCATTCTCACGCGTTTACGTCGAGAATCTAACTCAGGAGTGTCGTGTCATCTGAAGGTGCAGACCCAAGTCGGCTCGATGTCTGAGATGGACTGCAACTAAATCGCACTTCACGTCTGACTGACATCTATGTAATAAAATTACGTATCCCAGTATGAGAAAAACACAAGGTAAAGTTTGAGAATACTGAAGAAAATATTTTTCGCAAACGAATGATGCGAAAAATACCGGAAAAAGGTAAAGACAGATAATAAATAATAGAGGTTTCGGGTGAGAAGAAAAAGAAGAGGGAAAAGGCAATTTAATGATCAAAACCTACGTGACAGGACGTCCCCCCTTTAAGATATGGAAGCACTCCATGTCTACGTTATGGAATTAAATTTTTTATAACCGTAGCTTCGGGGTGTCTGTCTTCTTCCCTCTCATCTTTCCCCTCCATCTCTGTCCAATTCCTACTCAAGTCTACTCCCAAAGTTTCCTTCCTCTGGAATGTCTCCCATGCGCGCTTGAAAGAGCGTCGCCGCTTCTGACATTTTTGAAAGATTTTGTGTGATTGCGGTGGAATATCCCTGCCACTATCATCATCTTCGTCAGCTTTGGCGATCGTCAGGAGATGGTCGGAGGTTGGCACTGGTTTTTCCAAGTATCTCTTTAAGAGATTTAAATGGAAAACCTTCTCCTTTCCTTCAATAGAGATCTGGTAGTTAGCCTTAGAAATCTTTTTCAGGACGGTAAACGGCCCTTGCCATCCGATCTTCAGTTGGTTGTTCTCGGTAGGGAGTAACACCAAAACTTTCTCTCCTACTTCCAATTCTCTCTCTTTCGCGACTTTCCTGTATCGGTTAGCGTGCTTTGCGCGTGCTCGCTTAAAGTTAGTCGTCGCTAGGTCCCATCCTAGTTTCAACCTTTCCTTTAAAACCGACACATATTTGCTTGCTGAGACAACTGTCTCATCCGCCTTCTCGTCTGTCAGAGACTGAAGTAAGGCTTCAAGCAGCCCCTTGATAGGTCTGCCGAATAAAAGCGTAGCTGGCGGAAATCCTGTGGAAGTATGAGGAGATTCTCTGTAGCCAAATAATGCTGCAGGAATACAAAGATCCCAATCTTCAGGTTTCACTTGTGCCAGTTTACTTAGCATCATGTTGAGGTTTCCACTAGCACGTTCCACGAGCCCATTTCCGGCCGGGGTATAAGGCTTAGTGTGGATGTGTTTGGTCCTCAAGATCTTAACGATCTCATCCATCAACAGGTTTCGGTATGGAGATCCGTTATCCGTCAACACTTGCTGAGGGAATCCCAACCGAGTGAAAATCTGCACGAGGGCTTCTGCGACATGCTTGGCATCTGCGCATAATAGCGGGATAGCTTCTGCCCATAAAGTGCATGTATCGACTAAAGTCAGGATGAACCTGTTCCTTCTTTTAGTCCTGTTGAAAAGCCCTAAAATGTCGATCACAACCCGTTCGAATGGTGTTCCCATTATTGGCATTTCACCCATGTGGACTGGGGGTGTCCGTTGCTTGGGTGGTACACGTTGGCACTGGGCACAGGATTTAACATATCTGATAATATCAGTATTTACTCCTGGCCACCAATAATGAGTGGTTATACGTTGGTTTGTGGCGTTCTGTCCCATATGTCCGCTAAAGGGAAGAGAGTGCCCCATTTCTAGGATTTGGCTTCTGTACTGTTTCGGTACTAGGAGCTGGTTGTAACCTTGATCAGGCTTGCCCGTTCTGCGATACAGTACGCCATCCTTAGAAAAAATGTCCCCGTGCTGTCTGGGTTCCTTAGCCATGGGCAGTTTCCTAAAGCAGGGTGCCAAAGTAGGGTCCTTGTATTGCGCTTCTTTAAGTTCCATGGGTAACAAATTAGGCGCAGGCTCCCGTTCCTTCTTGGTTTGCCCTCTTGTAGTCACTGTTGCCACAATCGGCTCTTCCGGTTTCCCAATACACACGTATCTCCCGCCAAGTATGACTGGGTAGATGGATCATCCATAACAGCCGCTTTGATCACGCCTCTGACAAAGTCAGAGTGTATCTCCACCAGTGCGATGGGAAGCGCTGTAGGTGCATCACTCTTACGAACTCCACAAAGTTTGACGGTCTCTGCTGTCTCTTGACCGGGCTTGACCAGGTTTCTGGCATCAATGCAATCATAAGAAAGCCCCGTGTCAAATAAGCAAGAAGTTTGAGAACCGTTCAAAGTAACCGTACCTCGCGTTGAGGGTCCATCCCCAACAGGTTGGGAATCACTGTCAATAATTCCGCCTTGCGAGACTGTTAATAAGCATCCGATGCGTTTCGGCTCGGTGTGCTCGGTCTGATCATATGTCCCGTGCTCAGGGGTTCTCCCTTTGCCACCTTGACCTTTCTGGCTGCGCTGCCATGTAGGGCGGTCGGGTTGATCAGACTGTTTGGGGTGGTTGGGGTACTTGTTCTTGTAGAACTTGGATTTTTCAGGAGGGGGGTTTTGAGGTCCAGTTTCTCTGTTGTTATTCTGGTTAGAAGCCTGAGAAGATTGCTCTAGGTTATGTTTTCGAAAATGCTCCTCTGTCGGTTTCCGCTTTGTGGCCGGTAGTTCAGCCAGCGCATTTTGATAACGCTCAGACTTTTCCAAAATGTCTTCAAGTTTTTCTGCCCCCCTGCTCAGCGAGAAATCTCCGGGTATCAGCAGACAAAGTGTTCTTTATTTGTTCTGTTAAAACAAATTCCTCAAGACCTTCATAGGTAGAGGGGAGCTGCGAGAGCTCAAGGCACTTTGTCAAATATCCCTTAAGACGGGAAGAGAACTGGTGAAAAGATTCAGAATTCTCCTTTCTGCTGTTGCGAAACAGTTGCAAAAATTTGCGAGCGTTCATTTCAAAGCGCTCCAGTAACGCTTTCTTCAACAGATCATAGTTGTCTTGTTGGCTGCTTTCCAGTTTGGCGTAAACATCATACGCAGAACTTTTCAAAGCCTGGGAAAGCTTCATGTTCCAACGCGACCTCTCTAAACCGTACAGAGTTGCAATTTTTTCAAATTTCTCTAGCCAAGTGTCGATCTTCTCATTAGGACAAGGGAAAGATTCAAGCGTAAAAGACATCGCAGTGAGGTGAGTAGATTGTGAGTTAGAAGGATCAGTTAAGGAAGAATGAGGAGAAGACTCTCCATTGCTGGAGGTAGAGGCAGCACCACGACTTTGGAATTCTAGAGTTTTAAGCGCCAACTCGTGCTGTCTCTGTTCCCTCTCCTTCTCTGCTGTCTCTCCTCCTCTCCTTCTCGTGCTGTCTCTCTCCTCTCTCTCTCTTTCCTCATGCTGCATCCTGCGAATTTCCATTTCCTCGTCCATCTTCCTCTGCTCTAATAGCCGGTCTTCCGCTTCTTTCCTCTCCGCTGCTTCTTCTTTCCTCCTTAGTTCTTCTTTTTCCTCTTTAGCTTCAGCTGCTTTCCTCTCCGCATCATATCTCTCAAGTTCGTCTCTGACAAACGCTTTCGCTTCCTCTCCTTCCAGTCCCTCCTCTCTCGCTTCGTCCCTGAGGAGTTGTCTAAGCTTTGCCCTCTCGGCCATATTATGTCAGAGACTGAGACTAGTGGAGAAAGAAAATAGGGAAAAAAAGATACTCTGATTCCTACCACTTACGAGAAAAAAATGTACCAAAAATTCAAAAG
Organism: Oreohelix idahoensis; assembly: GCA_024509875.1. Classification (NCBI taxonomy): domain Eukaryota; kingdom Metazoa; phylum Mollusca; class Gastropoda; order Stylommatophora; family Oreohelicidae; genus Oreohelix; species Oreohelix idahoensis. The sequence continues at coordinate 85,741 of JAMPIV010009605.1, forward strand.
ATGATATCCTTAACCCTGGGATACCTCCTCCCAAAAATAAAAATCTAACTATCGCTGCTATTATCGGCAATAAAGCACTTAATGCAAAACACGACTACGCCAACTAAATGGTAGTTAAGATTACTTCTGAAAAATAAGTTGCTACAGTGGAAAAGCAAAATAATTATTGCAAAAATTAAAGAGAAAATAATCCCTTAATTTTTAATCCACTATCAAGTTTACCCCTGAAGACAGTTAGGGTGAGGGAGGCAATTAATCTGGACAAATAGTCCGAAACGCACTCCTTAACTTTAGTTCAAACACCTTCCTGCTTCAGAACCCTTGTGAATGTTATACACTCACAAAACTTACCAGCGTTTAGTATTACAAAATCATTAATTAACATGTATTCCGACAAAATCAACCTGTAAACCAAATGTATAATGCTTCTAATGCTGTGGAAAAAAACTTATCAGTTTGTGTGGTCAGCACGCCCGTAAACAGATCGTTAGTCTAGGGGATAAATTATTTTAAAATAAAACTCACAAGACAATCACACTCTTACTCTATTACAGAATAAAGAATCTTAAGTACAAAATCCAGATAGACGAGTCCACGTTTGTCGTACTCGTCTTCCTATTCTAAGTTCAAAAATCCGTCGGACGAGACCACATTTGTCGTAGATTTTTCGATAGGAGTATTAAGACTTGGGTTGGTCCCTTCTGAATAGGTTGGAATGAGTGATAGTCACAGTGAGAGATGGAAATAAAAAAAACATAGACTTCCACGAGTGAGGTGGTAGAATAGTGATAGATGCTGTCTCTGAGAGCGGAAAATCTTCTCTCTCTCTCTCACCTATCTTCTACGACAGATCTAAAGTAGTCAGACAGTCTAAACACAGATATATATATATATTACATATATTTCTATCTAATCACGGGCACGCACATACACGTGACGACAGTTAAACACACAGACGTGGGAAATCTATAACAATGGATATATATATATATATTTTTTAGAACGAGCTGACCAACGCACTGATTAGTTCAAGAGAGATTTTTATTATTATCATCAAAAAAAAAATCTTCTCACAACACCAAAGAAATACATCAAGGAGAAACATATACAAATAGTCATAAAATTTAAGAAAAAAAAAATGCTACAAGGATGATAGCCCGTTAGAATCTTACTCTAGGTTTAGCCCACAGCCCCGTTAAGAGAACAGATGATGGCCCAAAGAGTTATAGATACATAGGGTTGAGTCTAAGAGGTTTCTTTCTTTCTCGTAAATGTATGAACAGAGTTGGATAATCTGATTTAGCCTAAGAAAAAGAAACTCTAGCATTTGTAACAAATTCTGCAGATTTAAAAAATTTAAGATAGCAAATGGGTGACAATAATACACCGGTAAAATAACACTCTGGCCTGTGTACTCTCATTCATTCAGCCATGGCCTTGCTCACACACATATATACTCACAACTTTGCTCGCTGCCTCTGGGAACATAATAATTCTAGGACCTTCGCACAGACCCGAAAAATGCAGTCATCGACCAAGAAACCCCCAGTTCCAAAAGACGTACTGAACTCTCTGTCTCAGGGAACGATTCCTTGGGTGTTCTAATTTTTTTCCGAATGTCTGATTAAGTCACATAAAATTTGTCCAGGCACGAAAGTTAGCAGAGCACAATGTCATTAGCTTTGGATTCTAGGATTTAAGGAATGTCAGATCGGTGTCTTCTTTCAGGCAGGTACTATATTTGGTCACCACAATACTAGTCACAATCTCTGTCGGAATGTTAATGTTATTCTTGTAATATTCTCGCCGCCAGGCAGCATGTACATTTAAATTTGTGGAGCAATATGAACTGGCTCAAAAGCCCAATATATATTTCTAGTCTTTAGAAACCGTTAGTGGGATTGCTATTACTGTCTCTCTCTGATGGCATATGCACTGTCAGACCAGTGTTACTTGAAACAAAAAAAAACCCACGTGGTTAAAGATAGGAACTGTCTATGCTTCACACAAATATGTCTCTTTACTAAACGCTGGCAAGTTGGGTACCACCGTTTCACTATATAAAATGGAAAGAACACATATCAAATAATTTACATATATGTACTCAATATAACTTACATTTTACACGACAAGCCTACAGCTTGACTTATATTTAAAACTTCCCGTGAAATAAGTTATATATAAAAATCAATCATCAGGAATTAGGAATATCTTCGTATTCCGTCAATATTCATTGATGTCGCATCTAGCATTTATAAGTTAGTTATTAAAACAGTTTCGACTGAGTATTTAACAGTTAAATTAAACTCATTTCAGCTACTTGTTTAGTAAGCTAAAAATATAATTTATTTTGTATTTCCACTGCAACTCGTCGATTAAAGAAATAACAAACTATCAAAATATTCACTCTGCACACAGAACTAGTTTAAAATGAAATCGGCGATTTAACACTTAATCACTTCACAAAATACTAGAGATCTATTATATATAATATTTACCTCAAACACAGAAGTACTAAGAACTTAAACCACTTCGACCAAACTAAAGGCCATCTCTATTTACAGAGATTATTTAGAAATCGAACGAAGGTTGTTCTAGTCTAACTGCAAAGTTACTGAGTGAAATGAAATAGTTTCAAACGTGGGTTAATATTTTAAACCAGACAAAGGATGAACTATCTCCCCCGCCCCGATCTCTCCCCCTTCTCATAACAGCTACGTTTAACTTAGAGGCGTGTCGTAACTGCCACCAGTGCGATTACGCACCTGCGGTAACAAACTGACCGGGAAAAGCGCGTGTCAGTTGCAAATCTCAGACAACCGTCTGAAACTGCGACTATAAGGTGTAAATATTCGCTCCTACTTAAGCGTTCGGCCGATGCAACTCGTTGTTGACCGGTGAAAATGCAGACGGATGTCGGCTCTCTCCTAGCATTCTCACGCGTTTACGTCGAGAATCTAACTCAGGAGTGTCGTGTCATCTGAAGGTGCAGACCCAAGTCGGCTCGATGTCTGAGATGGACTGCAACTAAATCGCACTTCACGTCTGACTGACATCTATGTAATAAAATTACGTATCCCAGTATGAGAAAAAACACAAGGTAAAGTTTGAGAATACTGAAGAAAATATTTTTCGCAAACGAATGATGCGAAAAATACCGGAAAAAGGTAAAGACAGATAATAAATAATAGAGGTTTCGGGTGAGAAGAAAAAGAAGAGGGAATAGGCAATTTAATGATCAAAACCTACGTGACAGTCGGCACTTACTGTATGCTTGCGGAAGAGAAGGTTCTGTTCTGTCAGCCACATACACAATCTCACATTAGTCGGCACTTACTGTATGCTTGCGGGAGCTAAGGTTCTGTTCTGTCAGCCACATACACAATCTCACATTAGTCGGCACTTACTGTATGCTTGCGGAAGCGAAGGTTCTGTTCTGTCAGCCACATACACAATCTCACATTAGTCGACACTTACTGTATGCTTGCGGGAGCGAAGGTTCTGTTCTGTCAGCCACATACACAATCTCACATTAGTCGGCACTTACTGTATGCTTGCGGGAGCTAAGGTTCTGTTCTGTCAGCCACATACACAATCTCACATTAGTCGGCACTTACTGTATGCTTGCGGGAGCGAAGGTTCTGTTATTTATTACAAAAATTGATAATTTCTTTCTTCTTCTTCTTCCCCCTTCGCCTTTAGACATCCACATTAATGACTCTAATAAAGGCAGTAGTCAGCTCAAGGTTCCTGACATCTCCAAACAATTTTTCTTGGAGTGAAGTAGGCTGTTGCCATATGCTACTCCGTTCATTGCTGTATGTTGGGCAGGACTGCAGCAGGTGTTCGGCTATAATCGGGCTGGTACCGCAAGTGCAGAGATCTGTTGCACCAATTCTGTATCTGTGGTATAGATAGTTTCTCAACCTATTGTGTCATTGAACAATGGTGACCTGGTCTCGCCTAGATAGCTGATGATATGCATCTTTTTTTTTAATGGCCTGGGTGCTCTATTTCTCATTTGGACTTGAATTTGGTTTTTATAGTTGCTTTTGCCATTTTATAAGTTGTCCCATATCATACTGTTGTAGTGCTCGTCCTTACTTAGCAAGTTTGTCTGTCTCCTCATTGCCTGGTATGTTGCAATGGGCCGGTATCCACTGGGTTGTGCACTTGTTGAATCACTTGGCTAGTCTTTCAAAAGAGTTTATCAGATCTTTTAACCCCTTAGCATGGTGGATCTTCAGAGACGTTATTACTGAGAGGGCATCTGTAAAGATTACTATCTGTTTTTCTGCACGTTCTTTGCATTTTATAAGGATTTCCGCTGCCTGTTTCATGGCTTCTGCTTCAGCCTTGAAGTTATTGCATAATTTTCCAGCGGCAGTTATCCTAAAGTGGATTCAATTTTTGATACTTTCTTCTAGTCAGTCACCAAGCTATATGATAGTTTCTGGAATTTCTTATTAATAGACATTAGGATTCAAGTATAACATATTTCTAACTGGCATTTTTCTAAAACTTCGTCTACTAAGCAAAACAACAAGTACATAAAAATTGCCATGTCTGTGATGTTTACGTTGCCACGGGTAATTAACAAGTCTTTTTAGAGCTCAGATGAGGCCCGGGCCATTTCACTTTGTGAGACCCCTTCTTTGTTCGAGAAGAGATGAACAAATATTTTAACGTAAAGAAAGACATTGGGGATCACGCATCCTTTGACTGAGGTAAGGTTCCACTGTGAGGTGAGACCCGGACCAAATGGCCCCGCTAGACCCCCCTCTCGTAATCCATATACTACAAAGTGATTGTCAAGTCAGTTTCTATTTTAAAACTGTTATTTCATCACACCTATCCAACGTATTTATATGAAACAAACGTCGAGATACCTTGTAAAGAGAACCAAATGCTATTTATAATATAAAATTATTAATTATAGTGTGCTGTTTCCGTTCCCGGATGAGCAGATAGAAGTACATTCTTAGAGTGTTTTTGGTTTCTTTCCATCATACAGTGTAATCAAACTGTTCATGAACACCGTCATTTGAACGCTTTTCTTTGTTGATTGTAACTATTTTCGGGAGAGTATATATTCAAAATATAACACCCATGCCGCGCAAGTTGCACACCGTGCGTTGCGAACTTTTTTTTCTGGCGCGAGTTACTATTTTGAGTGAGACCGACCGACGTAACATACATCGGTAATTATGTTAGTTGGGATGGCATGATATGCCTCTTTAACATTACAGCACGACGTGAGATCCGGCCTGTTCTGCACATGACGTCATGGCCGGCAGCAAATTTTCTTGTTGCCTATTGTAACGTCCGTTGATTGGCTAATTTAGATTTATTTTAAGTTTTTATTTTGTTTCCGGAAAACAATTTAATACATAAAACAAAACTTCTTTGTCACATGGCAGGTATCGCTCTTTGTTTTGATGTTTGTTTTATGTATATATATTAGATACAAGCGTAGTAACGTAGTACCTGACACGTTAATAAGTACCTGAATTCTTGTAGCAAAGTACAACTGGGCACGTTAATAAGTACCTGTACTGTTGTAGCAAAGTACAACTGGGCACGTTAATAAGTACATGAACTCTTGTAGCAAAGTACAACTGGGCACGTTAATAAGAACTTGTACTGTTGTAGCAAAGTAAGCCTGGACACGCTAATAAATAACTGCACTCTTGTAGCAAAGTACAACTGAGCACGTTGATAAGTACCTGAACTGTTGTAGCAAAGTACAACTGGGCACGTTAATAAGTACATGAACTGTTGTAGCAAAGTAGATCTGGGCACTCTAATAAGTACTTGAACTGTTGTAGCAAAGTAGATCTGGGCACGTTAATAAGTACCTGAACTCTTGTAGCAAAGTACAGCTGGACACGCTAATCTGTACCCGAACTGTTGTAGCAAAGTAAGCCTGGACACGCTAATAAGTACCTGCACTCTTGTAGCAAAGTAGGACTAGAAAAGCTAATAAGTACATGTACTCTTGTAGCAAAGTAGGACTAGAAACGATAATAAATACTCGCACTCTTGTAGCAAAGTAGAAATGGAAACGCTAATAAATACCTACACTCTTGTAGCAAAGTAGAACTGGAAACGCTAATAAATACCTACACTCTTGTAGCAAAGTAGAACTGGAAACGCTAATAAGTACCTGCTGTCTTGTAACAAAGTAGAACTGGGCATGCTAATAAATACCTACACTCTTATAGCAAAGTAGGACTTGAAACGCTAATAAGTACTCGCACTCTTGTAGCAAAGTAGAACTGGAAACGCTAATAAGTAAGTACCTCCACTCTTGTAACAAAGTAGAACTGGGCACGCTAATAAATACCTACACTCTTGTAGCAAATTAGAACTAGAAACGCTAATAAGTACCTGCACTCTTGTAACAAAGTAGAACTGGGCACGCTAATAAATACCTGCACTCCTGTAGCAAAGTAGGATTGGACACGCTAATAAATGCGTGCACTCTTGTAACAAAGTAGAAATGGGCATACTAATACATTTGACATTTGTTTCATTAATATCCATTCGATACAAGTGAAGATATTAAATTTTAAAAATAATAAGTGACTGTTGAATCGCCATACAGTCTCCGTAGCAGATAAATGTTTCTACCTGTTAATGATGATAAGCTGTACTCCGTTGTTTTTAACGAAACGGTAGGAGAGTGGACTAGCATCAGATGATCTTCATTTGCCTCCGCTCCTCCACCAGCTTGGTCTACACTGCTCAACCTAATTGTCGGTTATAATTAGGGCATGTAGTATTCATTTTATTTTCAATGTTTGATAAATTCAAATACACATTCTCATTTATATAAGCTAAACAAATATGGCAACGAATTTTAGTGTGATGTCTTACAAATTAGTTCACGTTTTACTATGAAAACAGGGAGCCGCGCTAGCGTAGTGGTTACAACACCGCTCTGGCGACCGGGTGATACAGGATCAAACGACCGGATTTTTCGTCGACGGATTTGGACTGGATTTCGAGACCTGGCGAGGACATTTTCGACCAGAGATTCGTCGACCGGGATTTTGGACAAGAAAATAAATGATACTCAGAACTATATATTCTTTCTAGTAAACCGCCTAGTGATCCCGTATAGTTCCGAAGGGAAAAGGATGGGGGGGAGTTACATTTTAATGAGACAAAATAAAAAATAGGACTTGCGCTCCTAGGCATGTCGTACAAGGGGACTAATATGAGTTCGTTCGTGGGACTGGATTGGGAGATCGGCTACCACGACAAATACGGGAAATCAAGAGCTACGGGTCCAGACCTCCGAGACGACTCAAAGTTCGCTGGGAGAACAATGTTAGACGATCTCTGAATGACCTTGGGACCGAAGACGCAGCAAGAGAGATGAATGCAGTCAGCGACTCATAGCTTGACTGCTTGCGTCAGGGTCAGCGAAGCAGAGCTGACCAAGACCCTACTCCACCTCCAAGTGGTGGTCCTGGAAACAGGCTGCATCCCTGCAATCTGGCTGAGAGAGTAGGGATCGAAGTGGGAAGGCAACCCCGGTCCCCAAAAATGCCGTGGTGAAGTCGGATGTATCGGCCGAAAGGCGCAAATATCGCAGCTTCGCTATAAACGGACACATTGCAACCAACGTCCTTTTCAGGACGAACGAGGAAGAAGAATGACCTAAGACTGGACTAGAACCAGGCCAAGAGGAAGACAGCCAATATAGTAACGTCATCGTGTACAACAAATAGCTGCAGAAACAACCATTGCCACCGCTTGTGAATGCTCCGTGCAGGCCTCTTACAAGGGGGCCAGCTGCAATGGAGGGAGCATGCTCCGTAGAGCGCGAAAAGGAAAATGATGGTGATGATAATAAAACCACCGATGAGGAATTAATTAATACGCGGAAAAACAGTTCCGTTCTGGGATACGTACTAAAATGTAGCATCAAGTCAGATGGGTGGTTTTTGTTGTTGGTGCACAATATGACGCCATGGCGGTTTTTTTAATGTCCAGATGTTGTCGACTGAAACCATTAATTCTCCTTCTCAGAATTATATTACCCCCACCGCAAACCCCACTTCTCTTTCTCATCTCTCATATCTGCACGTGTTTCATTCCAGTGGCGGTTTTAGGTTGCGCGAGACCCTTTATCGGCATGAACTTGCGAGATCCCCTTTAAATAAATTCCTATTGTAACGACTAGGGTTGTGGAGTCAGCCAACAAATCTTCCGACTCCTGAAATTGTAGAAGTCCAACTCTGCCTAGTTTTTTTAACTAGTCTTATGGCATAAAATTCGGAGTCGGGGTCCTGATATTTTTTTACCAACTCCGATTCCACTAAAAAGCGACCGACTTCACGACTTCCGACTCCCAACTCCACAACCCTGTATCGACGACAAGCATATACCGTATTTGTGGGCAAAGTCCCTAAAAGCGCAGGCCCTAAGCAACAGTTTAGGTAAAACGGTTAGAGTGGGTAAGGTCAGATCTCGCCAGCAATTATTTATGAAGTCCAAGTCATTATAAAACTGGGTTCCTGACTCGACTCGTGAGTTAGGAAAGGCGAAGCAGGAAGGAAGGAAACTAGTCACCCGACCTCTTAAAACTGAAACCTAATACAGATGAAGTCTCAAACACTTCACTCTCCTGCGGCAGTATCTGTCATGGGACTACCTTTATCTTTTTCAGTCTGCTCCGCAACATGGGATTCAGGAATGCAGTTTAAAAATAATGTAATGTTACCTCGTTTTGCCTAGGCGCGCCGTTTAACCTAGACACATGGTACGTCGGTTATATTATGATACAAGACTATGGCCGGGTTATATTCTGGATCGCGGTGCCCTAACAAGTATATTTATAAAGCGACAATAGACATCTCCCATCCCAAACACTACGAAGGTGCTCTCGAAGCTGTCTATCAATGCCGCGCGTCTGCATGCAGGACAGTAGGATTACCATTTATGAAGATTCGAGGGAAAGCTTAATTCATGCCGTAGCCTTCCATTTTGGATCTTCCGAAGCATGGACTGAGAGTCTGACACAATAACTGCTCTTGTCAATGAAGTTTCAGACAACCACCTTAAATTAGCAGTAGCTGCCTCTACCTCCATTCTCATGCTGGAGGTTGTTGTCATGTAAGCCCAGCTATGTTCAGCAACGATCCTGCTCTTAACTCTAGCTGAGAAGCCCCATCCTGATTTCTCACCACAGACTACAGACCAACCGGTGCAAACATCAGGCGTCCTTTATTTATAAGGGAAAGCTTAATACTGTACCAGTTTAAACAAGTTTACTTTACTTTATAAAAACAATACAAGAGAGAATAAGACATGATCTACATTAATTAAAGACTTGCGCATATTAGGAACGTGTGAAAAACACTCAATTGCATAACCAGATGCAGATTCGGCCTTAGGGGTTTTTTAAGATGTTACGAGCCTCGTGATGCCGCCCCAGACCCCCCCCCCACCTTTTTTTTTCCTGTGCAATACTGTATGTACTCTCAGGAGACTCAATTTCATACAGTTCAGTAGGATTACACTGTAATATCTGCAAGTGCCGTTCAATATAGCACTTTACAAAAACATAATCAACGTATATGTTTAACATCTTCTGGTAGGTAATTTTTTTCTTTACGATTTCCAACTGCCGTGGGATTTTTATCGTGCGTAACTTGCACACGGGACCTCCTATTTGTTCGCCCTTATCCGAGAAGTCTAGGCATCCGATCTCACTACCCAGGAGACCAGGGGGAAGTATGACATCACTAGGACCGCTGGTTCTGAAAAGAAAAAAATTTCCATAAATTACATTCCCTCTCCTGGGAATCGAACCCGGTACTTTTAGAATTGGAGGCGAACGCCATTCCTCTTAGCCACTCCGACCCCCAGTAAGGCCGCTGCTCTGGCAAAACTTCAAAATTAGAAACCTACCCACCAAAAAAATATTTATAGAATTTGTGATTCCCATGTACTCACATTGGGATTCTCGCCCCGACACACACACACACATATATATATATATATATATATATATATATATATATATATATATATATATATATATATATATATATATATATATATATATATATATAAAATTATAGTGATTAATCTACCTGTATGATAAGAAGTGTATAGATGTGTTAGAAAATTTACAGTGTGTCGCTGGTGAAACTTACAGGTTTGTGTGTAATTCTAGAGCCAAAGGCAGCCTTCGGAAATATTCAAAAATATTGAGAATGATGGCAAAGTGTGTCTGTAGGTTTGGAAACGTGTTTAAAGAAGTATTTCTTAAATTGAATGAAACACATATAAGGAACATAAGGAAGGATGAAAGGAATCGGATCACTGTATAGTTTGATATGTTACTTAGTAGTTTTATTCACGACCAAATTATTGTATGGAGGCAGATCATGGGAAACGACTTATAATTAAGGATGTAGAAGACAATTATGATCACAGTGAATTGAACTGATTGATGTAAGAATTTCAGACCAAAAATTCTCTCCAGTAGCTAAGGGAGCCATCTGTCTGTGTTACTATGATAAGTAGACCCACACAAAGGCAACTGTTTATCATATACCTGTTTCACAAAACTAAAAACCAAACCAGTTTTTGTGATAAATCTACAATATAAGCTCTTTCTATTAGACCTGGTTAGAATATCACTAGTAATTATTCAGGGACAATGATCAACCAGCAAGACTGGCTCTACCGCCATATTGACAGACAACTTAACACAGAAAAGACTTTGGTTAAACATGTTTTATTATTTATTTATTGTGTTACACTGAGTTCTCTTTATAAAAACTTTTCAAACATAAAAGAGAAATGTACAAAATAAAATGGTAAATATTTGACAGCACAACTTACTTAAAGTGCTTTTAAGTTAAGTTTTATTCATTGTTTGGAGAAATGGTAATTAAATAATTACCCCCCCCGAGCAGAGTAAAAATAGTTTATAATAATTACCATATTTGCAACAGAGTGGGATCTGGAGAGGTATCCCCCCCATAAGGAACCTAAGAGTACTACTATACCATCTTCCTCTGGGAACTTAAACAGCTTGAGCCCACCGGGTTATGTGCTATACAACCTTTAACTTTTCTCTTTGCATGAGAAAGGGGAATTATTGAATAAGAACCAGAACACTTTAGTCTGGCAACTATTCCTGGTATCTATCTTATGACTCCTTTATAGCCAGTTACCTTATTACATTCTATACTATCCAAATCCATCTCGTGACACTTGGGGTCCTCATCCGCGGGATTCATTTACCCACTCCTAGGTCCCTTTTTCTTTAAGTACCTTCAGTCTTTATAATATACTTACCTCCTCGAGTTAGCAAGTAGGAGTTAAAATTAATAAGTAAGAATCAAAGTTAATAAAAACTACAAGCGAAATTAATACCCATTGAAGTACCATGAGATTTCAAAAGAAAATTTGGTGACGGATATGCCGGACAGTGGTCCTTGTAATTAATTATATTTGTATTAAGGTAAGTGTGTGTTTTGTCCTATTGTATAAAGAGGTGTTGAGTGTCTGCAAACTATTAGTGTAGATGTTGCTAGACCTGGGCAAAGTGTAGATCTGCTACAATGCTGGGGGCAAAGGAAGTTTGGGTTAAGTGAAGCTCGTATCCAATATGCCACAACTAAGTGGTTGGGACAAGATTTACAGAAAGGGAAGATTAAGAATTGTAGACAGAAAAAAATTACAGAAAGAAGCCTGATAAGGACGCTAAAAGAAATGACAAATAGAACTGAAGCTATGAAATTACAAAATAGAAGCTGAAGCTATCGAAATTGACAAATAGAAGCTGATAGGAAGAAAAGAACAGGTTCTGAAAGAGAGGCAAAGAAAAAATGTTGCAAAGAGGAACACAGTTAAGATTGATTAAGACTTGAACTTCAGTGAAATGGACAGGAAATGGCAGTAGTTCAACTATCCTCCTGATACAGTGTAATGTCCAAGTTCCCTCAAATGGTCCATGAATTTCACATTGGACCTCATTTGTGGAGAATTAGTAAGATTAGATTGAGTCTTATCTAAGTAATATGGAAAGAGTTACTACTAAACTAGGCGTATAGAGAAGGAGAAATGGACCTTAAGTTATCACTAGCCTGAGAGCCAGTCCTCGTTATGAAGTTTTTCGCATAAACTGGGTAAAGAAGACCAGAAGATTAATGAATTCTTGAAGCTAGGCATTGTCTGGTTCGCTATAACAATAAACTCAAAATTTGTATAGAACGATATTCAGCAACTGCTAAGCTGCTTTCTGGAAAAACCTACCACCAATGCTATGCCAGATTAGAAACCTACTTGGAGAATAACTACTCTTGATAATGTCCAAGACCTAATAATAAATGGTCATATGGGAACCTAGTGGAGAGAGTCTATGCCTCTAGACAGGATAAAAATTTCTTATGGAACTGAGTGCCAAGGGGTTGGGTGAGAGTATGACAGCTCTGAAAAGGTATCAAGCACTCATCCAGAAATTGCTGGATTGTAGAGAAGCAAGAGGAAAGTAGTAAGCCACCCATTTACGTAAGGAATTGCCATGGGCTGACGAGAGGTTAGCGCAATGCGATTTTAAGGGGTAACAACGTGTATGTAATTAAAAGTATTATTATCCTAGTGAACGCTGTACGAGTCAGCGTTATAGCCGCACGGTCGGACCCATGAGGACGGGATCCCGTTTACTAACGACCGTCGAACCAGAAAGACGTCCCTTGGATGTTCTATTGTCCGTGCATGTTTGCCGCACAATATATTGTTAGTTAAATAATGGTCATGGGTCAGTCCAAGTGATGCATGAAGAAAGAAGAATTTAACAGGTTATGTAATGTGATCTAAACCTTGTCAAGAGAATTAACAGTCCGTAGATATTAGTGCCAGACGCAATAATCTCACTGTCGGTCGTTGATTACCAACCACCGGTGCCTACAGTTTATCCCTGTTCTGACTATTATGTTTTCAAGCTACGAACAAAGTACTGATTTTGTAAAGAATAATATATGAAGTAAATAACTGCAACTTATTTAGTATAATTCTTCATGATAGAACCATGTTGTGAACTGTTCGAGTATGAATTGGATATAAATAATGTATGTGGACGCAAGAATTGACTTATCAAGTCCCTCTAACGTTGGAATGTAATTCTATTATAGAAGTTGACAAATAGTCTATTCTATCCCACCTTCGCGTAATTTTACCATGCAAACAGCCACGAATAATCATAATTTGACTGAGAAGACTAAGGGATAAATATGTTAGTAAACGTATATAAAGAGCATATTAAAACTTCTAAACAATATGCCATTAAGGAAACCCTTCGTATTCAACAATATACTGAGATAATTTGCCCACCCCCTTGTAACAGTGGTTTGCCATCGCGGAACGAAAGAAGAAGAAAAATTTTGTGCTGTTGTTACATGTGGTTTATTGTCAACTGTGTGACGATTTACAAGCAAGTCACATGATTTCCATAATACTACTTGAATCAAAAGACTACGAAATGCAAAACGACGTCACTACATCAATGCGTTGATGCAGCGCCTTCGCAAAAGAACAACCGTCATACTCATTCCATTTTGGGGATTAATATGGTGCTTCATCAAGAATACCAACTAGAAGATACTGTGATCAGCCAAATCAGAGCAAACATTACTAGGCACTAGTCTAGTCCTTGTATTGACTTGACAATCGCCGGAGCCTTCTAAAGAGAATGTTTCTTAGACTTAGGACAGATTGTCATTCATTAACACAATACTGAGTCCAGTTCTTTTTTGCAGGCAAATGTCCTTTTCTAGTGAAGGATTCATCGATTGTTATATAGTCTGTTGTTTTTTTGTCAGTTGATGTTGTCCTTTAATTCTGGGTATGGATGGTGGCGGATTTGGAATGAATAACATGCTCTGAGGATTCCGATATTCATTCTGAAAGGTTCCTTAAGCGTGAGTTAATGCTTTTTAAACAAGACCCCATCGATGACCTTCCATTGATGGTTCGTTCGTTCGTAATTGCAATAATTGACCTTGCATTGAGGGTCCAGTCTAGTTATAAGTAGGCGTAATTTAGTGGTAATTCGTTCAAGTTTTATTCATTTCCTTTAATATGCTTGTTAATCTATCGTGTTTCTTTCTGACCTTACATCATTCAGTTTAATTTTTTTGGACAACCTGAACGAGTCCATGTATACGTCATCTAATTGTTTGTGTACGCGCAGGTTAACTGTCTATTCATTCATTCTAGATCTCCTCACTTCCCGTTTGACACCACTTAGTTATAATGCATGTATTTATTGTGAAAATATGTCTTTGTTGTATGTAAAATACTGTCCTGTAATCCATGTTAACACATTGTCTTGTTTATGTTTCATCTCATCCTGGTTATAATTGTAATATTAATGCTATAATTATATTCATTAATAAAAGTTTATATAAAATATAATGTAACTTTTTGTGCGTTTATAAAGAGGAATTGAGACTTTGCACCATATTTGCAGTATGGTCCAAGAAAATGGGCAATTCACTTTATAGCTCATGAATTTATGGCATAATATATCATGATTAATTATTTATAACGTTATAACATTAGTAAGACATATTAAATGTAAATTAAGTAACATTGTTCTTCAAGTATTACTACATTTTGAACTTAATAACTATTAAGTAGTAAATAAACCAAATTATTAGTTAGGATATAACACATAATTATTGAATCTAATATTTGAATTCATGGATATAAGTTCAGCACCTTATATAACTAACTATCAGAACTATGGATTGTAAAGATATTAGGGGTAGAATTAATATTTTTTACAAAATATTATAGATTATGTGGAACTTATACATAACAATTACAGGAATATTGCAATTTCGTTATATTGATTATTCCATTCGTTGAGTAATTAAGATTAGCCGACATAGATTTCCAGTGGTGAGTTACTAGACATAAGTAATTGAGTACCTTAAACAAAATAACGTCTAGATGCTTAAAACTTAGACTAGTTTATATTAACAAATGGTAAGGAACTTTAATTGTAAAGGATTTTCAAACAACGGGAATATGCGGAACAACAACTTGCAAAATATGAAGGCAGAGAGGGAAGAACTTGATAGAAAAGAGGCTGAAAATAAAATCTTTTGCTAAGGAAAGAAGAAGAAAGAAAGTGGCAAAGATAAAATCCTACGGATGAAAAGTTAGAATAAATTGAAACGACGGAAATCATACTTAGCACTAGATATGGTAATGGCAAAACCGCTTAAATTGGAAACAACAAAACTGAATGTCGCCAGTGCTGCAGCCAACCCAAAAGAATAATGCTCAATCGCGATCGGCTTCAAACCGACTTAAGGCAATTAGGTGTACTCTTTAAATCTCTACCACCGTTCAAATTAAAACGTGGGATGAGTTAAGCATACGTGTCTGCGCCGCTTTGAGAGAATATATGTAAGGTCCAATAACCTTGACAAAACAGCATGGGCACTGAAACTCTACGAATGTTGTCTGGATGTCGAACATGCAAGAGCAGCTTCAAAATCTTGATCCGACATTTGGCCCCAGACTTATGAGGCCATGAAACGTCTTGTTATTACGTCCGTTTCCACGTTAGAACGAAGAGGCATGTAAGATTACGGTTGTCAAAAGTTTGTTGCCAATAATAATAAATACTTCACAGGTTTAATTGCTAACGATAAAACTAAATACCAATACTTTTAACACAAAGATGGGTTGAACGTGCAGGTGTCAACAAATCTTACGACAATTTTAGTCGATTTGGTTTTTATGAGATAAAGTTTTATCCTTCTTCAGCCCACCATTCATTGCTTATCATGCAAGAAACGGAAACCAGAAACTATTGATCGATTGAAAAAAAATTTTCTTTAAATTAACTGCACCGCTCAACCCGAATGCTAACATTTTCTGGCTCTTTATTATAGAGAACCTACTAATCCTTGTAGCCTCCAATATGGCATTTCATAAGATAATAACAAACCTAGAACACACAGGGTGGACTAGAAGAAGTTCTAACGAAACTAATGACAGTATAATTCATAAGGGACGTTTAATAGCGTTGAACAATCAACTGTAATAGAGGAAGACCTCAAAACAGAAATTATTCACCGCAGTCCCAGATACAACAGTAATCCACGTCTACTCTAATTAGAAAATCGGTCATATAATTATAATTAATGGTAACAAGTGGAACAACTAGCGATATATTAATAATCTCGAAGACATCGAAGATAACAGTTAACATTGAGAGGGACAACGGATAAGTCAACTAATTAGTCGTTCTGTATATAAAACTTTATACATTGGAATTTATTGATGAGAAATCTCGTTTACAAGAGCGATACAACAGGAAGCAATCTGATCAGCCCGATAGATCCCCCCATCCTGATCAAGTGGTTTCGGCCCCGATTACTCCTTTACCACTTAAGGGGGGAGGGGGGGCGCCCACTTGGGTCATGACTCCCCAATGCGTCCTCAGCTGCCGTGTTGTCTTGTATCGAATTTTGAACCCATTCACGTACGATGCAACTTTAATCCACAAACGCCAGCCGGGGGGCTATTGTGAATAGGTAAAAAAGAAAAGACAAATTATTGGCCGTTCGTCTCCGTCGCCCTTCCACAACTAAGGACACACACACTGGAGACACGAGCGCGCAGACCCGACGAACCCCGTAGCCACATGCTCGCCGCACGCCACGGACATTCTGTACCTGGACACACTCCCTATAGTATAACATCGCCTGTTGCCCCAGAGTACGCAGCCCCCACACCTGTACACTACTCATATAAACTCGCGCTGTGGAGACGTAAGAAAAATGTTGGGTTTTCTGTAACCGCTAGCGTTTACCGTCACTATCTCCATTCCCACTTCAGAAAACTACGCGGTTGTTCGTCCACAGCCATCCTGATGCCTTTCCAGCAGTTTCGCCTTTAAGCCTCATCAGTGCCCTTGTTTGCTTAGATTGTCCCGTCCAACAAACCCCTACAGTTGCAATCAAGATCATACATGAATCAGTTTCACCTCAGCCCTCTTGCGACCAACGTATTCCAACCGCCATGACCCTTCGGCACTGAAATCCATCGGGTCCCTCAGATACCGCGGCTAGATCGCTATACTTGGGCCGCTTTTAAATGAATGTTGCTCGTCTAATCTGGATTTCAAAAGGCACGATCAGTCTCATTCAGTTATGACCCTGAAGCGTTGATGAAGATATGAAGCACTATATCCCATCCGGCCTCTCCGCGATTTTCCTGTTACTCTCCTGGATAGCCCCCTCGCAGAGTAAGGTCTACCCCATCGCCCAGTCTTTGTTTTGCACAGTCAAGAAGAGAGGGTAAACTGCTAACCAAGGTTTACTCCGTTTGGGGGGTGGTGCTGACTTTCCTGATTTCCTGCCCTCAGAAAGTATGTGTTTGTGGTGTCTGGCCGTCTTTGCTATTCTCCTTTCATTCTTAGCCTGATCTATTGTCCAGCAACTTCATTTAGCACTTTGTTATGGCGCCAAGATGTAATCGTCCTTGCCCCCTAATGCCAACTTACACGCTGAAGAGCACTGTTCAAGTGTCCTCCTCCAATCTGCCATCCCATGGCACAGGGGGCACGCTCATCATCCGACTTTCCCCCATTTTCACAAAGTTGTGGCCGACGGCACCAGACATACATGATCTAACCACGAAGCTGAGCCTAAGAGGTGCCATATGCCATATATCATTCCATGTCAAGGACCTCTGCAGGGCTCCTTCCCATGTAGTCCATTTGCCTTGTTGGACCTGCTGCAACTGGCTTTTAGCAACCTCTTAGCATTCTCAGCTTCCGCGTATCCGCCCTGAGACGACCATTTCTCTGCGTATTCCAGCTCTGATGCCTTGACCACCACGGATGTCACAAGGCCAAATCCCCTTCTATTCGTTTGTGTGTACCCGATTACCTCTCTCATTTGAGTGACTCTTCAGCAAGCATCAACAGCTGCTTCCCACTCTCCACGTCCGTTCCCGGTTTCATGTGGGCTGAATGGACTTAACCACGTACAATTCACTGACTCGCGTAGCAAGCAATCAATTGCAAGCCGTGCTGTTGCCCGATCTTTGGTAACTCTTCAACTACTGACATGAAGGGAACAAGAATTTTTGGACTTTTTTGCAGTACATTTTGCTACATCTGACAGACCATGTGGGTGCCCCTAGCCATTTTTCTCTCCATGAACGGTTGACCTTACTGCTCTAAATAGCTTTCCACTGTACTTGTGCTTACTTCATTAGATAAGCAGTGGCCGACAGCAACTTCGTATCATAACATGAAACTGAGAGCACCACAGATTTTTTTTTAAACTTTTCCCAGGATCTTGCCTGTTGGTCCTAGATCTGCTAGTCCGGCTGTCTGCCATTTCTATTGTGCTGTTGGCACTGCCTCGAGCTTTTAAGAGAGCAATCGTACAGCCCTGCCAAGACTTTTAATAACAGGTCCTTCCTTCAAATGACCAGAGGATTCTTTGGCTGGAAACTCAGTGAATAGGAAAACCTCTGCTATCTTCCCTTTCCTGACTGATAGGCTTCTGCTCACTTCGCTGGTTTTGAAGCGCAGTTCTCGGCACCAGCTGACTAGTTCATCCAGGCGTGCTAACATCCTCCGGGCCTGATGTTCATCTGATGTCAGAATTGTTGTGTCATCCATGAATGCTTTGAGCGGTGGCATGTGTCACAATTCCCACCGAGCTTTGGACCTATATCCATTCCTTCCTTTAGCGCATTGAGGATTACCTGCATAGCCATCACGAATAGTATCGGAGAGATGGTACATCCCATCGCAATTCCAACTTCAAGGCCAATCCACTTCGTTGTGTACTCTCGGTTGAAAAATCGGACAGAAAACCCTAGCGAAATAACATCTTCAGTCATTGCTGCAAAATCTATCTTGTGGAACAGATACATTTCTAGGCCTCTGTCACAATATCTGTGTGGAACGATCCCTAAGCATTCGCTAGACATCCAACCAGATTACATGGAGGTTTGTTCTGGCAAGACTATGCCTTTTGAATCCACAGCGCCTCATTGGAAGCGACCCTGACCCGCGACTTACACACGGACTGTCGAGCTCTGAACAACGGCTGGAGTGGTTCCATGTGCCGTGTAGGGAATTCTCTACTCAGAGAGGAATGAAAATCCACAGAACGAAAAAGGGGTGTGGGAGGTCATCAGGGGCAGATCAACAGCGCTCTGTCTCGACGGATAAGACGTTAGAAGAACGCAGCCAGGAGTCAATCCACAGTGCCTGAGTACATTCAAGTTGATCTGCCTGATGAGATCTCACAACACTTCTTGGACGATTAAGCGAGATGCACAAGTTTCCACCCCCCAGTGCAAAAGGGCTTTGTAACAGCTTGGACGAAGCCATGGCAAAAGAAATGGATAACAACCTAAGCAAGATAACGTTTGGAGAAGAAGCTGAAATCTTCGAACATAAGATAATCCTCAACTGTTCATCAGAGTGGGCGGAAGAGGAGCGAGGAAAATAACCCAGCCATCGAATAAGCAGAAGAAACAAATTAAAATAGAAGAAATCAGAAAACAGAAGAAGCATGCCCAAAACTGGTCAAAAACGCAGTTAGCCCTAGAGAAGGAATTTGGTTACGACAGGTTGGGGAGCAACCGGAAAGGCCAACATAATGCCCTTTTGTAGACAAAAGGGTGGTGCGGAAGAAAAGAAGACTTGAAGTGGATCGGAATAGTTTCCTTCTGGAGCCCTACAAGTTTGCAAAGATCTGTTTGAGCAGCCACGGTCTGTACGCTAAACATCCAGAATAGAAACCTTGAAAGAACTCCTTGGAATTGACATATTCAAATAGGTCTCAAAGATGAGCCGCTCAGCAGCATGGCAGGCCTTAAAATGGCCGAGTAAACCAGTAGCTGAACTTTAACCAACCACCAGCACCCAACGGAGCAAGTGGTAGAAAGCATAGTTTCCAGAAAGCTCGATGCTAGTCAGCTCCAGTCCCTGAATGGTGTTCCATATGTGTGTATAAGAGATGCCCTGAGTGCTCAAACGACTGCTTTCGTTTACTGAAGAGAGCGTGGAAATACCCAACTTGTAAGCATAGGAATGGATAAAGGCGAACGAGTCCAGCAACCCTAAGGAGCAAAAGTCCACATACATAGTCAGTCCAGCAGGCACAATCTCATCTTCTCCCGACTCAATGTGGAAGGGAAGAATATTCTTCTCAGTATGGCGAAAAGTACTCACTAACATACCTACTGGCAAATGGGTACATGGAACACGACCATTTCAGAAAAAGAGGTATCCCAGTACACCATGCTGTCCTAGAGCGATGCACAATGATATGGACTATGCAATCCAAAAGGCAAAGTCTACAGAACATACCTCCAGTAAGCTGGTGGATTTTGACGAATCTTATGGATCCGTTTCGCACACCAGATGTTTGTGTGCAGGCCCGTAGAAGATGTAATGCATGTTTCCACAAGAGAGGGCACAATGCTGAAGCTGTTATTTTCGCAGGGTCTTGCTGTCACAGATTTTCAACCCAGAGAGTACACAACGAAGTGGATTGGCCTTGAAGTTAGTTAATTTCGAATGGATGTAACCATCTCGCCGATGAATATTCGTCTGATGGATATGCAGGTAATCCTCAATGCGGCTGAAGGAATGGCTGATAGTCCCCAAAGCTCGTGGAATGGTTCTCATGCCACCGCGACAAAGCATTCTTTGATGACAAAACAATTCTACATCAGATGGAACAATCACGGCCGGAGGATGTTGGCGGCACGCCTGGATAACTCGTCAGCTGGTGCAGAATGAGCTTCAATCCCACGAAGTCGAAGAAGCCTATCATTCTAGGATAGGAAGATACAGAGGTCATAGGCCCACGTATCCAACCAAAGAAATCCTACTGTCATTGAGGAACCTGTTAAAAGTCTTGGCAGGGTGTACGATTCCGCATTAAAAAGACTCAAAGCGCAAGTGCTACAGACAAAGAAAATGGCAGACAGAGCTGACAGATCCAGAGACCAAAGCAGACTCCCTGGGGAAGTTCCTAACTGTGGTGCCTCCAGTTTCATGTGATAACCAAATTTGCTGTGGCCACTGCTTATATATGAAATTATAGCCCACAAGTACAATGAAAGCCATAGAGAAGAAGTCAACAAGTGTCATGAATAAAATGGGCTAGGAGTACCCACCCAGGTCCTGGCAGAGTTAACACTGTACTGGCAAAAATTCTAATACTTCTGCTTCCTTTCAAGTCAGAATTGTTGAAGAGGTACTAATAGTTGGGAGGCAAGGCTTGTCAATGATGCCTAACGCAGTCAGCTGATGGATGCGTGTTGAGTCCATTCAGCCCACACTGGAAAACGGGAAGGAAGTGATTAGTGGAAGAAAGCTGTCGATGCCTGCCCATAGAGTCCACTCAAACTGAAGGTAAAGTCGAGATCGACATCACACAAACAATAAGACGTTTGATTGGGTCATGAGACAGCCGCTTGTGTCCAAGGCATCAAGCAGGCTAGCGCAGAGACATGGTAGTTCATGGGAAACAGAAGCGTGAGAATGATAAAGGTGGACTAAAACAGGCACGCAGTCCAACAAGGCAAATGGGACCCTACTTGGAAGGAGCCCTGCAAAGGACCCGTGACATGGAAAGTGAAATAGGGCATAGGCACCGCGTTAGGCGCAGCTTCGTTGTCAGATCAACTGTATCGACTTGCTGCCGTCGGCCACCTACCTTGTGAAAGTGGGGAAAGTCGGATGAATGAGCATGCCCCCCTGTGCCAGGGGAGGCAGAACTCTGAACACGTGCTCTCAGCGTGTAAGGTGGCATTAGGGCAAGGGCAGTACACCTTGGCGCCATAACAAAGTGCTAAAATGAGCTTTGCTGCGACAATAGAATCGGGCAAGAATGAAGCGAAATTGCAATAGTCCGCGCAACACAATCACCACAAACACATACTCTCTGAGGGCAAGGGAAAGTCAGCATCAAACCCCAAACCGAATTTAAAAAAACCTGTAGCAGGTTTACAGCTCTCTCTTGATTGTGCAAATGAATTGGGAGCGGCGAGTAGACCCTACCTGGACGAGGGCCAATATCCAGAAGAGTAATCAGAAAATCGCGGAGACGGCCGATATAGTGCTTCATTCTGGCAGCAACGCTTTCATGTCATACTGATTGAACTAGACAGTGCCATTTGAATCCAGATTAATGAGCAACATTCTGGCTTTCTAAGCGTCCAAGTAAGTGGACTCTGCCGCGGAGCTGAGACACGTATGGGTTCACTGCAAGGCATGGGCTTGGGAAGTGGGCGCAAGAGTACTGGTGGGCTGGCATCAGTGTATGATCTATTAAACTGTTGGGCTAGGGGGACAGTCGAGAACAATGCCCCTGAAGGAGGCTTAGTGAAACTAGTCCAAACAAAAAAAAAAAAAAAAAAAAAAAAAAACAAGAAAAGGCATCAGCTGGCTTTAGCTGGAAACAACCGCAATGGGTATGGAATCTAATCGAATAAACCTGCGGTACAGAAATCACCAGAATTATTTCTAATGTCCACTATTACGCTGAGTTTGTGTGGACTAGTGAACGGTGCTGCGACACAGGGGCGAACAAGCTGTGTAAGTACTATAAGGGGTGGTCCAGTATCAAAAGTCCATGGGGAACGCGCAGTGGCGACTCGGTTGACTTCGCGCTGGTGTCTCAGTGTGTGCGACGGAACGAACGGATATAATTTGTCTCTCCTTGTTAACTTTCCACAATTGCCTCCACGCTGCGAGTTGTGTGAATTTTAAAAGTTGCTTACCATAATTGAAAAGGTTCATTTTCGATGCAAGACACACCGGAAGCTGAGACGCTTGGGTTTCAGAACCCAAGTGGGCCCCCCCCCTTAGAGTGTAAAGATGGGATATAGGTCCGAAACACTTGTCGGACGGGGTACTATCTTCTGATGAATCAGATTGCTTCCGGTTGTAGCGCCTCCTGTAAAGAGTTTCCCTAGCTCGTCAACGTCTCAGACACGAGTAACCATTCACAGTTTGATCACAATGCAGGGGCGGCACTCACTGATGGTACGACCCCTATTGTTTCTGATAATAAGATCATCATCACAATCTTCGACTGCATGTGTTGCTGTTAACTTTACTGTGGCAAATAGGTTGCTAAGATTGAAATAACTATTGTGTCAGAAGGCCAAAGAACGTGCTGATTTGTGGACACCTTTCATACAGCAGTTGGTCATTTCAGCGAACGATGGCAAGGGCACCCTGAGGTTCCATACTGGATTAGTTATCAATGGTACGGGGGGTCTCAGTTTTAAAAGGACTCCTGAGATCATACACCATTGGAGTGCGCATCTCTGGAACATCCTAGCTGTGCGACAGGGGACTATTCCGTTGCATGACCTCGGTGAAATATTGATAATAACCCCACTGGCCATAGGACAAGCATGGTAATCACACCATTTTTTTTCAGGATGGGGTCAAGGTGTGCATGCTACCTGAATCCATCACTGATCGTCACATTAGATCGCATACATGAGTAAAGATTGCACTCCTATATGAAATTAATGTTTGGGAAAAAATAAATTGGCATTCTTTTATCACAACGCTAACGATGTTGTTTGCTAATGGCTACACTTCGGTGCCAACCAACATTAATACATGTGCAACAGCTGTTGTGTCCAACTTCACTCTGAGTACATCCTGGAAATGTGATGAGGATTATAGATCTATTGGACAACATACTAAGGATATAACTGATCCTAATAAAAAACTGTTACGTTGTCAACATTGACAAAACACATTACAGAAGAATAATAGGATAAAGAATAATGCTGGACTTAAAAGGAAACATAAAGTTAACACAAATAATTATGATGAAAAAGTTTTTACTTTGCCCAGCAAGGACATGTCTACGACATGTAGGAAACTTAATACCTTTGGTAATAATAGGTGTCATCCTCAGTCCAGTCAGGATGATACGACATCCAATAAAAAGACAATGTCGATGTTAAAAGGGAAGGTTAATTCTTTGACAAAGAATACATATCATCATTGTCCACTATTTCGTGACAATGATACTACATATATTGGGAAAAGTGCGTATTCTCGCACAGTGTTAGTGCGAAATCTGCCACAGGATACTACCTGGCAGGCACTTAGAATTTTTTTTTATTATACAGCAAACGTTAAGTTTGTTCGTCTTCTGCCATCATGCAATGGGCAGAATAGACAGGCGATGGTCACATTTCGTAACAATCGAGACGCTCGTTGGGTAATCGAGCGTGATAATGGTGTTTATTTTCATCACCGTTATCTAAAGTTACAATTAGTACCTGATTCTGCGTTACGCAGATAATAGTTTACTTTCATACTTGTGTTTTATTTTCTTGATGACTCAGCATTGTCAGTCATCATTTCTTATCTTTCTTAATCATCTATCCTAATATAGATTGATTTATTGATTTTTTCTTCTCGAAAAACATTTTGTATTCTTAACATCTTGAAATTTGTACACGTTTTCTGTCTTATTTGTTTTTACCATGCCTACAAGAGACAGTAAGGTGGTTAAATGTTTTAACTATGCTCAGCCCAATGCAGCATAAGTTCATTTGTCATCAATCACGGCTGTCTTGTCCTCATTACTAAAGAAGGACATGCCAGTGAAGGTGACATGGACTGGTAAGTTTAATAGAATATTTCGGTGAATTATTTACATTTTTTTTTCAAACCCACCGATTTTAAGACTACCTGATGCTTCCAAAAAGTTTATTCTCCGCACAGATGCGAGTAACTACGGAATTGGCGCATGTTTGCTCCAATATCATGACGACATCCTCCATCCAAACTTGTACGTCTCACGGAAACTGAAACCACCAGAAGTCAAGTACTCCACTGTCGACCGCGAACTTTTAGCATTGGTGTGGGCAATAAACCAACGGGCTGATCACCCGTTTGCCAGTCACTTCGATTACGGAAACGACAGCAGATGGATTGATTTGCCGTTGCCCTAAAGACGCCAATAGGCGTGATGGGAAACAATGGCAAAGAAAACCTATCTGCTGTTGCCCTAAGACGCCACTAGGCGTAATGGCCACTGACTGCTTTGACGGTCGGTGGCTAAGGACGGAAGAAGAAGAAGAAGTGGGCAATAACGAAGTTGGAAAAGTTCCTGCTGGGAGCCCCGTTCGTAGTGCAAACAGACCAGAAGGCCGTAGCATCACTACGACGGGCGAATCATAAAAGTCCAAAGCTCACCAGATTCGCTATTCTCCTTCAACCTTTTGACTTCTCAATCGAACACATAACAGGAACAGATAACGTTTTAGCAGACACTCTATCTCGAAATCCTACTGATGACGAGTCCTGAACTATAGTATCGTCACAGATACTTACTCAAGAGACGTAGAACTATATTGACTGTTTTACATAGACATGAAGTATTGCCTACAACACCCGTATCTATCTAATAAAGACATAGTGAATACAAAATCAATTGAAACTATGTTCGTACTTACGCCAGGACTTTGCCTGATATCCATTTATAATAAAACTATTGGACACATTTCCGTGCATCAAGTGAAAATAATATAAAACAATATCAAGGTAACTCAGTATGCGACATGAACTATTGTCAATAACGTCGATACTTATGAACTTAAAAACTTATACATTTCTTCTAATCGGAATTCACAAGGATCAAGCCTACGTATGGATCATCATATCCAACTTTAATTAATTTTAATTAAGTACATTAAAATAATGGAAATTAAAATGAAAAGTGAGATGAATATGAAAAAAAAAGATGAAATTTGGAGAAAAAAAAATGAAAGAAAGAAAAAAAAATAAGAACTCACATGATTCTTATATACTATTATTGTATGTAACTATTATATTATATAGTTATTAATTCTGTTGATACATTACATACTATATTATTGTTTAAATTAGTTAGATAGGTATTAACAACTTAATACTAAAACTTAATAATGTCCAACACACATAACTAAGTTAAATTTATACATTACCATCTTTCGCTACTTTATTCTTCATTTATTTATTTCTCTCCTTAACATATCCTTTCATTTCTCGTACATTAGATTTTCAACAACTTTATTCTTATTACACACTCAATATAATTAATTAGTTTAATTTTAACTCTTTAGATTAGTCTGACATGACATTTCATTACGACATATTTTAAGTTAATTATTTAATTAGATATCAACATTAGCCATTCTCTTTTAGTTCATATAAAATTTATGTATAACATTTATGTATAATATGTTCATTAATATATTAGATGACTGTTAGTAAGTCGACATGACCACGACACTGTTCTAGACAGAACATCGTAGGCCATATGCCGCATTTTTTGGTTAAATTTTTTTGATATTGTTAAATTTTTTTGATATTCATTCAGATAGGTTTTTGAAAAAAAAATCTATCTAATAGATTTTTTTTCCCCCGATGGACAGGGAATTGTTACGGTAGATTAATTGGCATGGTCTGCTAGAGGTTAGCGGCATGCGATTTTAGGGGTTACAACGTGTAATGTAATGTAAAAGTATTATTAGTCTAGTGAACGCTGTGACGTTTCAGCGTTAGTAGTCACGCACGGTGACCAAGAGACGGGACCCTTTTCTAGACGACCGTCGAACCGAGAAGACGTGTCCTTGGAATGTTATATTGCTGGGCATGTATTGCCGCACAATTATATTGTATTAAATAATGGACATGGGTCAGTCCAATGTGATGATGAAGAAAGATGAAGTTACAGGTTAGTAATTGACTAAACCTTGTCAAGATGAATTAACAGTCCGTTATATTAGTGCCAGACGCATAATCTCACTGTCGGTCGTTGGAATTACCAACCACGCGTGCATACAGTTATGCTGTTCTGACTATTATGTTTTCAAGCTACGAGACAAAGGACTGATTTGTAAAGGAATAATATATGAAGTATGAACTGCAACTTATTATGTATAATTCTTCATGATGACCATGTGTGAACTGTTCGTGTATGGAAGTGATATAATAAATGTATGTGGACTCAAGGAATGACTTATCAAGTCTCTAACGTTGGAATTTGATTATATTATGAAGTTGACAAATATTCTATCCCACCTTCGCGTAATTTACCATCAACAGCACGATATCATAATTGACTGAGAAGACAAGGGATAAAAATGGAAGTAAACGTAAATAGAAGAGCCAGTATAAACAGTCTGAAACAATAATCATTAAGGACCCCCTTGTATCAACAACTGAGATAAAAAAGCCCACCCCCAGTAACACACCCCAAAACCAGAATAAGTTTGATAATAGAGACCAACAACACAGATACAAACACGGGTATGATAAACCAAAATGGGACCATAGAAACAGGAACCCTCAGGTACAAGATAAGAAACCCTACAGACAGGGAGATAAGTAGTGTACGATTTGTAAAATGAACACCCACAATACACTGGAATGTGGTAGGAAAGTCCCTCCATATCACACTGCATGTATGATAACAGTGGGAAAAGGCAGGAAGGAACCGACAGCAAGTCAGGTAAATCTCCATCATCCCCACCTGTGAAGAAGTAACATGTAATGGCACTAAGATTATGTGCCTTTATGATTCAGGATTTGAATATGACTCAGTTGTGAGTGCATCCTTGGTGCACCCTGATCAATACACCCCAGAAAAAGTGGAGATACAAGGGGCATTAAAAGGAACAGCCACCATGACACTTCCCATAGCAAAGATCAATGTTAAGACTCGCTACGTGGAAGGAGTGATCAGTGCAGCAGTGAGTGATGATCCTAATTACCCGCTGGTGATAGGTAGAAGATATGTTTTCCTAGGGAACCCAATAAAACCTGTGATCATGGCAACACTCCAGGTCAGGTCAACCCCTGGGAAGGAGGAGGGAATACCACTAAAGATTCATCCGAAAAAGATGAAAAAGGCCCAAGCTAAAGATAGCTCATTAAAACCTTGCTTTGACAAGTTCCCAAAAAGCCATAACACCCCTAAGAAAGGACAGTTTTATTTAAATGATGGGTTGCTCTACAGGAAAGCTGGAGCAGGACAAAAGGGGCATGGACAGTTAGTTCTGCCATTAAAATATAGGGGAAAAGTTATGGAATTAGCACATGTTGTATCAGACGGTGGACATGGGAAAATTGGTACCACCTGTCAAAGAGCATCTGTGAAATATTATTGGCCAGGTATTGCTGAAGACATATTTCAGTATGTGACCACCTGTGCACAATGTAGCAAGGTGAATCCCACACGTTGGGAAAGTCAACAGGACTTAAAAATGCATTGGGCGCGAACATAGGCCTGAAATTAAAAATAAGGTAGACACAGTGGATAGGCCAGCACCTTCTCACACACAGTCTTCCATTAAACCAGTTACCATGGCAACTCTCCGTCTCCATCCGAGAGGGGAAACAACCCATCCCGCACCGATACAATGTTGCTCGGAATTCCCGGAACTGGCTAAAAATAGAAGTATGGTTAGTCAGCCAACTTTAAAACTGAAACTGAGAGGTAAGAAAAATTGGGAGTGGGAGACTGGGATATTGGCCTAATGCTCAGCCCACATCATTATACGGCTATTAAATTAGCATTATGAGGGCACCGGCAACAGTGGTAGTTGGCCGACCCCTATACACGGTCCATTGGAAGTTTTCATACGGACATGGACTGAGATTTTATATATATATATATATATATATATATATATATATATATATATATATATATATATATATATATATATATATATATATATATATATATATATATATAATAGCAAATGCTAAAGGGAGAATTGATTTCTTGGTGCAGAAAATTCATTTCCCCATATGAATCATATTATCGCTCCAGTGAGGTTTAGCTGAGAGAACCCTCTGGTGAACGTAGGCTCTGCTTGGATTTGGGAAATAATTACAGTAACAGAGTCACTAGTGAATCTAGATAAGGACATTACCAGATTTCTGTCAAGCCTGAGCTCAGACCATTGCTGGCTGTGAGCACCTCGGAGGGGCACTATGAGCTCTGTATGTTGCTTGTTGGGTTGAAGAATACTCCGAGTGTTTTATCCAGGATGATGAGAAAATTACTGGATCCCTTATGAAACTCAGCTATCACCAATTTTGTGGATGACATCCTCATCACATCAGAACATTTGAGGAACATCTCTGGACATGTCGTTGAACAGACTCAGAGAGTTGAATATTAGTTGATATCAGCATTGACAGGTAACAACACCTGAGCTGTTTATTAACACAACATGCGATGTATATCCCTGGATCTCAGAATGTTGGGACCGATTTCTTGAGTAGTGCCTACTTGAGGTGACCCACCTGAATGAAACCAGGAGAGTAGGAAGGCAGAGTGAACCCCATATTGGGAGAATGTCGTGATTGTGAATCCAGACAAGAAGCTCCAACCACGGGTTTACACTTTTGAATTGGGAGGCTCTGTCGCGAAGTAACGTCTGTATCACAACACAAATTCTAAGTAACTCTGACCACACAGCGCGCCATACATTGTAGAACTGCAAGATACCCAGTCCAATCAGAACGCCCCGTTATGCAGTGTTTACTACAGTCTTGGATAATAAAAATGGAAGTCCAGTCTGTGCAACCTAGTGTCGGAAGACAATTTACTACATCAGTATGAAAGAAGTACCACATGGAAGAAGTATACAAAACGATACTGGGAATGTTGCTCTACCCGTAGGTACAATAAATTTTATAAATACTAATATAGGACGGGAGAAACCTCTGGTTGAATGCATTTGAAGCTTCGGCTTAGTCCTTAATTTAGCTGTTTAAATTATGCATAGAAATAAATGCACGTATGAGACTAAAATATTATAAGATAGATATATAAAGAATAATTCAGGGTATAATTTAAGCTTTGGATCAATAAAATCGCTCCAGGAATAACGAAGATAATAATAAAAGTAATTTTCCTGATTTGAACGATAGGCAAATTTTACCAATATTTTCGGACCTTGAAAAACATTAGTAGGGAATACCACCTCGGACGGTCGAGGTCACTCTATAAATAGTGCGTGCCTAATAGAATCAGGTCAGTCACAATATTTGAATCGACAGCGAGCGGCAAAAGAAAGCATGTGTTAATGCAAGTGTTTTGCCTTCTGTACCTGAAAGCAGATCTTAACCAACCATACTGTGTGTATACCTGAGGGTAAGAACGAATATATATATATATATATATATATATATATATATATATATATATATATATATATATATATATATATATATATATATATATATGTGTGTGTGTGTGTGTGTGTGTGTTAGAAAATTTACAGTGTGTCGCTGGTGAAACTTACAGGTTTGTGTGTAATTCTAGAGGCAAAGACAGCCTTCGGAAATATTCAAAAATATTGAGAATGATGGTAAAGTGTGTCTGTAGGTTTGGAAATGTGTTTAAAGAAGTATTTCTTAAATGGAATGACACACATACCAGGAACATAAGGAAGGATGAAAGGAATTGGATCAGTGTATAGTTTGATATGTTACTTAGTAGTTTTATTCACGACCAAATTATTGTATGGAGGCAGATCATGGGAAACGACTTATAATTAAGGATGTAGAAGACAATTATGATCACAGTGAATTGAATTGATTGATGCTACTATACTTCATCTTGTGCATCTGCTGGCACTCTGATCTGAAACTGTCTATCGTTCCCATCGGTGTCATAGAGGGATATTGGTAGAAAAATACAGGGATTGCGTTTAACTTCGTTTCAGATTTTATCCTGTAATCTACTACAAATATAAGAGGCATCTATTACTGAGGTTACGACAGATGCAGTGCCGGTCTATGTTAGAGGGCCAGACATCGCGAGTATACCAGTTGGAAGAATTTCAGCCGAAAATTCTCTCCAGTATCAGAGGGAACCATCTTCTGTGACTAAGATAAGTTGCCCATAAAGGCAACTGTGTAGCATATACCTGTTCACAAAACTAAAACCAAACCAGCTTGTGATGAATGTAGCAATATAGCTCTTCAATTAGACAGTGGGAATAACACTAGTAATTATTCAGGGACAGATCAACCAAGCAAGACTGTTTCCATATTGACAGACAACTTAACACAGAGAAAGACTTTGTTGAACATTTGTATTATTTATTTACTGTTGTAACATGAGTTCTTTTAAAACTTTTCAAACAGAAAAGAGTAAATGTACAAATAAATTGTAAATATTTACCAGCAGATTTACTTAAATTCTTTAAGTTAAGTTTTATTCATTGTTGGAGAATTTAATTAAATAATTACCCCTAGCAGAGTTAAAAATATTAATAATAATTACCATATTAACAGAGTGGGATCTGGAGAGGTAGCACATAAGGACTCAGAGTACTACATTACCATCGTCTCTGGGAACTTATACAGCTTGACCCCACCTTTGTTGTCTATACACCTTTACTCTTTTCAGAGAAAGGGGTATTACTGATAAGACCAGACTCTTATCTGGTACTATCCTGGTATCATCTGATACACCTTTATAACCAGGTTACCTTATACTTACTTACTTAGTCGTTCCCCTTCTACCGTGAGGTGTAGAGGTTTGGAAGAGAGAGCGCCAGACTATCCTATCGGCTGTCTTCTTCCTGGCCTGGTTCCATTCTAGTCCTCGGTCCTTCAAAGATTGTCTAATGTTGTCCTCCCAGCGGACTCTGGGTCGTCCTGGAGGTCTGGATCCCTGGCTCTTTGTTTCCCGTGCTTGTCGTGGTAGCCGATCTTCTCCCATTCTGCAGATATGGCCAAACCATCTTAGTTGGGACTGTTCTATTTGGGTCTGCAGCGGGTGGGATTTCAGGCCTTGACGGATCGTCTGGTTGCGGACCATGTCTCTTCTTGTTACTTCAACCACTTTCCTCAGATACCTCATTTCTGAGGTTTGGATCTGGCTTTTGTGGGTTGTAGTCATTGCCCACGACTCGCATCCATATGTCAAGACTGGGACATAGGTGGAGCGGTATACAGCCATCTTCGTTTTCTTACCAACCTCTTTCTTGCTGAGGAATCCACGATTTATGGCCTGAAAAAGTCTCCCAGCCGCTGCTTTTCGAGTGGCCAACTCTTCTTTGATGCCTCCTTTTCGGTCTATAATAGCTCCGAGATATTTAAAGTGGTCGACCTGCTCCAGGACCTGTTCTCCCAACTTAATCTGATGTTTTCTTTCTTCTCGTGATATCACCATGGATTTTGTTTTAGAGCTGCTTATGACCATCCCTCTCTTCTCCAGCTCTTCCTTCCAGACTTGCAGGTTGGATTGGAGATGTGCCTCTGATTTAGCAATCAGGGCAACATCATCAGCAAATGCCAGCTCCGAAATATAGACCTGTCTCATCTTCCAGTACCCCACTGAATACTTTC
Source organism: Oreohelix idahoensis (assembly GCA_024509875.1). Classification (NCBI taxonomy): domain Eukaryota; kingdom Metazoa; phylum Mollusca; class Gastropoda; order Stylommatophora; family Oreohelicidae; genus Oreohelix; species Oreohelix idahoensis. The sequence continues at coordinate 118,169 of JAMPIV010009605.1, forward strand.
TTGTTCTCTCCTTACATGCCTTAATGACATCGTCCATGAGGAGTATGAAAAGGTAAGGTGACAGGATATCACCTTGTCTTACACCAGTGGTGGTCCTGAACTCTTCTGACTTTTGGTTTGCTGTCCTCACATAATTTCTGCAAGACTTGTAGAAGCTCTGTATAGCATGAATCAGAGGTGCTTGAATATTCTTCCTTGCCAAACAGTCCCAAAGTTTGCTCCAGGGGACCCTGTCAAACGCCTTTTCCAGATCTATGAAACAAAGATGGATCTCACTCTTATACTCAAGGGCCTTTTCACTCAGCTGTCTGAGTGTGAAGATTAGGTCTTGAGTACTTCGGTTTGCTCGGAATCCGCACTGGACCTCATCCAATTGTGGCTCAGCTAGGCGTCGGAGTCTCTGCTCTAGGATTCTAGAGTAGATTTTACCAGGGACACTGAGAAGGGATATGCCTCTATGGTTTCCACATTGTCGATTGTCACCCTTTTTGAAAATTGGTGTTATTATGGCAATCTCCCAATCCTTTGGTATGGTCTTGTTGCACCACGCTGCCTGTAGGACCCTTAAGAGTAGTAGGTCGCCTGATGCTCCCATGTACTTAACCATTTCTGGTGTTATACCATCATGCCCTGCTGCTTTGCCCATCTTGATTTTCTCTAGGTTACCTTATTACATTCTATACTATCTGAACCTCTCGCGACACTTAGAACTTGTGGAGTTGGTGACCCACTAGCACTAAGGATAAAATACAGAGATGATCTTACAGAAGACTTTAACCATCAGGCTCAGTTAATATACCCTGAAATGGAAATTGGTTACAGTGATAAAATTTACAATACAGTTTTTATTGCCATAGAAGATACGGTTATTTCTATGCAAGGGGAGGAACTGCATACTTATGGTCTCCCTCAAAATAACCAAACTGAAGGAGGTGCAGTGGAGGAAACGATTGGAGTAGATGTGCTAGAGGTGAAAGGTATGGTCAAGGGCAAGATCGAATTAGATGTTTATAACATATACTCAAGACCAAAAGAAACGCACATATTAATTGTTCCGATTTTCAGACAAATAAAATAAAAAAAATCAAGTTTAAATCGTCTTTAAACACAACTTTAGCAATGCAAGACGATACTGCTCGTGGAAAATGTGTGCTGCGGTGAGTTGTTTACGGCGTAGATGAGCAAACGCTCAGAATAAAAATTCATTACAGTTCGTGCATTTCATGATTTTTCATGCACGACTTTTGGTTGTCTGTTGTTCACCCAATTCTCTATAAAATGCGCGTAGAAAACATACAAATTTCACACAGCAAAACGATGCCTAGACTGAATATTGACGAGCGTAATCAAGCAGTGGGAATGCTCAGAGGTGGAGCATCAGTTAGAGAGGTGTCCCAGGCATTTCAAGTTCACCGTACCTCGATTTATCGTCTATTGCATCGAAACCAAACAACAGGGACCATCGCCGACCGACCCCGGTCTGGCACTCCACGCGTTACGACATACAGGCAAGACAGAGCCATTCGGCGCACTCATGAGCGAGACCGCTTCATGCCCGCTGTAGCCACAGCCAGAATAACCGTTGGAACTCGTGGCAACGCCATCAGTGGTCAAACCGTGCGCAGGAGGTTAAGGGAAGCTCAGCTCATATGCCATAGACCCTACACCGGACAGATCCTCACAGCTCAACACGGCAGGCACGATTGGACTGGGCTCTCAACCGTGGCTATCTAGGGCGTCAAAGTTGGCGAGACGTGGTCTTTTCCGACGAAAGTCGGTTCTGCATCCACCACAACGACGGCCGAATTCGAATTTACAGACGACCAGGAGAACGATTCGAAGACAACTGTGACATTGAACGAGATCGCTATGGTGGTCCATCTGTGATGGTATGGGCTGCCATCAATTACAGATTCAGGTCCAGACTCATCTTTATCGACGGCACCTTAACTGCCCAGCGGTATGTGGATGAAGTACTCAGACCCCACCTGCTTCCGCTGTTGGCAGCAAATGTTGAGGACTGTTTCGCGGCTTGCAGGCATGTGAATGTTGGCCACATTCGCATGCGTGCACCACGAAACACCTCAATTAAACTAAGACCAGAAATCGCGCAAATCGATGTATGACGCGTCTAGCCTAGTTACTTTCTAGTCTATGTGTGGCCATTGAGCCGAACGGCAGTGTTGGAATGTGTGGTAAAACCACTTAAGGATCGTGTTTGAATATGTGGCATAGCCACTGATTAAATATATATGTGGAACGGTAGATCCACTGGAAAGTGTAAGATAGCGTAAGGATCCGTATCAAAATTGATTATAGGACCAGGTAGAGTCCGGATTAGAATCGCGAACAAAGCAGATTACGTCCACCTTGAACTTATATATATACGGCAGTTAAAGCCTGGCGATGCAAGCCAAAGACGTTGAATAATTATACATAGACAGGATCTATAGATTTACAGATAATGTACTCACTAGTATTGTGAAGGAATAATAATTCTAAGGATCGGATTCGGTAGGAGTTGGTTGCACACTCTATTACGCTATAAACTTAACGGTTAACCCAGACGAACTAAGTCTGTGAGAGGAACAATTGTGTAGAGCTTAGAACTATGATGAAGCCAAGTTAAATGTGTGAAATGTTGTTACACCATTGTGTAAAAGTATATATTAAATTGTTCAGTCGTCAACGGAACTTGTTGGTTGCCTGAATTATGCAAGTTCTCATTCTGTGCTGTGACTGTCATTAATCCTTGCAAGGTCAGTCCAGATTATCACAGGTATTACTAAGACTAACTTTAATCTAACCAACACTGTGGAAGAATTAATATATAATAACGACACTGAATATAGTAATAATTTAATCACACCAGAATGGCTTAAAACTGCACTCGAACTAGAAAACTGGAATTACAATAGATGAATTATAATATCTGAAATATTGACAAGCAACCCAATAAACTCACGTCCAACGGTGCTGAATCTTTTAATAACATCTAGCAAGAAAAGATACAGCGGGAGACCGTAACATACTGGTGTCAGAAGTGTTCGGACAATTTTCAGAATTCATCTTTTCCGTTACCCAATTGAACGAACGAATGTTCATGAATCAGGCTTCAAGTTGGGAAGATTCTAGTGGAAACAACTTCAAGATCAATACAGTTCGTCACAGACAAGGTAACAGTGGAAATTGAACAGTTCAAGAAAGTCTCATTTAAGGCGCAAGTCCAAGCTGGCAACTCAAATTTACACATCAAGTTACGAAGGTCAAGGTCGAGTCATCACTACGATTAACGGTCGCTGAGTCGCTGAATCAAATCGATCGTGTCTGCATTCAATTTTTGATCCTGAACGAGCACAGAGAACCAGAGAGACAATCCATACACTTGTTAAACCTCCAGAGCCACCGGGGAAGTATTTCAACAGAATTTCTTTCAATATCACGTTTGAAAATCTTCGTTCAACCGTTCAAGTCTGCTTCTCTATGAAAACAAGTCCAAACAGCTGAGAGCATCTTGTTTATTTTTAGGATCACTATGGCATGACCACATGAAGATAAGTTCTTGTCTAAATTAGAGCTTTCGACTAGATTGTGTTGTCCAGTTGGCTAGCTTTGGTCTTCAATTCTTCCTCCACTGTCACTTGTCTGTCCTACTTTGCAGTTCTAGTACTCATCATTACGTGTTTACTATCGATGTATTTTATGTAACTTCGCGGGAGGATGGATAGGGCTTATCATTGCTTCTATATTCCTTTGGAAGATTTAAGCAATTTTAACGACTGTTAGGGATAATTGCTTACATTTGCTGACTGAGGATCTAACTGATTATTAATTTTTCTTTTGAGTTAGGATATAAATGTTTCTTCAGTCAGCCATATAACCACTTTGCTTGTGCTAGTTGTGACGTCACGTGCCTACTTCATTTAATTTAAATAAATTACTTTCCGTTTTGTGTCACTATTTTATTCGTTTGTGATCTAAAAATTTCTCTGTCTCAATGTTAGTTTAGGACGACTTGTATCGTAAATTATTGTAATGTTACTTTAAACATTTTATTTCTCTAATTATTACGTCTAGTACTTACTTAGTTTCTTTTTATATGTTTCATAGCGTCGTATAAGTGAATATATCATTTCATTTGCTTGTTCCATCCATTGTTTATCGTCACCTGTTCTGGTCTCTGGCTATAGGAAATATCATAGTACTTGGAATTAATTAAGCTCACATATTCATAGTATTTATTGACAAATAATATACTTATATAAGTTATTGAGAAACGTAGCATCATATCTACGCTGGAAGAGTTTATTAAAATAGGACAAAGTCTAGGTAAATCAGGTTCTGATTTGCAGACTTATGCTGAAACGAGATATGAAAAGCATTTATCGCAACAGGAAAGAATTGAGCAACGGGAACTTAAAAAGTTGGAACTGGCGCAAAAAGATAAAGAAATTGCTCAACAAGAAAAAGATAGAGAATTACAGAAAGAACTTAAGGAGAATGAAATTGCTCAACAAGAAAAAGATAGAGAATTACAGAAAGAACTTAAAGAGAAAGAATTAGCTCAAAAAGAGAAAGAAATGGCTCAAAAAGATAAGGAAATAGCTCAACAAGAAAAGGAGAGAGAATTAGATAGAGAGAAAATGCAAATAAGAAGAATGGAACTACTTCAATTAGACCAAGAACATAAACATGCTATTGAGCTTGAGACTTTAAGATTAAATGCTGAGAAAGAAAAGGCTATTGAATTGGCGAGGTTGCAATCAGAACAATCCCGACCTTCAGCTAATTCAAATGTATTTTATCCAAAATTGAAGATGCCACATTTCGACCAATCTAGAGATTGCGTCGATTCATTCATATCAAGATTTATTATGAAAGTTACAGGTTTGAACATACCAAAGGAAAGATGGAGTAGTCTTTTGGTTGATTTTTTGACCGGGACTCACTCAAGGTTTTCATGAATCTAGATGAGCAAAGCAGAAACGATTTTGATGTCGTAAAAGAAGTACTTCTTAGACGGTTCCAGTTAACTGAATCTGGATTCCGAGAACGTTTCCATATGGCTAAGCCTAGTAAGGACGCTGACTTTGGGGAATTTATTGCTTCCATTAAACATTATTTCAATAGATGGATAGAATTATCAGGTATTACCAAATCATATGAGGGGTTAATGGATCTCATGCTACGTGATAAGGTGCTGTCCTCATGCAGTCATGATTTAGAATCCTTCTTACAAGAGAGACACCCTAACTCTATTTCAGAATATGAAAAATACGGTAGACAGTTTGTCACGGCACATCCGAATAAGGATGTCCATCGATCTTGTCCACGAGATCTTATGCCTACGTGCGCAGCGCTCCAAGATCATAGATCTTATGATCACCGACCTAGATCACATAGCACGGACGGTCGATATCGTACACATGTGCGTCATGAATATCGGGGGTCTTATAACTTCCCTCGCTATCGTTCACCGTCAAGATTCTATCGTCGGAGTTATCGAGGTTATTCACCTCATGATCGTGGAGGCCACAAAGGCAGGGGCCGTGATGATTATCACAAAGACTATTACAGGGATTATAATGATCATGGATCATCATATAAAAGGAATGATGATAATGATGATTCATCAAATTTTTATTACAAGACAAAATCAGGTAAAAAGAAATCAAATCATTTCAGATCATCTTCAAAGAATAATGACAAACATGGTCATGCTAATGCATGTACCACCAAAAGAGATCATGAGAATGATGATAACAAACATGCTAATGCATGCAGCATATTAGATGACTCTTGTTATGTTTGTCAATCACATCCTATATCAGAGAGGAAAAATACGCTTCGTTGTGGTCATACAATGTCTTCTATGTCTGCTTGTGAGAATTTGGGACGTCTCACATACCACAAGGCATATTTATACGGAAAGGAAGTAAGAGTTTTACGTGACACCGGCTCTACTACTGTCGGCATACAACACTCGCTTATCGAGCCCTCTGCATTTACGGGTAAAACTGTTAAATGCATCACATTTGGGGGTAATATAGAAGAATATCCAATAGCACATGTCTATATCGATACACCATTTTATACAGGTATGGTGTATGCTTGTGGGTTAAGAGCTCCCGTGGTTGAGATAATCTTAGGTAACATACCTGGAGTTAGAAATTGTACTCCACAGGAGATTACGAAATGGGTTGAATCTCACCCATTGGTGGCAAATGCTGTTGTCACTAGAGCACAACAGTTGACTACAGATATGGCCACCCCACCTACACCTATAATAGATACTATTATGTCTCCCGACGTCGTTGCTGAAGCACCAGCGGCGTTTGCGGAAAAACAAAAAAATGATCCAAGTTTACAGCGTTTATTTGCGCTAGCGGAAAAAAAAAATTAGTAAACATACGAAATCAGCACAACATTGGTTTCAAATTAAGAAATCCATACTTACAAGATATTATGACAATGGTAGGTCAATTATTCATCAGATAGTCGTTCCAAAACAATTTAGACCTTTGGTGTTACAAAAAGCTAGATTATTCCACAATCAAGGGAGAAGATTGCGATATTTTAATCCTGGGGAAAAAGTCTGGTTACTTCTACCTCATGAGGATAATAAACTGTTGGTTTCATGGCAGGGTCCATTTGCGATTATTAAACGAGTCACGGATGTTGACTATGCTATAAACGTTAGAGGAAAAATTAAAACGTTCCATGTCAATATGTTGAAATTGGCAGTGGAAAGACCACAAGAGTTAATCCCTATTATTAACTCTGTGTCTGTGTCTGTGTCTGAGTCTTCACCTCATATTTCTTCTTTTGCACTAGTCAATGAGGAAGACACTACGTCTTCAATTCCTTTACATTTTACTTTACCATCTTTACAAGCTTCCGAATCTTGGAAGGATGTCACAATTTCTTCGACTTTGTCATCGTCACAACAAAGTCAAGTTAGGGAAATTCTTCTTTCTTTTAACGATGTACTTACTGACCTTCCAGGTCATACTTCTTTAATCTCTCATGACATCATTCTAACGGATGATCATCCTATTAAGTTAAGACCTTACCCTATTTCGTTACATCATAAAGACAGGGTTGAAAAGGAGCTAAAGGATATGATAAAATTAGGAGTTATATCTCCATCAGAATCTCCTTATGCTTTTCCGATGGTTATTGTGAAAAAGAAAGATGGGTCGCTCCGTATTTGTATTGACTTCAGACGTCTTAACCGTATCACAATTACTGACGCCGAACCAATGCATTTTGTTGGACGACGACCTACTTTCACAAGTTTCACAGGCCACGTACTTTAGTAAACTAGATCTGTCCAAAGGCTATTGGCAGATACCACTTACTGAACATGCCAAACCTTTTACTGCCTTCACGACTCCATTTGGATTATTCCAATGGAATTACATGTGCTTCGGCCTTGTAAACGCGCCTGCGACATTCGTGCGCATGATGCGCCGCCTTCTGGGCGATAGAAAAGATGGCATCACATATATCGATGACATCTGTCTATTTCACAACTCATGGGAAGACCATATTACTGGTTTGTCTTCTCTTCTCGTTACACTACGACAACATGGTTTGACTGTAAGACCTTCTAAGGTCCAGATAGGTTGTCAGGAGATTACTTTCCTTGGTCACCGCATAGGTAACCATAGATTACACCCTGATGACAATACAGTCAAGCGTATACTGGAGATTGCCACTCCATCATCGAAGAAACAAGTAAGAAGTTTACTCGGGCTTGTTAACTATTACCATAAATTTATACCACGCTTCGCACAGATTTCTGCTCCTTTGTCCGGATTGTTGGCCAAAGGTAGTCCCAAAAAAAATATTATGGACACCGCAGTGCGAAGATGCTCTGATTATGATAAAGAATTTATTTAAGAATCCTCCTATCCTGTTATTGCCAAACATACAGTTACCATTCTTGATTCAAACAGATGCATCCAGCTCCGGAATCGCAGGTTGTTTGCTTCAATGCTATGAAGGGATACTCCATCCATGCTTGTTTGTCTCACGCAAGCTTACCCCGGCAGAACAAAAATACGCTACAGGAGAGCGCGAACTGCTCGCGGTGGTGTGGTGCTTGGAAAAACTATCTAAGTACTTGATAGGTAGAAAGTTCTTTATCTACACAGACCACAGTCCGCTCACGTTTATCACTTCGAGAACTATGAAAAACGCAAGGATTCACAGGTGGTTTCTTTTACTACAAGAATTCGCCTTTTCAATAATTCCGATTTCAGGAACTGATAATAACCTCGCGGACTTGTTATCAAGAAATTTTACGTCACAGGATTGAGATAACTTTCTTGTCTTGATGTTGACAAGGGACATAATTTTATAATTGTTATTTCTAATTGGGAATATTAATTTCATTATTTCATTTCGAAGTTAGATAACATGCATAGATTATAGTCGGGCACATCGTCGCCACCCCTCTCTCACGTGCCACGAGTGTCACGTTTGGGAGCGGGGGGGGGATGATGTTGAGGACTGTTTCGCGGCTTGCAGGCATGTGAATGTTGGCCACATTCGCATGCGTGCACCACGAAACACCTCAATTAAACTAAGACCAGAAATCGCGCAAATCGATGTATGACGCGTCTAGCCTAGTTACTTTCTAGTCTATGTGTGGCCATTGAGCCGAACGGCAGTGTTGGAATGTGTGGTAAAACCACTTAAGGATCGTGTTTGAATATGTGGCATAGCCACTGATTAAATATATATGTGGAACGGTAGATCCACTGGAAAGTGTAAGATAGCGTAAGGATCCGTATCAAAATTGATTATAGGACCAGGTAGAGTCCGGATTAGAATCGCGAACAAAGCAGATTACGTCCACCTTGAACTTATATATACGGCAGTTAAAGCCTGGCGATGCAAGCCAAAGACGTTGAATAATTATACATAGACAGGATCTATAGATTTACAGATAATGTACTCACTAGTATTGTGAAGGAATAATAATTCTAAGGATCGGATTCGGTAGGAGTTGGTTGCACACTCTATTACGCTATAAACTTAACGGTTAACCCAGACGAACTAAGTCTGTGAGAGGAACAATTGTGTAGAGCTTAGAACTATGATGAAGCCAAGTTAAATGTGTGAAATGTTGTTACACCATTGTGTAAAAGTATATATTAAATTGTTCAGTCGTCAACGGAACTTGTTGGTTGCCTGAATTATGCAAGTTCTCATTCTGTGCTGTGACTGTCATTAATCCTTGCAAGGTCAGTCCATATTATCACAGGTATTACTAAGACTAACTTTAATCTAACCAACACTGTGGAAGAATTAATATATAATAACGACACTGAATATAATAATAATTTAATCACACCAGAATGGCTTAAAACTGCACTCGAACTAGAAAACTGGAATTAGAATAGATGAATTATAATATCTGAAATATTGACAAGCAACCCAATAAACTCACGTCCAACGGTGCTGAATCTTTTAATAACATCTAGCAAGAAAAGATACAGCGGGAGACCGTAACAGGTGTCCCAGGCATTTCAAGTTCACCGTACCTCGATTTATCGTCTATTGCATCGAAACCAAACAACAGGGACCATCGCCGACCGACCCCGGTCTGGCACTCCACGCGTTACGACATACAGGCAAGACAGAGCCATTCGGCGCACTCATGAGCGAGACCGCTTCATGCCCTCTGTAGCCACAGCCAGAATAACCGTTTGGAACTCGTGGCAACGCCATCAGTGGTCAAACCGTGCGCAGGAGGTTAAGGGAAGCTCAGCTCATATGCCATAGACCCTACACCGGACAGATCCTCACAGCTCAACACGGCAGGCACGATTGGACTGGGCTCTCAACCGTGGCTATCTAGGGCGTCAAAGTTGGCGAGACGTGGTCTTTTCCGACGAAAGTCGGTTCTGCATCCACCACAACGACGGCCGAATTCGAATTTACAGACGACCAGGAGAACGATTCGAAGACAACTGTGACATTGAACGAGATCGCTATGGTGGTCCATCTGTGATGGTATGGGCTGCCATCAATTACAGATTCAGGTCCAGACTCATCTTTATCGACGGCACCTTAACTGCCCAGCGGTATGTGGATGAAGTACTCAGACCCCACCTGCTTCCGCTGTTGGCAGCAAACGGAGGTGCCGCCAGAATGGTGTTTCAACAGGCAATGTAAGGCCACACTCCGCTCGTGTTACTCGGGGATTTTTGCCGCAGAATGGAGTTCGAGTTATGCAGTGGCCTGCCGGTTCACCTGACCTAAACTGTATCAAACATCTTTGGGACGTGTTGGGACGACATGTGCAACGACAGGCCCCTCACAATCAACGGCAGCTGAGAGACGCTCTACAGAGAACTTGGAATGCCATCCCGATGGAAACCATTCAACATTTGGTGAGGTCGATGCCTAATCGTCTTCAAGAATATGCCAGAGCTATGGGGGGACACACCCGATATTAAGACATTCACGCTGTGGTTTGAACAAACTTTAGTGCAGCTGGATATTTTGTTGGTACTTCAGAATATGTAGAAGTGCGATAATTGTGAGTATTGATTTGAAAACGTTAATAAACATTCAGACACTTCATGTGCACAAATTTCATTATTTTAAATTTGTTGATTATATTTGAAAATAACATTTTATGCCATGTGCGTTTCTTTTGGTCTTAAGTATATAAGGGAAACCCGAGGCCTGTAAACAGTAAATACTCTACTGAAATTTTCTTAAGAGGGTTTACAACAGACGTCTGTTGTTTTTCTGTTGTCTAATGTTCTACTTCTTTATTACAGTAGCTATATTCCTTGATGTAGCAAGAGCTACCAAAAGGGGTATAAAAAAAAACATGATGAGTGTTGGAGGGAGGGTGCACTTTATAAGATCAGGAAAGTAGGTATAGTAGGCAGAACTTACAATTATTTAGAAAACTTCCTGCAGGATAGATACTTCACGGTACAAACAAACAATGATAGATCTGAGGTGTATGAACAATAGAATGGAATCCCACAGGGATCAGTAATATCACCATCTATATTTACGATTATGGTCAACGACCTAGGCAACGAGTTTAAAGACTTAAAAAACAACCTATCTCAGTTTGCAGATGACACTGCGATATGGAGAACGGGAAGAAATCTCCCATTCCTCTATAAAACAGTACAAAACAAATAGATAAAGTATCTGAATGGATGCACAAGTGGGGATTTAATCTAAACATTAAAAAAAAACCATAGGAATGATCTTCAGTAGAGGGCGTGTAATTAAAAATAATATAATTGACATAAGCATTAATGAGCAAAAAGTATGCACAGCAAAATCATCTAGATTTCTTGGTATGGTACTAGACCAGCAACTAAACTGGAACAAGCACAAAGACCTATTAGTGCAAAGCAGTAGGGGACTTATTAACATGCTAAGATATATGAAAGGAAGTGGTTGGGGAGCCTGCAATAAGACAATGTTAACCTTCTATAAATCATTTATTAGGGGCAAACTTGACTATGCCAGTGTTATCTATGCATCAGCCGCCCCGAGCAATAAGAAAAAATTAGACACAGTCCAAAACCAGGCACTGTCAATAATAGCAGGTGCCTCAAAGGGAACATCAGCAGAGGCATTAGAAGTAGCACTAGGCATTATACCCCTGGAGCTAAGGAGAAAAGAACTGAGATTCAGCTACTGGGCAAGAGTGGCAAAAGATCCAACTCATCTAGCACACAAAACCTTTGATAGGGGTAACCAGTACATAGGCCACATTCCATTAAACCATAATAGATACCCGTCAGGGTGGAAAACAATGGATGAAGTGGATCAATACCCAAACCTATTTAATATGATAAACAGTAGTGCTCAGTATAAAGCAACGATCCCACCATGGGAATTAAAAGTGCCAGAAACTGACTCCCACTTATCAAAGATCATAAGCAAATCTAACGACATAATCTCAGCAAAAAGTAAAGCACTAGAGTACATTGAACGGTATATAAATAATAGCTAAACTATATATACTGATGGGTCAAAAGATGAAGAAGGACAATTAGGAGCAGGAATAGCAATGCCAAAATTAAAAATTTATAAAAGATACAAAGTAACAGGTAATACATCCATCTTTACAGCAGAATTAGTGGCAATCCTAAAAGCTTTAGAAATAGCTGCAGAAAACCCACCAAATAAAGTAACCATTCTCACAGATTCCCTTTCATCAGTATTAGCTATCAGAAACAGAAATGAATGTAGCAGGCCAGATATTATAAAGGAAATACTACAGGTCAGTACATATCTGCACACTATAGGATGCAGTGCAACACTAACATGGATACCATCAAATGTGGGATAGCAGGAAATGAGCTTGCAGACAAAGAAGCCAAAGGGGAAAGAACTAGCTATAACAAAATTGAAGTAGGCTTGGGGAAGTTTGAAATTAAGAGCTTAATTGCTCAAGCAATAACTAAAGAGTGGATAACAGCATGGGACCAAAGTAAAAAAGCAAGACACTCATATAAAATCCTAAACAAACCAAGCACAAAAATGTCAAATACAAGATGAACTAAAAATACCAATTAATAAAAAATTGCTGAGGCTCAAGCTTGGAACTGGATATTTCATGATTGAGGAACCCACATGTGAAGAGTGTCAAGAACCAAACACAATTAGACACTTTCTGGTGGACTGCAAAAAATATGACCAGCAGAGGCAAAACATTAAGACATACTGTAGTAACCACAAGGTAGAAATGAGTGTAGAAAATCTCATAGGCACAAAGACCCCTTCAGAAGTACAAAAGTTAATAAAACACTGTATTACAAAAACTAAAGCTAACATATAAAAAATAAATAAGTATCCGAGCCAGTAGTCCACACTGGTGAAAGGCCCCCCCCAGATACATACAGATTAACCAAATAAACCGTCCAGTGAAAATTAAAAACATACCAGCTTAGAAAATATCATATTTTGGATAAAAAAGCCATTTTGAACTATAACTACAAAAGGAAAAATACCTACTAGAGATAATATAGTATAAAATAAATACAAACAAAAACATATTACAATAAAGGAAACACGTCTTGATATAACCAACAGCTCCATGTACATGGTTGAAAGGTGTGTGCTACAAAGAAAAGTAGCAAACACGTTAATAAAAAAAAATTTTTTTTAAACTTCTTTATTTCTTATGAGTGTCTTTATGTTTGTCTAATATTTATTTATCGAATCAGATGTGCTGGAAGTGAAAGGTATAGTGAAGGACATGATTGGAGTAAACATGCCAGAGATGGGAGGTACAATGGAGGACATGACTGGAGTAGATGTGCTGGATATAAGAGGGACAATAGAGGACATGACTGGAGAAGATGTGCTGGAGGTGAGAGGTATAGTTGGTCCTGGTTACTCAGATAATAATGGTGGCTCAGAAGTACCGCAACCAGGTAATATATTAAAAGTTCAGTTACTTTTTTTACTCAGGCAATGTTGGGTATATCGGCTAGTATGTGTGTGTGTGTGTATAGATATGCACACACATGTATATGTATATATATATATATATATATATATATATATATATATATATATATATATATATATATATATATATATATATATATATATATATATATATATATACAGTACTTTGCAGAAAAAATGGCAGTCATATTTTCGCAACGCAGCACACTCATAGAAGCAAATAATAATAAAAACTGTATGTCCAGAGCAAGATTGGTATCTCCCCTATCTATTAACAGTGGTTTCAGTACAATATTAAGTTGCTTTCTCCAGCAAGGCAAGCCTGGATGCGGCGAGGCATACTTCCCACAAGTGTTTGTAGGTAATTGTGAGTCAGACTGTCCCAGTATTTTTCAGCTTCCTTCTTCAATTGTTCAACGTCTCTGAGTCCACTCTTTTTTAAATGATTCTTGAGTAGTGCCCAAACGTTTTCAATTGGGTTTAGGTCGGGACTGTTGCTGGGCGACTTCAGCACTATCACATTCTTCTCTTGCAGCCATGCTTTGGTGGTATGAGTTGTATGCTTTGGGTCATTGTCATGTTGAAATGTGCACCCACCGGGGTACATGACCTGCTTAAGTGGCAGAAGGTGTCCCTCTAGTATGTCGATGTACCTTTCTTTCTTGAGAATTCCTGTGAAAACACACAGTGGGGTGGCACCTCTTGCTGAAACCCCTCCCCAAAGATGGAATTTCTGGGTATGTTTCGGTCGCTGGTACACAGGCGTTACAGAGTCATTCGTCCAAATATTTATTTGAGCAGGATAAGGCCAAACAGAACATTCATCTGAAAAAATCACATTGTCCCATGACAATTTTTGGTGTTCGTGGCACCAGTTCAAGCGCATCTGTTTGTGAGTCTCTGTGAGCAATGATGACGAAATTACCCGCTTTTTTGTGTAATTCATCCTGTGTAGCTCCCGGTTGACAGTAGCATTAGATACCCCTGGGCTTCCCAACTCGATCATGCGCTGCCGTATGTTTTCTACACTCTTCATTGGCCCAGCCCGAACGATTTGGGCGAGACGCCGATGGTCCTTTGTGTCCAAAATTCTTGGCCTCCCACTACCGTCTTTTCGCTCGATTCCATTACCTGCTTTTAATTTACTTACAACTCTGTAGACAGTCCGCTCAGGAATGTTCAAGGTTTTAGAAATGTTGGAACATGTTTGATTTCCTTCATTCCAAAGCTGTGAAATTAACATACACTTTGACTTTGTATCCATTTTCTGCCACTAGCATTAGAAATTGTCGTCTGCTCTATTATCAAGGGACTTTACTCTACGCTAATTTTTTTTTACTTTTGGTAGTGTTTGCTCACTTCAGTGGAGTGAAAATTTGGGGCAGAACATGCATATTTAATTAGATTTCAGCTTATGTAGCTGAGCAATATGACTGCCATTTTTTTTGCAAAGTACTGTATATATATATATATATATATATATATATATATATATATATATATATATATATATATATATATAAATTTCTGTCACTATAGTATCAATCATTTCCTGTAAACCCTTTCCACTTCTCTTTTTTTTTTAAAATGAAGACTATACCATTAGGGTATCTCAAGCTGTTTATCTTATGCCCACCAACTGATATTCTAAGCATATTCTGCATGAATCTCATAATTTCACTATACACAGACAGCTGATTCGATGACAGCACACATGCCTTCTTAATACTCTGCTAATATTTTCTTAAGAGAGTTACTAATTTTTACAGCTGTTGTTTGTTACCATATGTGTTTGTTGTTATTCCCATGTCTTTACCATCCATAATCAAGCTTTCTAGCATTCTGATAATTGTTACATTTTGTCAAATAGCTTAGCGTAATTTGGAAAGCACAAATACTGCTGTACTTTTTTTTTTTTTTTAAACTTCTATAGTTGTTTCTATTAATATTCTTGTAATACGAGCATGTATACCCATCAAAACAATGACTGGAGAAGAAATAAAGCCAACATCTTACACTTTCAGCATCTCTAGCACATTTAGAAGACTGAGAAGGTGGAATAGGTCAATAGAGTATAACTGGACTAATTACATAACAGCAGTTACATTTTTTTTTTTTGGTAAATGAATGGTTATCATTACATTTTTGGCCTTCATAGCCTGTGTCCTGAATATATACTTTAAGACTGTCTGGGTTCCTTCCTCAAATGAGTGCTACATAAAGTTTGTTGACTGTCATGTATCACCAATCTAAAATCACAGAAAATGGGTGACATCTCAAGATGAAAGGATGGCTGGTATCTTTTGGCTCTAAACTGATGCGTGGAATTAAAACTCGTTCACCTTTATTACAGCCTGTGATGATTTTTTGTACTTAAAATAAAAATTCAGTCCTCGGTCTTTAGTTTCAACAGAATGTTAAAGTAACAAAATAAATAAATAAAATAATAAAACATGAAAAGGTAGTTGTGGTACTTTTACTGTGAAACTAAATTATTAAACTTCTTCATCATTTCTTGACTGGTTACTTTTGAAGAGATCTGTGAAATCTGAATAAAGTAGATTCTTGGCCTCTATATGGGATGATTATAATAGGTACTCAAGATAATGTTCACTCAAAGTCCAGTGCAATGTACACCACTTCCGTATTTTCATCAAAAGCTGGTGTGAATATTCCTAACACACCAAACAATGCATCATGAAAAGCTGTTCTTTTAATGGGTGTTCAGTTTAGTTTTCACAATGCAATGCACACTGTTTCCGTATCTTCCCGAAAAGGCAGTGGGATTGTTTCTTTGTTTTTCTTATTCTTCTGAAGATGGTGTTACAGCTACTTGAAAAACTTTATTTTATTTGTTATTCTTCTGAAAATGGTGTTATGACCACATGACAAACTTTATTTTACTTGTTATTCTTCTGAAGATGGTGTTACGACCACATGACAAACTTTATTTTACTTGTTATTCTTCTGAAGATGGTGTTACGACCACATGATAAACTTTACTTTACTTGTTATTCTTCTGAAGATGGCATTATGACCACATGACAAACTTTATTTTATTTGTTATTCTTCTGAAGATGGTGTTACAACGACATGACAAACTATATATTACTTGTTATTCTTCTGAAGATGGTGTTACGACCACATGACAAACTTTATTTTATTTGTTATTCTTCTGAAGATGGTGTTACAACGACATGACAAACTATATATTACTTGTTATTCTTCTGAAGATGGTGTTACGACCACATGACAAACTTTATTTTACTTGTTATTCTTCTGAAGATGGTGTTATAGCTACATGACAAAATTTATTTTATTTGTTATTCTTCTGAAGATGGTGTTATGACCCCATGACAAACTTTATTTTACTTGTCATTCTTCTGAAGTTGTTGTTATGACCGCATGACAAACTTTATTTTACTTCTTATTCTTCTAAAGATAGTGTTATGACCATATGACAAACTTTATTTTACTTGTTATTCTTCTGAAGATGGTGTTACAGCTACATGACAAACTTTATTTTATTTGTTATTCTTCTGAAGATGGTGTTACGACCACATGACAAACTTTATTTTACTTGTTATTCTTCTGAAGATGGTGTTACGACCACATGACAAACTTTATTTTACTTGTTATTCTTCTGAAGATGGTGTTACGACCACATGTCATACTTTATTTTATATGTTATTCTTCTGAAGATGGTGTTATGACCACATGACAAACTATTTTATTTGTTATTCTTCTGAAGATGGTGTTACGACCACATGACAAACTTTATTTTACTTGTTATTCTTCTGAAGATGGTGTTACGACCACATGACAAACTTTATTTTACTTGTTATTCTTCTGAAGATGGTGTTACGACCACATGTCATACTTTATTTTATATGTTATTCTTCTGAAGATGGTGTTATGACCACATGACAAATTATTTTACTTGTTATTCTTCTGAAGATGGTGTAACAACCACATGACAAACTTTATTTTATTTGTTATTTTTCTGAAAGATCATGTTATAGCTACATGAAAAACTTTATATTATTTGTTATTCTTCTGAAGATGGTGTTACGACCACATGACATACTATTTTACTTGTTATTTGTCTGAAGATGGTGTAACGACCACATGGCAAACTTTATTTTACTTGTTATTCTTCTGAAAGATGGTGTTACATCATCATAACCCTCCACTCCCAAAGGAGCATAGGCCTTCAACAAACACATGCCAAGTCTTCCTGTCACGTGCCATCATCTCAAGTTCTTTCCACGTTCTCCTCATCATTTTCACCTGTTTCCAGCTCTCTTCTCCATGTGCTTCTTGGTCTACCTGGGGGGTTCCAGAACAAGGACTGCCTTGTAATGCTATCAACAGGTCTCCTCAGTGTGTGTCCAATCCATCGCCATCGTCTTCTTCTCATCTCTTGTTCCACTGGCACTTGTCTAGTTCTTGTCATCAGTTCCACGTTGGTAACCTTGTCATACCATTTTAATCCCCCTATTCTACGCAAGCACCCATTTATGAAAGTCTGTAGCTTTTTGGTTGTTGTCTTTGTTGTTCTCCATGTCTCAGAGCCATACAATAGGACTGACTTCACATTTGAGTTGAAGATTCTTATTTTCGTGTTGGATCCGATTTCTCTTGATCTCCATATATTTCCCAATGCAATGAAAGCTCCTCTTGCCTTTTGTATTCTTATTTTGATATCACTGTCTGTTCCTCCAACTTTGTCTATATTGCTGCCAAGATATGTGTACGATTCTACATCTTGTATTGGTGTTTCTTCAAGTTCAACCCTGTTATCATTACCTGCATTTATTCTCATTATTTTTGTCTTTTACCTGTGTATTTTCAGACCCAATTGCTGTGACCTCTCATCGAGTGTTTTCAATTTGTCCTGCATCTGAATACGGTTATGGGACAGAAGAGCCAAGTCATCAGCAAAATCCAGATCATCCAACTGCTTAGTCAGAGTCCACTGGATTCCATTTCTGTTGTGTGTTGTCGATGATTTCATAACCCAGTCTATTGCTAGCAAGAAAAGAAATGGAGACAAGAGGCATCCCTGTCGTACTCCTGTTCTTATCCCAAACGGTTCTGTTAGCTGTCCTTCGTGAAGAACTCTGCATGTCATGTCTTCATATGTTTTCTTTATTAAATTAATGATCTTCAGGGGAACTCCATAATGCCTCATCAATTTCCATAGTGATTCTCTGTCTACACTGTCAAATGCCTTTTCGTAGTCCACAAATCCGATGTATAGTGGTGAATTCCATTCCAGACTTTGTTCAACTATTATTCTCAAAGTGGCTATCTGGTCTGTACATGATCTGTTTTGTCGAAAACCTGCTTGTTCATCTCTCAAGGATAATCCTGTTTAATACTTTTCCTGGCACTGATAGTAATATTATTCCTCTATAATTTGTGCACTCTTGTAAATTTCCTTTCTTAGGCAACTTAACCAGATATCCTTCCTTCCATTCTGCTGGTATCTCTTCCTTTTCCCAGACTTTACCAAGTAATTTATATAACATCTCTGTAGCCGTGTCGATATCTGCTTTGATGGCCTCTGCTGGAATGCCATCAGGTCCAGCCGCTTTTCCATCTCTTAGAAGCTTTATAGCTTTCTTTATTTCTTCCTTCATTGGTCTTTCACCATTAATTTGTAGCTCTTCTTCTGCTGGCTGGATGTCCGGGGGGTTACAGCCACATGACAAATACCAAGTTCTCATTATTTTGCTAACCTCAAACGTAAACCAAAAAAAAAAAAATACACCTGCATCATATAAATAGTAGCTTTTTTTTTTTTAATTTTCACATTTACAATTTCTAGCGTGATTTGTAACAACATTTACGTCTGTATCTAAACAATCACTCAACACTGAATAATTATGCTAGCTTGTGATCTAGATATAGTACACAACATTCAACATTTTTATTTTGCACGGCAGAAGATGTCATAATTGTCCAAATGTAATAAATGAAGTTATCACCAATCTTGTTCAACAAACAATTTATCAACATAGGAAACTAGGATGCATCATCACAAGATCTATTTTCAAAAACCTGACTTAAAAAAAAAAAAAAAATGAAGTCATAATGAGATGCTGCAATATGACAATAATTATGCTGAATATCTTTACATAAGTGACAAAATGTAGCCACCGTAATGTTTACATTACATTCTATTCTATGCAGGAAAGCAATAACACAAGTGGCACCAGAGGCCCTGAGTCATGGAGATACATACAGAAACATAGGATGAACAGGACACGCTGTTTATAAGACCTCAGAGAACATACAACACACTTCTTATTAAAGTGCCTATTTCAACCGGCAAAGATGATTATGTCTTTTCATTACTTCTTGTCTCTAATGCTGTTTTCCAATTCTATTGTTGAGTTATTTTCCATGCTACGGTTTTAAACTGTCCACCACCTTCTCTATTTGTGTCTTTCTCTATCTCTTTTTCCAACAATTTTGCCCGGTGCCATAATATATTTTAGCTGTTCTTTTCTCATAACATGCCAAAAGAATGTGGTCTGTTTTCTTCTGCTATGTATAATACATTTCACTTACACATTCACATCTTTCAAGGCACCCTCATTACTCAAAATTTTCAGCTGTCTGTTGTTTATTAATAACATTTTATGTAAAAATATATTTGTATGGCCTCCACAGAACTTTGTTGATGTTCATGACTCACATATAACTTGCCTGGTTCTATGCAGTATGCCTAAGAAAAATTCACCGAATCTTTTGGCCGAATACCATCACCAACCAAGATCTGCTTACTCGTAGCAAGCAAGAGGACATGCATACCATCATAGCTGGCAGACGCTGGAGCTGGGTTGGTCATGTCCTCAGAAGAGACCCCGATGCCATCACAAGAACAGCTATGCTTTGGACCCCTGAAGGAAAGCGAAAGAGAGGCCGACCAAAAACAACTTGGCGGAGGACTGTGGAGGCTGAGATGCAAAGAATGAACCAGAGTTGGGGCACTGTACGAAGGATGGCCACCGACCGTGCAAAGTGGAATCAATTTGTTGTTGCCCTACAAGACGCCACTAGGCGTGATGGCCACTGACTGCTTTGACGGTCGGTGGTTAAGGATCGAAGAAGAAGAGGTTCTATGCAGTGGCCTACTAAGGGGAGGGGTACGAAGGTCAGCCCTGGTTGCAGCTAGGAGGTGAGCGCGAAGGCCCGTCCCGGTTGGAGCCAGGAGAGGTTGGAGCCATTGGACACTTTTATGATAATACCGCACAGTTTAAAAATCTACTTGCATACATAATATCTCTTTCTGTATGTTTTACAGTTGGGGAGGGGTGACAAATGAAGGATCTGCCCCGGGTGTCAAATACTGTAAGTGGGACCCCAAGATGCAGCAATAGTGAATGCAGTCAGCGACCCATAGCTGTACTGCTTGCATCAGGACCAGCGAACCAGAGCTGGTCAAGACCGCACTCCACCTCCACGTGGTGGTCCTGGAAACAGTCTGCAGCCCTAGTTTAAAAATGCTGTGCTAATATTAGTTATTTGAAACCACTGTGGACATTTAAACTCATATGTTTGTTTTTTCAGAAATGATTGACAGGGTCTAAACCAAAACAATCCAGACTGATATAGCCACAGCACAAGTACATCCTCTTCAGTACTTCTTTTAAGATAACATATTTTGTTTATTAAAAAAGCTTTCAAATGAAAGCAGAAATGCTGGGTACACTTTTCTACATTCCAGTTGGCAAATAAACATCTACTTCTTCAAACAACGATGAGCAGCAAAGAATCAGATCGAGAGAAAGAACATATCTGTTTAGTGCTCCCGAACATCCCTCACACAAAACACAGTGACATGTATATTTTCTTAAACTGAAACTCACACACACACACACACACACCACCTATATCAACACCTGCTAACTCATTCTTCACTTCAAGTTACAAAAGCACTGGATATTGCAGCAAAAAAAAAAGAAAAATATGACATGGTTATTACTTATATACATATAAAAAACAAAATGAAGCATATATCATTCAACATCTGCCTTTAACAAAGAACAACATGCCCATTATATGCAGGGCTTAAATTCTTCAAAGACATGGCCCCCTGACTTTGTCATCATGATGCTTTATTTCAAAGTATCTGTGTTTTGTTTTATTTATAATTTGTTTAAATCACCTCATCTGTTTACAATTTAGATTTGACTATAAGCATTTGGTTTTTGAAATCATGTATACAAAGATTAAATAACCTCTACACCTCACGGTAGAAGGGGAACGACTAAGTAAGTAAGTAAGTATACAAAGATGGGACATGACAACAATTCTTATTTTTTTCCTTTTTTCACTCCTAAAAACTATCTGATGTTATCAGCACAACAGATTAGGCAATAATAAAATAAAGATTACAGAGTGTTTAGATAATTAAATTATCTTGCAAGTTTCTTTCACATGACACAGTGATTTCACTTGGATGAACTATTCTAATCTTTAGACTGTCTATACTTCACTTTCTCCTAATGGGGCAGCCAGCCACCACTGCGGCTACTCTCCCTGTGGGAAGCCAGCATCAAAAGCCTTCATGTGCCACTTGCAGCAGTGGTATCTGCATCAATTTCTTTAACATGATGAGGTTGCCAGCCCTACACACAACGACATATTATTCACCATACCTGAGGAAGCAGCAGCCGTAATCTTTCTTTATTCTCCTCACAGAGCCCTGGAAACTTCACAGGGCATCCACATGAATTAAATACATGAAAATAAATAATAACTTCTCAGTGCAGACTAACTTACCAAGGACTTAGATCTTGGAGAGCTGCAGAGCATTTTAAGTCAAAACAAGGAGAAAAATTGAAAATTGGGATTAATAAGTGTTCTGATAATTTATATTCTCCTGAATCTAAATATGTCAAAATTATTTGTCAGAAATTCTAAGTAGGTGTTTTTGTTTTGTTTAATTTTGAAAATGGTATTTTTTTAAAGAAATTGTGATTCTCCTTTGAAGAAAACCATGTATTTCTCAGAACCTTGTTTCATGTTGTTAATTTTCTTATAACTTTCTTATTTCTTAGTCAATCAACATCAGAATTCATACATAATACTAACTTTTGTCAGACATGATTTGTGATGTCTTATCACAATTTTGATTTGCTGCAAATAATGCTGTAAAGTTTTGAACAGTTTGTTACTATTTTTAGATAATAACTTTCAAGTTCTATATCTCAAATCCTACTAAAGTTATCAAAAATCTAATCTGATATAAGTTTTAAAATAAAATGATAAGCTTCATTTAAAATATGGTGCTCATAACTTAAAAGCCTTAGTGAAATAAAATATAGAATTAAAATCCAATATGGCCGCCATTTTACAGGGCAACCCAATAGCATTCTACCATCAAATATGCTGGTATGCATAGCTGCTACTGTTATAGGTTAGCTCTGTACATTTGTATCGAAATCCTGCAATTATTTATGAACATAGCACTTCACTGTAGCTCCTCCCCTTAAGTCCCTCAAAATACACTAAGGAAGGTTCACAAAAATGAAACTAGTGTTATGGTAAAATTTAAAACGGACAAAAATTATATAATTTTTTTATCCATATTTTGTCTTCCAATTGTAGAACTGATGTGATACTATGTTGTGTCTTCCCTTTGGTCTATAGCAGTGGTTCTCAACGTGGGCTATATAGCCCCCAGGGGGCTATGCCATTATTTCTAGGGGGCCACAGTAAGATGGTAAAATACCTTTTTCTCTACAGCTATCAGTGACTATCAGGGGAGGCCACATAGGTAAATGAGGCTTATGGGGGGGGGATGAGCAAAAAATAGGTTGCGAACCCCTGTTCTATAGCATCTTTAGTGAAGTATTTATCATCCAAGCTTTCAAGAATACAAACTCAAACTCTCCTTTTCAACATCTAACTTTCTAATGGAGAATAGGCACTCAACCAGTTTTCTCAAAGTCCACCTGTCTCACGTAATCTGTTCATTATGTTTTCTTTATCCTTCATATATCTACCTTGGGGAATTCCAGAACATGTACTACCTTGTGATGCTAATAACTGACTTCCTCAATTTGTGTCCAATCCTTCTGCAACACCTCTCGTTCCACTGGAATCCATCAGTTTTTTTTTTAATGTAAACTCCACACTGGAAATCCTATCAAAAGAATTGTAACTTTCTATTCTATACAAAACAGCATCGGCTGGCAAAGTGGTACGAGCACTTGCTTCTCAAGGCAAAGTTACCAGGTTCAAAATAGGGTAGCATCATGCTCCAATCACTCCCAGCCGTAAATGGATACCTGACTGTGCTCCTGAACTATGGACAGCAAAGACAACAAGGAAGGGAACTTGCCAACCCCACCCCATAAAGTGGTGAGGTAGTACAATAACGTCTCTAACATTTTACTCCCCTACAGTAGTATTTGTTATGTGACTACCTTTGCCTTCTATTCTGCACAAAGATCCTGTTACGTGCCTCCAAGTTCCTAGCTCTCATCTTAACATCCAGCAAGAATTTCTCTAATCTGTAACGGCTTATTCTCCCCCCCCCCCCCCATGTTTCGGAAGCATTCAACAGGAACAACTGTATATCTGAGTTGAACACTCTTTATTTTTCTCAGTTCATCATAATCCTCCTTGCTGGAGGACCACTTTCAACCCTGGATGTCTTATTTGAATTATTCTAAGATTAACTTTTTTTTGTTGTTGAAATTTTGCAGACTGCTAAATTTCTACAGGATGCAGTAGTTAGCCCTTGCCCAACCCTCCTTAATGACCTCTTTTGATATGTCTGCTAGGTGGCAGTGGTCTATTCTCTGCTCTCCTTTAGAAACTACTGGCATGTTGTTACATTAGTGTATTATAGCAATGATGCTATAATTCACTCTTTTGTGTTATTTTTTAACAACGGTGGCAGTTTAGTCTAATTCAATCTTTTATGTTGTTTATAACAATTCTTCTTCTTCGATCCTTAACCACCGACCGTCAAAGCAGTCAGTGGCCATCACGCCTAGTGGCGTCTTGTAGGGCAACAACAAATTGATTCCACTTTGCACGGTCGGTGGCCATCCTTCGCACAGTGCCCCAACTCTGGCTCACCCCCTGCATCTCAGCCTCCACAGTCCCCCGCCAAGTTGTTCCTGGTCGGCCTCTCTTTCGCTTTCCCCCAGGGGTCCAAAGCATAGCTGTTCCCGCGATGGCATCGGGGTCTCCCCTGAGGACACGACCAACCCAGCCCCAGCGTCCGCCAGCCACGATGGTGTGCATGTCCTCCCGCCCGCCACGAGCAAGCAGATCCTGGTCGGTGATGGCACCTGGCCAAAAGATGCGGTGAACTTCTCCCAGGCATGTCGTGTGAAAAGAGGACAACTTTGACATCTCCCTCCCCGCGACCCCCCAGCACCCCGCACCACAGAGAAGCACAGAAAGCACACAACTCTGGTATAATCTTAATTTTGTGCCTGTGCTGCATCGGGAGGACCTCCAGATGTTACTTAGGCCAAAGAAGGCCGCTCCTGCCTCACTCATTCTGATGCTGATGTCTCCGCCTGCCCCACCGTCCGGCGCCACCATGCCTCCCAGGTATGTGAAGGTATCTGTCTGTACCAATTGCTGATTCCTTACTGATATGGGCTCAGGGTTGTTCACACTGAGCGTCATGACCTCAGACTTCTTTAAATTGATGTTCAAGCCCACCTGCTGGCCAAATTTATTAAGTCTATCCGTTTTTTCCTGGATGTGTTGATGTGAATGTGCCAGCAGTGCAATGTCATCTGCATATTCCAGATCTTCCAATGTAGAAAATGTAGTCCATCTTATTCCTCTTGGACTGCCCTCTGTTGTCTGGCGCATCACCCAGTCTATGACTGTTAAAAAAAGAGTGGTTGATAAGGGGCATCCCTGTCGTACTCCTGTCTTCACCTCGAAGGTTAGGTTGCTCTGCCCAACACTACACGTAAAGTTGGCATAGAGGCTTTTTATGATTGTCACTATGCAGCTTGGAATTCCATAAGCCCTCAGTATTTTCCATAAACTGTCCCTATGTATGCTGTCAAAAGCCTTTTCAAAATCAACAAAATTTATGTAAAGCTGTCTTTGCCATTCTGAGCACTGCTCTATAATGTTCCTGAGAGTGAATATATGGTCTACACATCTTCTGTTCTTTCTAAATCCCGCTTGTTCTTTCCTCAGTTTGTAGTCTACTGCCTTTGAAATTGTTTATAACAATGACGGCAGTTTAATCTAATCCACTCTCTTATCATCACTTCCCTTTTTGCTTCCTACTGAGCAGACAGCCACCAATGCAACTGGGTATTTTGTAGGAAGCCTGCATCAAAGCACGCACACTCTTACAACAGTGTTTTCTGTAAAAATTTGTTTTACGTGACGAGGTTGCCAGCCCCATACACAACTACATACTAGTCGCCTCGTAGGATATGCCTGAGCAAACGGTACTCCTGCTCTTTCTTTATCTCCTCCGAGACCTCTAGGAACTGCACGCACGAGGCTATTCACTCTACTGTACTGTCAGAGAACGTTCTTCTGTTCACCTCTACTCCTCGTTGCCAATATCTGAACATCCAGCAATAATTTCTCCTAGCCCTCAGCAAGAATTTATCAATCTGCCACTATATTCCTTGCCCTCATTTCAACATCTTGCAAAAATTTCTCTAGGCCTCTAAACTCCATGCCCTCATCTTTTCTTCCAGCAAGAATTTCTCTATGTGCCTCTACACTCTGTGTCCCATCTTTTCTTCCAGCAAGAATTTCTCTCTGTGCCTATACACTTCTTGTCCTCATCTCAACATCCACCAAGAATTTTTCTCTGTGCCTATACACTTCTTGCCCTCATCTCAACATCCAGCAAGAATTTCTCTATGTGCCTCTACTCTTCTTGCCATTATCTTCTGTTCTAGCAACGACCGCCAAGCAAGAATTTCTCTATCT
Organism: Oreohelix idahoensis; assembly: GCA_024509875.1. NCBI lineage: Eukaryota > Metazoa > Mollusca > Gastropoda > Stylommatophora > Oreohelicidae > Oreohelix > Oreohelix idahoensis. The sequence continues at coordinate 144,593 of JAMPIV010009605.1, forward strand.
TCCTTCCGCCAAGCAAGAATTTCTCTATCTTCCTTCCACCAAGAAAGAATTTCTCTATCTTCCTTATCTAACAAGATCTGAGCAGTTTAAGTCCACCATACATAGCTGCTTTGTTCGTTATCCTATTTGTCCCTGATATTCTAAGCATTCTCACCTCACATTTACATCTCAAAAACAGTGAGTCATTTTACTGTTGCATTATTTAGTGTCCACTTTACTCACCCCATACATGATAGTGAATCGAACAGCAACTTACAATCTTGACTTTTGTTTTGAGAGTTATGTTTAGATATTCAGACATCATTCATCCGTTGGAATACCCCTATCCATTCTTCTCATTCCATGCTGCTTCTTTGTTCATTTTTGTTTTTCAGAAACAAATGCAAGCAAATTCAAAATGCAAGTCGACTACTCCTTAACTTTCTTAAACAACATATTTTGCACTGAATATGTTAACATCAAACAAAGAACTGTGGATAATGAAGAAAAAAAAAAAGAAAAAAAACACCAGTGCTAATATTCTGGAATGTTAAAAAAAAATACAACTTTAAATAGGATGGAAAAAAAATACAACTTTAAATAGGATGGGAAAAAAAAACATAGGAAACATTATCAAAATGAGCAATTTTAAAAACATATATTCATACTAAGAACATGCCTATGTGAGACTATAAACACCAAAAAAAAAAAAAAAAATTTACCACAGTTTACAGACATACTTTATCACATGATACAAATTCCAAGATATGCTACATAATCTGATATCAAAATACTCGTGTAGTTTCATGTTATATATTTTATCATGATATATTAAAATATTACTGTGATTTCAATATGCACTTCACCCAAAAAAAACAAAAAAAAAACATTACAGCAATATTAAGACATCACTACATACAGACATATCAGTGCAGTTTCACGATACAATCCATCACACAACATAGAAATTTTAATGAAATTTCAAAAAACATATCTCCTCACCATACACGCATAAATTTCTTTAAAAACCTCTAAATCATAATTAACTCTTTAAGTCCCAAAAGCCGATAGATTGTTCTTCCTGTTAGACCCGGTAAACGATAAATCGTATCTTTTGCTCCTTTCTAGAGCTGTTTTCCAATTTTAACAACCCAAAAACGTCATTTCCTTAGTATACCCTTCATTTTTGAATTTCGCAGTGACAGGTGCAACGTGTCCTGTGTTAAGTGATTAATTTTTAATTTTTTTAAGTGCATATTTTATTAGATAAAATGGCCACGCCCACTACTTCTGGCAGACCTCGCAAATTAACATCAGAGCAAGGTAGAAAGTTAACTGAAGAAATTCTAGATAGTGATAATAATTCAGATTGTAGCAGTTCTTCAAATAGTAGCAGAAGCGAGTCAGATCCTAATTTCGAGTCATCGGAAATCGATGATGATAATAGGAGGTTTGATGTGAAAAATGAAGTTATGGATACAGGAGCATGTAATCAGATTGTAATAAATTCAAATAATATGTCTGAGCCAAAAAGAAAAAGAATCAGGAGGGATGGTAGACTTAATGTTGAATTTGTTAGTAATACAAACAAAGTGGCTTGGCATTCAGTGGCGACTGGAGAAACAAAAGCAAATTTTACTTTCTGCCAGACAAGACAGAACATAAATCCAGGTCTGCGTAGTTTACAAACACCTCTTGATTTTTTAAAATTTTACATGGATGATCTTGTTGTTAGCACTTTAATAACCAGCATTAATGCCTATGCTGCAAAAGTTGTTGAAACAAACAACCCACCTAGAAAGTGTTCTTTATTTGCTTCAATTATCATGAATGGCTCAAGTTTACAGCTGTAATGATTGCGATGGGACTGGATTGAAGACCAAAAATCAAGGACTACTGGCTGCGACCGGATGGATCAAATGGTTGGTTACTACAGAACTACCGTAAAACCAGAAAGTGGTGGAAGAAGATTTACCACAGGATGATTGAAGTGACACAGGTAAATGCCCACATTCTATACAATTTGTGTCAAGAAGGTGCGACAAAAAGTAAGCTCACACTTCAAGATTTTAAGCAAAGTTTAATTGAGGATCTGTCCAAAGAAGCTGCGCAGCTGACACCAGGCGGTGTAATAGATTGTCCACCCAAAAATTCTAAACACTCCATGAAAGGAAATGAAGTGGAACGGATGATTGGAGCCAGACATCTAGTGGAATATGATGGAAAGGACAGAGCCTGTGTTCATTGTAGCGCCAATGCAAGGCTTCGCAGATCAAGTTTTGTGTGCACGGGCAAACCCCACCTTTGTACAAAAAATTGCTTTGTAGCTTATCATAAGCAAAAATATATATAGGGTATGCCTAGATATGAATAAGCTTTGTAAAAAAAATATTCTTTTCCCTTTTCTGATATGTTCGATACAATTTGAAATTTCCATTTTTAAAAATGCTAGGGACTATTTTTCTGTTAAATTTTTTACTTAGGATTTCACGTAAAGTAATGTTTATACATAGGGTGAATATATCTGTGAGTGATCTTTTGTGATTTCCTATGGATTATGTATTTTCCTATGGATTATAAATGATCTTCATAAGAGGAGCAGCTCAGCAAGGTAAGAATATATATATATTTTTTAAATATACCTACTGTTTCATCTGCTTCTTATTCAGTCTTCATTTTACGTTGCATTTTACATTTTACTAACTAATAATTTTTATTGATATAATTTAAATTATGCACAAGATGCAATAACTAACAATCATTGTCATATATAACAACCACATCATTCATATGTAAATAATATTATAATTCCCATCTTTCTGATGTATAAACTGAAATTTCCTCCTGTTGTTGCAATGTGAAATAAACAATTTTCAGAGTGTTTATTGACTAAAAACTGGTTGCGCTTTGTTAGAATACTTCTGTTTGTGACATTTTGAAACTTTACACTTGGATATTCTCCTGAGGAACAATTATAGAAGAATTTGAATGAATACTTTTGCTCCCGGCTTGTGCTTTCAGCCTCCATTTTACCTTAATAATAATAATAAATTCTTTAAGCGCCAAACACGGCGCATAAGGCAGAAACCAGTGCTCTCCAGGTTGTTCGTTGTGACGCCACTCCTCTTAGCTCTTGCACATTATTTAGGCCCAACGTTCTTCCTTCTCTTATTATTGTTCTTCTGAGTGTTTCTTTTGGTCTTCCTTTTTTCCGCTTACCCTCAGGAACCCAAGTGAGCGCCTGTAGTGGTATTCTGTTGTTTTGCATTCGTAGGACATGACCGATATATGACCATCGTCTTTTCCTTATATAGTCGGAGACATATTTCTGCCTAGAGTCTTCTCTTATTTGTCGATTAGTCTTGAATTCTTTCCAACTGATGTTCAGAGTTTTCTAAGACATTTGTTCTCGAATGTATTCAGCTTGTTCTCCAATGATTTTGTTATTTTCCAACTCTCACAGCCGTATGTTAACACTGAGATAACATTTGAATTAAACAGACGAAGCTTGGTATTTATATTCAATGATCGTAATTTCCAAATGTTAGATAATCTATTGAAGGCGCTAGCTGCCAAAGCAATTCTAGTATGGATTTCTCTTGTTGTGTCACCATCCTGAGTCATTTTACTGCCTAAATAATTGAAACTTTCAACTTTCTGTAGTTTTTCCCCGTTCAAGATGATATCAAAGGTCTCGTTAGAAAAGTTCATAGCTTTAGTTTTAGAGGCATTTATTTGGAGACCAATTTTAACCGAGAGATGACACAAATTATTTATTGCTTCTTGGGATTGTCTTGGTGTTGAACTTAAGAATGCTACATCATCTGCGAAATCCAGGTCCCCCAGGAATTTTCCATTTGTCCATTTTATACCCAATTTTTCATTGTGGGTATAGTTTCTCATAACCCAATCAATAGCTATTCCAAAAAGTAGTGGTGACATAATACAGCCTTGTTTCACCCCTGTTTCTACTGTAAACCATTCTGTATTCCCTTTATTTGTTCTAACACAACATCTTGCATTGTCATATAGCGCTTTGATTATATTCACATATTTTGTTGGAAAACCATAGATTGTAAGTATCTTCCACAATGAGGGGCGGTGTAGACTATCAAAGGCTTTTTGAAAATCGACGAAGGTGATAATAAGTGGCGATTGCCTTTCCACTGATTCTTCTATAAGTGTTCTTAGTGTGAATATTTGATCAATACATGATCGTTTCGGCCTGAAACCCGCTTGTTCTTCTCTGATCTTTTCGTCAGCATGCAATTTAAGTCTTTCTAACATCATGCAACATAATAATTTTCCAGGTACTGATAATAGAGATATACCACGCCAGTTTATTACAGTCTGATAGATCACCTTTCTTCGGTAACTTTACAATAATACTGTCTTTCCATTGTTGTGGTGGTTGTTCTTCTCTCCATACTTCATTTATAATATCTAAAATTCTCAAGAGGTTGTTGTCATTAACTGCTTTAATCATTTCCCCTGAAATTTCGTCAACTCCAGCAGCTTTAAAATTTTTTAATCTTTTAACGGCTTGTTTGATCTCGTCCAGCGTGAATTCATCGCAAGTTATTGGCAAAGTGGTTGTGGATGTTTCATTATTAAAATCAGGTGTTACAGTTGGTGGTGGTCTGTTTAGCACCTCCATGAAGTGCTCAGCCCATCTCTTCATTTGTTCTTTTTCTGTTGGTATTGAATTCCCTAATTTACCTTTAACAGGTGTTTCCATAGCAGTACCTTGGATAACTAATAATTTTTTAATGAAAGCTTTTATACTTGTAGCACAAGAGTAAAGTACATCCATTTACCTTCAGTTTCATATACAACAAAGTTATTTATGCATATGAACATTTTAAACAATTATTTCCAAACAGCAACAATAAAAACACACTGGGATGGCCATTTTTGTTTGGGCCAAACCCCCTTTTTTGCTTGGGACTGAAAGAGTTAAAAAAAAAAGGGTGTTTTATGTAGTTGGCTATACCTGACAGTATAAAAGCAACTACAAAGAAATGTACAGGCACTTCTTGATTTTGGGCAGCCTTAGAAGCTGATGTGAAGATGTGAACTTCCCTGCCTCTAATCTTCAAGCCAGTATCTTAACATCAAGCAAGAAGCTCTCTATGTGCTTCTACTCTTCTTGCACTCATCTGAGCATTTGAAAAGATTTTCTCTATGGGTCTCTACTCTCCTTGTCCTTAACTTCCAGGAACAATTTCTCTATATGAATCTTCTCTTTGGTGCCTCTACTCTCCTTGCCCTATACATCCAGCAACATTTCTCTATCTATCGACTCTTTGAGTGCTTCTGGTCTCCTTACCCGTATCTTAACTTCCAGCAAGAATTTCTCTATATGAACCCTTGCCCTCAATTTCCAGCAAAAATGTCTCTATGTGAATCTACTTTTTAGTGCCTCTAATCTCCTTGTCCTTGTCTTAACTTCCAGCAAAAAAGTGCTCTATGCGAAACTACTCTTTAGTGCCTCTAGTCCCCTGACTAAAATTTCAGCAAAAATGTCTCTATGTGAATCTACTCCAGTGCCTCTACTCTCCTTGTCCTTATCTTAACTTCCAGCAAAAAATTGCTCTATGTGAATGTACTCTTTAGTGCCTCTTGTCTCCTTGCTTTGAACTACCAGCAAAAAATTATCTATGTGAATCCACTCTTCAGTGCCTCTACTCTCCTTGTCCTTACATTAACTTGCAGCAAAAATTTCTCTATGTGAATCCTTACCCTCAATTAGCAGCAACAATTTCTTTATGTGAATCTACTCTTTGGTGCCCCTACTCTCCTTGCCCTTTACTTCTAGCTAAAAATTCTCTATGTGAATCTACTCTTTAGTGCCTCTAGTCTTCTTGCGCCTATCTTGGCTTCCAGCAAAAATTTCTATGTGAATCTACATCTTTAGTGCCTCTAGTCTCCTTGCCCTCTACGTCTATCTAAAAATTATCAATGTGAATTTACTCTTTAGTGTCTCTAGTCTCCTTGCCCTTATCTTAACTTCCAGGAAAATGTATATATGCGAATCTACTCTTTAGTACTACTCTCCTTGCCCTATACTTCTAGCTAAAAGGTCTCTATGCGAATTTACTCTTTAGTGTCTCTAGTCTTCTTGCCCTTAACTTCCAGCAAAAATTTCCCTATGTGAATCTACTCTTTGCTGCCTCTACTCTCCTTGCCCTATACTTCCAGTAAAAATGTCTCTATGTCAATCCTTGCCCTCAATTTCCAGCAAAAATTAACCTCTGTGAATCTACTCTTTGGTGCCTCTACTCTCTCTCTGCTCTAAACTTCAAGCAAAAATGTTCACCATGAAGTCACATGGAAGCTGAAACCCACCCCAAGCTAGTATGGAATCACAGCACATTGACAATGAGCTATGAGTTCTCATACCGAAAACATGTCTTCACTAATAAACCATGTAAATAAATATCATATCAACCAAAGTTGTTAAATCCTCTCCACAGGTCTGCCTGTCCCTGGGTTTTCTTCATCCCTACTTGTGAGGTCTCTGGCTATGCTTGATTGTTGCCCTTGACTGGAACCCACAAGGGGAAAGAAAAACTGGAGAACAAACAGTGAAAGAGGTTGATAGGGAAATTGGAATGACTTGGGCACAGTTAAAAAAGACAGCCCAGAATAGAAATCGATGGAGAGCAACTGTTTCTGCCCTATGTTCCTCGAGGAACAGAAAGGAATGATGACTACAATCTCCGAGGACTTTCTCTGGCTCTCTTCCCTAATATTATCAGCCAGCATTATGTATAATTTTTCTGTTCTCCAATATCACGAAGCTAAGTCACAGATTATGAAAAAAAGAGACAAGGTAGTGACATGAAGTGTTTTCTATAACCCAGTCACAGACACACAAATTTGTTCAGCATCACACATGCGCCTAATGTGTGTATCAGAAGTAATGAGAACCTAAGCAGATGGCAGTTAAGAACTGGGAGAATTTAAAGATTCGGTAACACATTTCCCAATCAAATTCACATCATTGGCACTACAACAGTTCAAGGATCGTAGTACATATACACAACAAATCCAAATTAACTCGTACCCCTTTCATATTATCACACAATGTTGAAAGGTGGAAAATTACAATACGTGCATTTGATGTTAAATTCAATCATTAATAAACAAAAGTAGTAACAAAATTTGTTATGAAACTGAAACAGGCCAATGGTGGGTGGACACCCGGACATCCTTCATCATTTGGAACACAAGAATAAGAAGCTGAACTTGGAAGCATCAGCAGAACATTCCTGCACCAATCACATGCAACTCATCATCAAACAGATAGGTATATGATAAGTGCAATGATGAGGATGATGAAACACGCAATGATGACCAGGATCAAACATTTCCTGCGGGACTTGGCCTGCAAGTATGAAATAAGCATTTAATAAACAAAACCAACATCAACATCATCATCACCAACATCAACATCATTCTTCCGCTCCCCAAGGAGCATAGGCCTTCAACAAACTTATGCTCAGTCTTTCTATGTCTTCTACATCCCCTTTATGTGTTCTTTGGTCTCCCTCTACCTCTCTTACTTGGGGATTCCAGAACGAAAGACTGCCTTCTAATGCTATTAACAGGTTTCCTCAAATGTGCATCTTATTCATCTCCAGCATCTTTTTACTTTGTCTCTTGTTCCACTTACTCGCGTGTTCGGTTCTTGTCATCAGTTCCACAATAGTGTTCTTGTCATCAGTTCCACATTAGTGATCTTGTCATCAGTTCCACATTAGTGATCTTGTCATCAGTTCCACATTAGTGATCTTGTCATAAGTTCCACATTAGTGATCTTGTCATCAGTTCCACAATAGTGATCTTGTCATCAGTTCCACAATAGTGATCTTGTCATCAGTTCCACATTAGTGATCTTGTCATAAGTTCCACATTAGTGATCTTGTCATCAGTTCCACATTAGTGATCTTGTCATCAGTTCCACAATAGTGATCTTGTCATCAGTTCCACATTAGTGATCTTGTCATAAGTTCCACATTAGTGATCTTGTCATCAGTTCCACATTAGTGATCTTGTCATCAGTTCCACAATAGTGATCTTGTCATCAGTTCCACATTAGTGATCTTGTCATCAGTTCCACATTAGTGATCTTGTCATCAGTTCCACATTAGTGATCTTGTCATCAGTTCCACATTAGTGATCTTGTCATATCACTTTAATTCTTCTATTCTACATAAGCCCCCATTTATGAAAGTCTGTAGCTTTTTTTGGTTGTTGTTTTTTTTTGTTCTTCTCAGTGTTTCAGAACCATAAAATAGGGTTGACTTGATATCTCAGCTGAAGATTCTGATTCTGATGTAGCACCTGATTTCTTCTGATCTCCATAGATTTCCCAATATAAATCCAACATGGCCATTACAAAACCTCAGCTGCTTCTGACTCCGAAGATTTATTCATTCATTTCCCTTTTCACTCCTTACGGAGCACGGAGTCACAGCAGCAGGAAGCCTGCACACAGCATTCACATGATCTTACAGCAGTGGTATCTGTAGCAATATGTTTTATATAATGAGGTGGCCAGCCCCACATGGACAACCTCACATTAGTCACCTTGTAGGACATGCCTGAGGGAGCAGTGGTCTTATTCTTTGTCTAAAGGTCAAGGCAGTCCCACACCAAGCAGATTGCCCATGAAAATATAAGTGGACATATAGTTATTTTCTAGTAAAGGCCACTGTTAATTCATCCATTTCTTATTTAAATTATTAATCATGATGCTATTGGTCTTTAACATTGTGAAAGTTAGAAAATGACAAGGATTCTACGTGTGAAAGTTTAAACACATCTTTTCAAAGTACAGCATATATGTAGGCATGTATCAGAGCTAATGAAAAACTGTGTTTAAATGTGAGTAAGCCTCAGGAATATGAAGGAAGGTTCATGACAGCATGTTTGGGAATGTGTGTGTGTGTTTGTCAGGCTGAGTTGAGAATATGTGACTGTGTGATCTTATCTTGGGAAAGCGTGTGTTTGACTCAGCAAGTTTTGGCAATATGTGTTTGACTGACCATGCTTTGGGAATGTATGCATTTGTGTGAACATGTCTTTGGAATGTGCTCATTTGTGTTGAGCACATCCTGGAAATACATACATTTGTGTGAGCATGTTTTAAAAGAAGACAAAGGTGGCTGTATACCGCTCCACCTATGTTCCAGTCTTGACTTATGGATGTGAATCATGGGCAATGACTATAATTCACAAAAGCCAGCTCCAAACCTCAGAAATGGTCTAACCGTGTCTGCAGAATGGGAGAAGATCGGCTACCATGACAAGTATGGGAAATTGAGCCAGGGATCTAGACCTCCAGGATGACCCACAGTCCGCTGGAAGGACACCATCAGATATTCTCAGAAGGACTGAGGACTAGATTGGAACCAGGCCAGGAGGAAGATAGCCGATAGGACAGTATGGCATTCTCTCTGGCAAACCTCTACACCTCATGGTAGAAGAGGAATGACTAAGTAAGTATTTTTAAAAGTATGTGCAATTCTGTGAGTCTTCTTCTTCTTGCGATCGCATCTTTGATGATTACACCGTCAGACGAGTTCTCATGATGAATTCGACTGTTGTTTGAAGTTCCTCTTTAACTCCATATAGCTTTGAATTTAGTGTTGAGTCATTGGGCCAGTATATCTTTCTTAACTGGTCATACAGAGGACAGTCCTGTAGAACATGCTCAGCAGTTTGTTCGTTTAATCCACATGTGCACAGTGGTGAAGCAGACAATCGTAACTTGTGCATGTGTTTATTCAGTTTGTTATGCCCTGTCCTGAGTCGAAAAATAGTTATCTGTCCCTGCCGGTCGAGAGTGTGATAGTCGTCTTTGGGTTGGTTCTGTTCTCTTCTTATAGTCTGGATAGCTCTCTTTTTCTCAAAGTATGTGACTTCATTATCTTCTTGTTCACATTCTCCTCCCTTTTTTGCAAGTTTATCTGCCTTTTCATTTCCGGGTACACCACAATGAGATGGTACCCACTGAAGTATGGTTCTCTTTTTGGCAGCTACCTTGTTTAGTTCATTTCTCAGATGCGGGAGTTTACCACCCTTGAGAGCTTGCAGGACAGACAGTGCATCTGTGAGGATGACTACCTGGTGGCAGTCAGAGTTGGTGTTATAAATCATATTTGCAGCTTGCTCTAGAGCTTGAACCTCAGCTGTATAGTTGGAACAGAATTTACCAGTGGGAATGTGCCTAGTCTCATAGTGGTTGTCAGGATATGAGATAAAGATACCGGCACCTCCATTCCTAACAGCATTAGTTGCTGATCCATCTGTATAGGCATGTATCCATGATTGATCGGGATAGCTTTCTTGGATCATACTCAATGTAGCAGTTCGTTTTTGCAGATCATTATACTCACATCCACTTGTGAGACCACTGACCGACGTATTAATTTGGAGGGCACTGCTGGCCTGCTCCCATGGTACAGGGTATAGGGTGGGCTTCAGTGGTGTTGTCTTCATAGATAGGTCTTCTTGATGCTGTCTTATAAGTCTTTTTCCCCGATGCACAAAGCTGCTACGCTTTAGACGTCCCAATGCCAGATCATCTAGTCTTGCCTTCATTGGGTGCGTTGGCATACTGTTGTACTTTTCCATCTGGATCATGGTCTTTGTGTCTCTTCTATGGGACAATGTCTGTAATCCAGCAACCTTCTGCATCTCTGTTATTGGTGTAGTTTTCATGGCTCCTGTAATGAGCCTGAGAGCTTGATTTTGCACCTTGTCCAAGGACTGCAGATGTGAGTTAGCAGCTGATGACCATGCTGCTGAGCTAAACTCTAAGTGTGGTCTTATTACTCCACTATAAATCTTCTTTAGATTTCGTTCATTTGCTCCCCAGTTGGTACCTGCCAATTTTCTGAGTATGCCTAGTCGTCTTCGGGCCTTTCCTTCTGCATTTTCAATATGCTTATTCCATGTAAGCCTTTGGTCAAATGTCACCCCAAGATAGGTGGGGTAGCTTTCTTCCTTGATAACGGTTGTCCCTAGGTGTATGTTAGCTGATTTGTCCTTGGGGGCGAGGGAGAACAGTGTTGTGGAGGTTTTGTCTGTGTTTATTGTGATAAGCCATTTCTCTGCCCATGACACTAGCATGTCTGCTGCCCGCTGCATTCTATAATTTGCTGTGGTGACATTTTCATCAGCGCACCAGAGTACTAGGTCATCTGCATATAAGGCAGCTTTCACTCCTGCAGGGAGATCTTTCACCAGGTCATTGATGTAAACAAGGAAGAGTGTAGGGGAAATTACTCCTCCTTGAGGTACCCCCTGATGGAGCAACACTTTTCTGCTCTGCAGACCGTCAAGAGTGACTCTAGTTCTCCTGTTATATTCTGTGAGTGTATCATGAAAGTGTGCGTAAACACTTCATTTATTATTTTCCTTTTTTTTTTTTTTTTTTTTTTTTTTGGCAAATATACTGCCATCGCTGCAAAATGTTGCAGATGGGACTGATGCATGCATAAATATACAGCAATCTCCCATCTTACACTGTTTATTTAGCACTTTTTTATATAAATCTGTTTTTATTGTATGCAATAATTCTGTTATACGCTTTCAAAATTATCAGAACTTACGCTGAGCGCTAACTCCATGAAAGGCAAGAAATAACTTTCACATGCTCATCACGTTCATTCAGGGTGGGGGGATGGTCAAGAACATTGTCACTGCTAGCATAATAAAGCATGAGCCCAAATTGGAATGCAGCTGTATGGTAATCCATAACACAGAACAAAATCGTAATTGCTGCAAAGCGCTTCTTAAAGGAAGCAAAGCAAAGCAAGCTTGATTCGCTTGTTTTTTTTAGGATCCTCGAATATCTTCTTCCCCCACTGAATAAACAGCCGTGCCTTCTATTAATACAGTCAGAAAAACTGTTTAACATCTTCAAAATCATCTGCTAACCGGTCATCTGATGAAGAAGATAGCTCTGCCGTGACAACTGTAGCCACAAGCGACAGAAGTAGCAGCGATTAAAGTCCTACAATATTTTTATTTATTTTTTGTGTGTAAATACAAAAGATTTAAATAATAAGATTTAAATACATAAGATTTAATTTGTGTTCAATGTTTGATTAATAGTTTTCTGGACCTTGGGATTGAATTAATTTGATTTATATTAATACTTATGGGAAATCAATTTTTGTTTAGCGCTTTTTCAAGAAAGAATTAACAGCACTGCTGTATTATGAAAATATGTACGTGAGAATATGTGCGATTATGTTATATGTTCTCTCTCTGATGAGGCAAAGACAGAATAGGACTAATGCTCCAACAGGCATGTTGTACAATATGAGGTCACTAGCGTAAAAGCCCGTCATAAGATGGGAATTACATTCAAAAGCACCAATACCTAATGCCAATTTTACTTATTCAAAAGTATTTTTAAAAACCACTGTGCATCACCAGTTCTATAAATATTTGTATTCACACCGTCATTTGCGCACTTTTCTTCGTCGAGTGTTACTATTTTTGGGAGAGTACATATAAGGGAAACAATACAATTAATGTCTAATTTTCAACCAAAGTTGCATCCCTTAGCGTTAGTGACAAAAAAAGCTGGGATTTTATATGTATTGATGCATGGGGCTGGCAACCTTATCATGTAAAACATATTGCGAGAGAAATAACCACTGCAAGAGCTTGAAAATGTTTCGTGCAGGTTTCCTGCAAGGGGACCAACTGCAATGGTTGATTCATGCTCCATAAGAAGTGAAAAGGAAAATGAATTAATGATTATATCACAAGAATACCACAGGTGAGCAGGTCATGAGAATGTTCTGTCTGAGTGTAAATGATATATAAAATCCCAGCTTTTTCTGTCAGTAACGCTAAGGGATGCAACTTTGGTTGAAAGTTAGACATTAATTGTATTTTTTCCCTTATGTGTACTCTCCCGAAAATAGTAACACTTACCAAAGAACAATGCACAAATGACGGTGTGCACAAAAATATATTTATAGAATGTGTGATCCCGTATACACACATTGGGATCCTTGCTGCTGCTACGTAGTTCGTATACTGTGGTGATGCACAGTGGGTTTTTTAAAAATACTTTTGAATAAGTAAAATTGCCATTAGGTATTGGTGCTTCTGAATGTAATTCCCGTCATATGACAGGCTTTTACACTAGTGGCGCAAGAATGATGTATGTGAGCATATTAAGATAACATATGTGACAGCACATTATGAGAATGTGTATGGTTGCGAGCATATAATGAGAATGTGTACGTGAGCGTAGAGCATATCATGATGTGTGTGTGTAAGCATATCATGTGTGTCAGCATATAATGAGAATGTGTATGTGAGCATAGAGCACATCATGATGTGTGTGTGATCATATCACGTTTGTGTGAGCGTATCATGTGTGTGAGCATACAATGAGAATGTGTGTGTGCATATAATGAGAATGTGTATGTGAGCATATCATGTGTGTGAGCATATAATGAGAATGTGTGTGAGCATATGAGAATGTGTATGTGAGCATATCATGTGTGTGAGCATATAATGAGAATGTGTGTGAGCATATAATGAGAATGTGTATGTGAACATATGTGTGTGAGCATATAATGAGAATGTGTGTGAGCATATAATGAGAATGTGTATGTGAACATATCATGTGTGTGAGCATATAATGAGAATGTGTATGTGAACGAACATATCATGTGTGAGAGCATATAATGAGAATGTGTATGTGAACATATCATGTGTGAGAGCATATAATGAGAATGTGTATGTGAACATATCATGTGTGTGAGCATATAATGAGAATGTGTATGTGAACATATAATGAGAATGTGTGTGAACATATAATGAGAATGTGTGTGAGCATATAATGAGAATGTGTATGTGAGCATATCATGTGTGTGAGCATATGAGAATGTGTGTGTGAGCACATTATAATGTGTGTACATATATTATGATATGCATGTGTGAGCATATCAAGAGAATAGCATGTGTTATTATCACGAGAATGTGTGCATGCTTAAAATGGTCATGTCTTCAGGGTAGCCATGCTTTAACAAGTTCACGAGCAAACAAAGTCTGTAACTAGGAAGCTCTAACGTAAGAGCATTTTAAATCACTGGTCTCTATTATTTTAAGCGAAAATATGATGACGTTATATATAACTTTATCTAGCTTCATTTATCCTCATAAAGAACAGTGGTTTAAAAACACTGATGGTCAAATGATTTCAACATAAACACAACAAACATAACACCTGTAACATAGCTGTATGGTGAGAGACTACTTGTTTACTGATAGGCCAATAATCAAGCCTATTATACCCAGGATAACCAAGATGATGATCAAGATGCAGCACTTTTTCCTCCGAGCTTTAGACTGAAACCAAAAACAAAAACCATCCCAACAAAAGAAAATGCACAAGCTAAGCATAAAATAAAATAACAGGTTATTACAAACATGTGTCTTCCTACATAAAATACAACTATACTGTTCAAAAAAAGAAACGCAACATTATTGCAGTGGTAATGGACACCAAATTTCAAACTTGTACCAAAATTTTATTTTACGGAATTAATGTTTCAATCTTGGCATGAAGAAACTTTCAGACTTTAACAATGAAATGATGTTCATTAAATTTGGTTTGGACTTTTATTCTTTGCGACTGAGGCCTCCATTTCAGTAAGGTGTATGGCCTCCTCTGGCCTCTATCAGAGAACGACATCTCCTTGACATGGATCCGATTAGCCATTGGATCTGTTGTTGTGGGATGGCTGCCCACTCTTCCCGCAGTGCAAGAGACAACTGTCGGAGATTGGCTGGAGCCACATCTCGCTGGCTTAGTCATCTGTCGAGTTCATCCAATAAGTGTTCTATGGGGTTCATGTCTGATGACATGGCTGGCCACGGAATGGTCTGGACGTTGTTGTCAGCGAGGAACTGGGTGGTGAGTTGTGCCACATGAGGTCGAGCGTTATCCTGCTGAAAAATTGACCTTCGTGCAGCCAGAAGTGGAAGGACGTGAGGACGAAGAATTTCAGTGATGTATCGTTGGGCATTCAGGCGTTCTTCAAGTTGCACCAGGTCACTTCTTCCCATGAAGGTGATTGCCCCCCACATCAGTACACCTCCACCACCATGTGGAAGAGCCTCATCAATGCTGTTCTGGGCGTAGCGCTCATGGACTCTGCGGTAAACTCTTCTCCGTCTATCGTGTCGCTGGAGCACAAAAAATGATTCATCACTAAACCAAACCCGTCTCCAGTCATTCCCAACGGTCCATTGACGATGCTGGTTCGCCCAATGCAGTCGGTTCTGGCGATGCCGGTCCGTAAGAACAGGACCTCTGTAGGGTCTTCTAGCCCAAAGACCAGAGTCGTGCAGCCAGTTCCTGACCATTTGATCTGAAATTCGACGAGCTGCTGACATTGACTGGACTGTGGAGGACGCAGATGCAAGTCGATTCCTGAGGTGATGCAGCCGTATGAAGCGGTCTTCGGCAGGAGTTGTGACTCTGGGTCTTCCACTGCGCGGCCGGTCTGCCACTGAGCCAGTTTCTTGAAATCGCCTCCAAAGGCGACTAATGGTGCTTCTAACCACATTAAATGTTCTGGGCACTACACTTTGTGACTGTCCAGTCTGTAAACGTCCAATGATGATGAGTCATTGTTCTGTAGTGAGATGAGCCATACTTGCGCATTGAATTTTCAACTGAATTTATTCAAGGAGCGTCAATCTTTTATAGGCATTCAATAATATGGTCAGAGAGTTTTGTGTTCAGTAAGTTTCACGGGATTCTCATGAACCTGTCACGAGTTATTGTCAAAAATGTTGTTTTGACCTTGACCTCTTTCATGACCTCACGAATCATGAGGTGAGTACAATTCAGGTAACCACGAGAAGTTAATGACCAGTTGGACACAGTCGATAGGCTGACTGATGCCCAATCAGCGAATATCTTTTATAAAAGTAACACCAAAAAAGTTGCGTTTCTTTTTGAACAGTATAGTTTCATGCTGAAACCAAAAACAAAAAAATACTCATTTTCATGATCATAATGATTTATATGCATGCGTTCCTTTCATTCTCAAGTCCTATGCTTCTTTTAATTCGTCATTTATATTTGCAATTAAACTGTGTTTCGATAAGAAAATTAAAAATAAGAATACGTAAAATTCTCTATGATACTGTAAGAAGGTCTTATGATGGTTGTGGAGTAACCACAATGAATAATGGAATGTAGAATATTACAAATTGTTAGAGTTGATATAACTATGATTAAAAAGAAAATTGGAAAAAGCATTCACTTTTTTAGTCTGGAGCAGCCTCACAGTGCTGGTCTGTTTTGACACCACTGCCATAAGAACACTGAAAGTGTTGATTTAAGTTTGCCAATAATAAACCCATAAATTAACTCCTTTCATCCAGTCCATGTTTTAAAACCAAAAGATGACTTCCATTACTGTTTAAGTAACCAATCGGAGCTTAGTTAAGCAGCTTATGTACATATTATGATGTTATTCCTTTTTTTTTTGACATATTACGTGTTTGTTTTTCTTTGTTATTGCTATAACAAAAATAACAAGCCATATATCTAAAAACTGTAAGCCTCATAAGTGAATGGATTTGTCAATGTTTACTTAGAAACATAGTTGATAATTGTTTGATAGTCAGTTTGTTGTCCAATGACAGCAATGATGCAGGAATGAAAGATACATTACATTTAGCCGAGGAATTGGTGTTGCCCTAGCCTGGCCCATCAAAAAGCAACAAAACTAGACCATATTTATATCTAATGACTAGTCAAAGATGGAATATGAAGCTACATATGTTGTTAAAACCTCAAACAACTGTCAAAAGTTTGTCTGTGATATTATTCTAGTTTTTTTTTGTTTGAAAATTGCGTACAGCAACACTGTGTATATTTTGTGATTTTTGTAACTGACCAAAGTAAAAGTGGTGTTAATTCACTAAATGTATTAAATATGGCACATTTACAATGTTGCATTACTTTATAAATTAAGTTTGAGTCCAAAAATACAGTTCTATTGTCTGCAACAATGTATATGAGTGTGTATTCTACTGCTAACTTTTTGGTGTTTTTTTTCAAATTACATGCAACACGTTTTTATGTAATCAACTGCAGGTGTGTTAATACTTACAAAGACACTGCACAACAAGACTCTCTATCCATTATTTTCAGTTTCATATATAATGTGACACCCGTGTGTTATCAGGACCCGGAAGGGGAGTAGAATAATGTACACTACCAAGCATGTCATAATAAGTGACTAAGGAGCGTTGGGCATGGGGCGATTAACCCATCCTGTAAAAAAAATTTTAAACCACAAGAACTTCATCAAACAACACTAACAGGTCAAATACATCCAGATGGCTTTCCAGCAGATGCCATCCAAGCAGATATTGATACCTCTACAGAGATATTATACAAACTACTTGGTAAAGTCTGGGAGAGAAGAAATACCAGTAGAATGGAAGGAAGGTTATCTGATCCCATTGCCTGAGAAGGGAGATTCACAACAGTGCATAAATTACAGAGGAATAATGTTACTAACAGTGTCAGAAAAAATATTGAACAAGATCATCCTTGAGAGATTAAAAGAATCCATAGACAGACAACTGAGAGATGAACAAGAAGGTTTTCAACAAAACAAATTCTGTACAAGATAGCCACATTGAGAATAATAAGTGAACAAAGTCTGGAATGGAATTCACCACTATACGAGGGGCGTTCAGAAAGTAATGCACCAAATCGTTTTTCTCAAGAGCTGTTTATTCAAAAAGCATGAAATTTATACACAATATACATGGATATGTCATGTAAACATCGGTATTATTCAACATAATCCCCATCAACTTGTACGGCTATATGCCAGCGTGAAACAAGTGCATGTATTCCTAGCCCGTACCAGATTTTGTCTTGATCATGTAGCCATTTCTTCGCTGCATGAATCACTCCTTCATCATCTTCAAACCTTGTCCCACGGAGTGCATCTTTAAGTGGACCAAACAGATGAAAATCAGAGGGTGCCAAATCGGGACTATAGGGTGGATGGGGTAGTACAGTCCAACCCAATTTGGTGATTGCTTCCCGTGTTGCCAGACTTGTGTGAGGGCGCACATTGTCTTGAAGGAGAAGCAGGTCTGCTGGATTTTTGTGCGGCCGAACTCTGCGAAAACGTTGATTGAGTTTTTTCAATGTCTTAATGTAAGCTTACGAATTGATTGTCTCTCCTCTTGGCATAACGTCCACAAGAATCACACCTTCAATGTCCCAAAAGACAGTGATCATGACCTTTCCAGCTGAAGGAATTGTCTTGAATTTCTTTCTTCTTGTTGATTGCGGATGATGCCACTCCATTGACTGTCTTTTTGTCTCAGGTTCAAAATGATGGGCCCAGGTTTCATCGCCTGTAACGATCTTAGCCAAAAAGTTCTCTCCATCAGCATTAAAACGCTCCAACAATTCAGAAGAAATTGCTTTCCTTAGCAATCGGTGGTCATTTGTGAGACTTCGAGGAACCCATCTTGCGCAAACCTTAGAAAATCCGAGAGTTTTTATAAGTGCATCTGCAACGAAAAATTCTATCACAATTCGCTGTTTATAACGCAAGTTGCTAGCACGCACCATTTCAACGGTTTAGGGCAGCCGTATTATTTGGCCGGTAGCACTGCAATTTAGTGCACACAATTGGCACATGCCATATTTGAAGTGTGCAAAATTTCATGTTTCTATCTTCATTATTAGCTGAGAAAAACGATGTGGTGCATTACTTTCTGAACGCCCCTCGTACATTGGATTTTCAGACTATGAAAAGGCACTGTAGGGTATTGTCATCTTTTTTTTTTAATGAATCACCTAGAATATTTTAAATCTTCACCTTAAAGCAGCTGCTTTTAAATTGTAGAACTGAAATCAACATTTCAGCAGGAAACACTAATGTAATGTGTTTTAAACACCTTTTATTTCAGTCCCTTTATATCATATGCTCAAACAACCATTATGATGCTGTTGAAATAAATAAATAAACTAAATTAAGTACATTTGAAAGAAAGGACTTGGAAAAAAAACAGTGAAAATGAATAGCAATAAGCCTTATGCTGATACAATAGCCAAGCAAGAAATAAAAATGGAGGGAACAAGCCTTTTGTTGATAAACTAAACCAAGTAATAAATAAGAACTGAGAAAATCAAGCCTTAACAGAGTATCTCAATAACAAAGATGAGTCATGAACGTGCTTTTCTTATTAAAATATGTCATCACACATTTGTTGTACGCTACGTAGGATAAAGAGAGAGGGATAGTACCTCATAGTGAGTGACAGCCATATCCTTAATGGATAGTCAGGATCCTATCTGGTTCCCCTCTCTTTATCTAGCTCATGTATGGCTCCACAAATACCGATTGCATTCGGCGGTGGCCACATCCTGGGCACCAGTCTTGGCTGACTGGCTAAACTACATGAGTGAGATAGGAGTAATCCTACTCAAGGGAATGTCCTTCCCTAGTACACAAAGACTGAGATGGTGAGTGAGGCGGAGGAATCTAAAAAGATCAATGACTCACAAAGTGAAAAACAAAGTGTGTGGCGCACTAGAGGCATGTCAGGAATAGGAAAAGAAAATTGCTGGCCACCGTGGAAGAGATTGGAGCCTTACTACGTATGTCATAAAGAATGTAATGGAATCACAACAAAAAGATAAGAACAGCTATGTAGAGTACTCTTGATCCCCTGGGGGAGGAATCTACTGTAAAAAACAACAGGGGAGGCAACTCCTCTAATGAGTAAGTAAGTATGTAATGACGAGTGTTCCCCAAATTCTGTTGAAAGAGAGCATTCTGAGAAAGATCACCTAAAAACTAGTAAGAGGAGCCTAAAAATAGAAACATGAAATGTAAGAACTTTAAATGGAGTAGAGAAGCTAGATATCTAATTTTAGAGGCAGCCAATGTGAAACTTGATATACTGGGAGTGGCAGAGGCAAGTATATTTGATACAGGTTACATAAAAAGAGACCAATACAAGCTTAAACACTCAGGAGGAGAAAAACACGAAAGTGGAGCAGGAATGTTAATATTAAGAATGAATTATAAAAACATGTGGATACTGGATGCAAAATGACAGAAAGATGTTACTGAAAATGAGAGCAAAACTCTTTGACATTTCAATCTTACAAACATATGCACCAACCAAAGAATGCAGTGAAGAAGAAATAGAGGAATACTAAGAAGTGCTACAACACACACTTAAACCAGTAAAACATACAGATATACAGATGTTGATAGTAATAGGTGATATGAATGCATGAATAGGAAAGGGAAAATACAAGAAAATAGTATGACAGTATGGATTGGGGAAAAGAAGTGATAGAGGAGACAGGCTTATGCCATTATGTGAAGAAAACCAACTGGTTATATGCAACACCTTTTTTGAACTTCATCTAAGGAAACTATACACATGGAAAAGCCCAGGAGGTATAACAAGAAATGACTTTATCATGATAAAACATAGATTTAAGAACAGTCACAAGAATAAAGACATATCTTGGTGCTGACATAAATTTAGATCACAATCCGGTTGCCATCAAAGTAAATATAAAGCTGAAAAGAGCAGGAAACAGAAGAAAAGAGGAACCCCAGAAAGAAATATCAGCACTGAAACAACCAGATATAAAACAAAAATATCTTGTCGATGTCAAAAATAAGTATGAACAGTTACTGACCAAAAAGGAAACTTGTTGATAGTAATACCAGGTAGTCCTCACTCTCAAATCTGTTCTGGGTAACACAGGTAGAGAGAGAGAGAGAGACCAATAAACACATGGAGACGAGAACTGGAGACAGACATGAAGGGCACAAATAAGACATGGAAAGGCCTTGAGCTGATGGCACGGGACAGGAAGTCTTGACACAAGTTTGTTGAAGGCTTATGCTCCTTGGGGAGCTGAAAAGTGCTGATGATGTTGATGATGATGTTGATGATGATGATGTTGATGATGATGATGTTGTTGATGATGATGATGTTGATGATGATGATATACAAGAAAATAAACATCATTAACCGAATACATTCTAATATGAAGCATAATGAACTAAATATACTGAACACATAAGATATATAACATTTAAAATGCATGCAGCTGTTATGAAGAAAACAATAAGAAATCACGTCACATGGCTATATGACACGTACCATATTATTTAGTGCGCAAACTAAAGTAATCAGCATTTAAAAAAACTACACACAGATGGTACAGGTACTCCTTGTACATTATCATCACATATTTGCTTCAAGCCAAGAGATCCAATTTGAAAATATGTTATCCTTATGTTTCAATACTACACAAGAAAGATCAAATTATCAGTTTAATATCCGAGGCTAGTACTTTTGGTAACATAATCAGTATGTGAGCGAACGTTAGTATCAAACTGGAGATCTGTTTGTATTTTACTGAAGATATCTGCTTACTAAGTTACTAGTCTTCTGAATGCTATCTATAATACCCGCAAAATTCCAACAGAGTTGTCACAGTCAGTATTAGCTCTAGTGCCCAAAAGGCCTAGAGCCACAATGAACATGAACAATATCAGATGATTAACCTGATGAGTCATTACAAAAGTACTTTTAAGGATATGCCTAAATTGATACTTTTACAAAATTAAAGACTGCTTTTTTTCTCTCAATAACAGCCATGCAGACAAAGATTCTGTGGTGTCATGTTCTCACAGACACATGGAAACTACACCGGTGGACAAGCTCCAGAATGCCCCAGGACAAAAGAGCCAAGAGAAACCTTGCCGAAAGCCTACTACACTCCATAGGCAGCTGAAAGATGATGAAGAAGACAATACTTGTAAGTACGACACAAGAAAGGAACACACAACGTTATTCAGAAGCTAAATTTCATAAATACAGCAGATGATCTTGGATTTAATCCTCTTTTAGGACACAGATGCTGAATATAAGCTAACAATACCAGCAACTTTGATCCCCTTTCTTCACCACCATGTCACTCTCCTCCAATGCCACCGGTGGCATTCAGCCAGATCTCCCCAGGTGTTTTTGACCTGGCTGTTCATTTTATTTCACGCCAAGTCCACTGTCCTTCTGTTATATATCTCACTCTGTCTTTAGTCGGTCACCATCTATTTACTGGGGGGGGGGGGGGGGGGGCGCGTGTTCTAGATCCAAGGACTGCTTTGAAATAGCTTCCTCAATGTAACTCCTACTACATTTCTTTCACCTCTTATTCCACGGACATTGATCAAGTCTTTACCTCAGTACTACACTGACAATCCTACCAAACAAGATCTTCCATTCTAAACAAAGATTTATACAAATTATCTATTTTTAACCATCCAAGTAACAAGTGCTATTTAGGTGTAAAAGTGACGCCATGAAGGGTTCTTTTTTCACTATCTCAGTAATACTTAACCAACTTATTTTAAAATTTAATTAAATTATTAACGCAACTTGTTTTATAAACATTAATTAAGGTGCTCAGGGCTCTAGTAGTACCTGTACTGCTACCACCAAAACAATTTCAACTGCAGGCAAAGAATTCCATACCTGATACTCCTTAGCCTTGCTCAGCTGTTTGGTGCCTTCTTCAACGGACATTTGGGCGTTGTCAATGTTGGCTTCGATACTATCTGTATATACAAAGCAGCATAAAAACTATTCTATGAATGAATACAATCTTGCTGACAACAAAGCAATAAATGACCACCATTGTCTTTACACCAGCCCTGCATTATCACAGCCAAAAAGCAACCCTTTAATAAAGCTCTAAGAACTTTATTATTTAAAATCCAGCATCTGAAATTACATAACAGAAATCTGACCAGCAAGTTAAGAGTTCACAATATCAAATATGACAACGATCAGTTTCCTAAATCTGGTAATTAACTGATAGGCATCTACCTATTTCTAATATTACTAGTGTAAAAGCCCGTCATAAGACGGGAATTAAATTCAAAAGCACCAATACCTAACAGCAATTTTACTTATTCAAAAGTATTAAACGACCCCAAAATATGTTTTACATCTGATGTTAAAAGTCTGAACTTGACAGAAGAGCATCTTGATTTTCTGTTGTTTTAATCTGGTACAACTTAAATCATGGATCTCCGCATCTTATTGTCTCCAGTTCATGTACTGTTTATCAGTTGTGTTGTTGACTTCTTTCCATACAGTATAATCAAACTGTTCATGCACACCGTCATTTGCGGATTCTTCTTTGGTAAGTGTTACTATTTTCAGGAGAGTACATATAAGGGAAACAATATAATTAATGTCTAAATTTCAACCAAAGTTGCATCCCTTAGCGTTACTGACAGAAAAAGCTGGGATTTTATATGTATTGATATCTGTAAGCCTTCCAGCATTATCATAATTTTCCTGTTAGCTCTCTACAGAGCAAGGAGCTTCCATTGGACTTAAGCATTAGTAGCTCTTGCTGCAGTACTTTCTGTAGTTATCTGTTCTGCATGATGAGGTTACCAGCCCCAAACACAGCCTCATATTAGAGGGTGCAGTAGACACATTCTTTCTTTGTCTCCTCAGAGACTCCAGGCAGCAGTATCATAGTTAATGGTATGCTCAACACAAATATCCTGGAAACTGTTTTACATATTACTTCAAACACTTGTAATCAACGCCAGTTGATGGCAGACAGGCTGATTGGTTTGGTTTGGTTTTAAGGACCACCTTCACATGCAAACGGACAACTCCATCAGTAATCCAATCTTCTCACTTAGATCAATAAGGAGGATCTCAGCCACAGTGCACAAACTCAGTAGCACCAGCGAGGATCCTAATGTGTACACACACAGGAATCAAACATTCTATACATATTTTTGTGGTGTGTAGGTTTCCTCATTTTTAAATTTTGCCAGGGCAGCGGCCGAATGGCCTACTCTTTGAAGAGTATGACATCATTAGGAACCACTGGTTCTGAAAAAATCTCCATCAATTATATGCCTTGTCCTGGGAGCAATTTTCTTTAGAATTCTTTAGAGTTAGAGGCGGATGCCACTCTTAGCCACTCCAACTACCAAGCTGAACATTTTGAAAGTGAGACAATATAAAAAATGATTTTTTTTTTTTTTGTCACAACTAATTTGATGGTAACAACTGACATTAGCCTTGCATGTGTTACATATTAGTGTTGTGACATTTTCTTCCAGATATGAATATCATGCATTTTCAGATTTCCCTCATCTGGTTTTTACTGGTGTTAAAGCTTGGAACAGAACGCTTACTGCATCAATGTCATATCGGCATTGTTCAGTAACATGCGATGACCATACGACATGGATGTTGTTGTAGGTGACCTGCCAAGAGCCACACACTTTACATAGCATGGTAATGCACGGAGGCATATATGGTGTCATCCTTATATGACCACCAGCTATGCACAATGCTACAATATACGTACGTGGAAGTGAACCTATGTCTGTGAGGCTGATTAAATCCTCACTGACTCTTGAAATTATCCACACACTTCCAGGGATTTACCCTGTGGTGAAACTTGTTGAGAATCCAGCATTGCACACTAAGCTTGGAGAAGTCACTTAAGCCCCAAGTGTAATTCTTTGGCTTTCACTTGATTGACTGCATGCAGAAGAATCTCACTATGGACCCAGTGATAGACAGGGGAAACTGAGAAGTGGCTCTGTGCAGGACGTGACATTTCCTTGGGAGAGCCAAGAACCAGAGTACAGTATTTTAGCTCTGCACAGTTGGAGAGCCCCCTTGGATGGCAGGGAATGCACAGTATGCCACGCACTTCTTACTCCTAGCTTGGGACCAGATTAACGATCCTATAACTGCAAGCAAAGTTGGAGAAACAGGAGCTCATGACTTCAACTCTTTAAACACATTTTGGATTGGTAGAAAAGCCACAAGAAAAGCCTAGATCTACAGTGTAGATAATACCATGGAGTCTTCAACTTGGTATTGGCTGCTAAAGAGCAAGAAGCTCAGCAGCCCTAGTTAAACAACAACAACAACAACAACAACAACAACACAGCATGGTACAGGGATAGCAGTTCAGCTGGGAGCAAATGTTTTCTCATTACCTGCTTACAATTAAAAGAACAACTGAAAGAGTTACTCAGCCTAGGAACTGCCCAACATCACGCAAGAAACTAAGTAAACGAACGGGAGAAATGAGCATTAAGACCTACAAGCTGAGAGAGCCAGAAATAAGACCAGATATCAGGGGCTTATTGCTGAAAAAACAATGCCCTCTCAAATTTATAAAGTAAAGAAGGAAGTAATGGAAAGATGGAAAGAATATTTCTCAGAACTCCTTGATGATGAGCAAAGTCAAGCATCAGAAATGATAACCACTAGCACACAAGAGGAAACCAATGGTGATGAAGATGACATAAAGATGGAAGAACTGAAGGCAGCACTGGAGAAAATCAAGATGGGCAAAGCAGCAGGGCATGATGGTATAACACCAGAAATGGTTAAGTACATGGGAGCATCAGGTGACCTATTACTCTTAAGGGTCCTACAGGCAGCGAGGTGCAACAAGACCATACCAAAGGATTGGGAGACTGCCATCATAATACCAATTTTCAAAAAAGGTGACAATCGACAATGTGGAAACCACAGAGGCATATCCCTTCTCAGTGTCCCTGGTAAAATAGAATCCTAGAGCAGAGACACCGATGCCTAGCTGAGCCACAATTGGATGAGATCCAGTGCGGATTCCAAGCAAACTGAAGTACTCAAGACCTAATCTTCACACTCAGACAGCTGAGTGAAAAGGCTCTTGAGTATAAGAGTGAGATCCATCTTTGTTTCATAGATCTGGAAAAGGCATTTGACAGGGTCCCCTGGAGCAAACTTTGGGACTGTTTGGCAAGGAAGAACATTCCAGCACCTCTGATTCATGCTATACAGAGCTTCTACAAGTATTGCAGAAATTATGTGAGGACAGCAAACCATAAGTCAGAAGAGTTCAGGACCACCACTGGTGTAAGACAAGGTGATATCCTGTCACCTTATCTTTTCATACTCCTCATGGATGATGTTATCAAGGCATGTAAGGAGAGAACAAGAAAGTATTCAGTGGGGTACTGGAAGATGAGACAGGTCTGTATTTCAGAGCTGGCATTTGCTGATGATGTTGCCCTGATTGCTAAATCAGAGGCACATCTCCAATCCAACCTGCATGTCTGGAAGGAAGAGCTGGAGAAGAGAGGGATGGTCATAAGCAGCTCTAAAACAAAATCCATGGTGATATCACGAGAAGAAAGAAGACATCAGATTAAGCTGGGAGAACAGGTCCTGGAGCAGGTCGACCACTTTAAATATGTCGGAGCTATTATTGACCGAAAGGGAGGCATCAAAGAAGAGTTGGCCACTCAAAAAGCAGCAGCTGGGAGACTTTTTCAGGCCATAAATCGAGGATTCCTCAGCAAGAGAGAGGTTGGTAAGAAAACGAAGATGGCTGTTTACTGCTCCACCTATGTCCCAGTCTTGACATATGGATGCGAGTCATGGGCAATGACTACAACCCACAAAAGCCAGATCCAAACCTCAGAAATGAGATATCTGAGGAAGGTGGTTGAAGTAACAAGAAGAGACATGGTCCGCAACCAGACGATACGTCAAGGCCTAAAATCCCACCCCTGCAGACCCAAGTAGAACAGTCCCAACTAAGATGGTTTGGCCATGTCTGCAGAATGGGAGAAGATCGGCTACCACGACAAGCATGGGAAACAAACAGCCAGGGATCCAGACACCCAGGATGACCCAGAGTCCGCTGGGAGGACAACATTAGACAATCTTTGAAGGACCGAGGACTAGAATGGAACCAGGCCAGGAGGAAGACAGCCGATAGGATAGTCTGGCGCTCTCTCTTCCAAACCTCTACACCTCACGGTAGAATGGGAACGACTAAGTAAGTAAGTAAGTGTTCTATTTAAATAATTAAATGTTGCTTCACTGATATACAAGGCTTCATTTATTATGTTGCAAATGGAACACGTCCAACAACTGGTAAATGCTGCAATACAGTACTCAACATATTTGAATAACAAATATCTAATATATTTTAAAATATAACTACCCAAGATTTCAATACACACTGACCTAATACTTCTCCTTGTTCATGAACAAGCATACCCAAGTCCTTAAAGATCTGGTTCACATCCATTATGTCACTCTGAAAGATGAAAGGAAAGAAAATCAACTGTCATTATGGCTCATCACTTTCTTTCATTTTCTCTGCCCACTTGTGCCATCAAGTGTTGTGGTGAGAAGCAGCTTTCGTTCCCGAGTGAGCTGTGTTGCTCTGACCAGCATCAAACCACATTCCTTCAGTATTTCTATAACAGTTGCCTTATCTGCTATCATTTGTGTGATTGCTCTGTCTGCAGTTCTCTTCTCTGTGAGTTCTTGTGTCTCTCTCTACTTCTCATATCCAGGGTTTCCAGAACAAGGAATGTCTTGTAATTATACAATACCAAACCTACCCTCTGTCCTGTTCTTACTGTTCTAAGTCTACTATCATACTGGACACAGTATTAAGGTCTTTGTCTTGTTGGACTGACCAATACTGATATATAGGGGAACAACAGAAGTGAATGCGTCATTAATAGGCTGAACTGCCCATGGTAAACTTCCGGTGTTATGTATAGAGGTTCGCACTAATGACCTGTCATTGAAACATCCTTTTTTGGGGATGCGTAGATGGCAGGGAGGACAGTGTGATTCGCTTGCATAGCTAGGCGGTGTTGTCGCACGGAAGGTCCAGGGTTCAAATCCTGGGTAAGCCACTCATGTCTGTTGTTTTTCTGTTGTCTAGTGTTCTACTTCTTTATTTCCCACGAGTGCCTTATAACATACCTTTATATTTGTTTCATATTAATTTACTGTTTACAGGCCTCGTGGTTTCCCTTCCTTATGTGTTATAAATGTTTATACAATACCAAACCTACCCTCTGTCCTGTTCTTACTGTTCTAAGTCTACTATCATACTGGACACAGTATTAAGGTCTTTGTCTTGTTGGACTGACCAATACTGATATATAGGGGAACAACAGAAGTGAATGCGTCATTAATAGGCTGAACTGCCCATGGTAAACTTCCGGTGTTATGTATAGAGGTTCGCACTAATGACCTGTCATTGAAACATCCTTTTTTGGGGATGCGTAGATGGCAGGGAGGACAGTGTGATTCGCTTGCATAGCTAGGCGGTGTTGTCGCACGGAAGGTCCAGGGTTCAAATCCTGGGTAAGCCATTCATGTCTGTTGTTTTTCTGTTGTCTAGTGTTCTACTTCTTTATTTCCTACGAGTGCCTTATAACATACCTTTATATTTGTTTCATATTAATTTAATGTCTTGTAATGCTTATCAACAGGTGTCTGTAGTGCGTGACCTATCCACCGCCAACATCTTCTTCTCATCTCTTGCTCCACTGGCAACTTGTCTGGTTCTTGTCATCAGGTTCACATTAGCGATCTTGTCATACCACTTCAATCCGTCTCTTCTATGCAATCAACCATTTATGAAAGTCTGAAGCTTCTTGGTCATTATTTCTGTTGTTCTACATGTTTCTGAGCAGACAGCTCGGGCAGACTTGGCATCTGAAGATTCCGATTTTTATGTTGGACTTGATTTCTCTTAATCTTCATACATTTCCCAATACAATGAAAGCTACTCTTGCCTTTTGTATTCTTATTCTGATATCACTGTCAGTCCCTCTAACTCTATGTTGCTGCCAAGTTAAAATATGTGATTCTACATCTAGTAGCATTACAAAAGAGAAACAGCATTACTGAAACTGAAAATCATCCTTAACCAAAAGTATATTTCTATGGATTTCTTTGTTCCACAGATCAATCTTGTCATGTGGAAGTGAAAAACAGACAAACAATAAACAACAACAACAACAAAAAAAAAAAAGATCTATGCAAACAACAGACATGTAATTTTACAAATAATTATTCTATGAACAGCTAAAAATAATAACAGGAATATCCTTAAAGAGTTCATTGTTAAATATGGACTCTCTACACACATGCAAAAGAGGCAGTCCACTTTGATGAGCAAGTTACTATAAGATGAAAAGTAGAATGATACCACAAAAATGGGCAAAAATGACGGAAAAGACAGATAGGGTGACAATAAGAGAAGACAGAACAGTTCAACAAAATGGTATAGAAGCTGGTCACACACAAAAAAAGCAATAAATAGAACTAGGGACCAGAAGTTGTAGAAAAAAACATGATCACCTATGCCGGTCAGTAGCACTAGAAGATGAAGCAGAGAATAATCATGATGTCTTATTCTGTGAGTTTTAAATATCACTATAATAAACAATATGCATATCCTGCATCATTTTTTTTTATTTAATTCTTTTTGGTTTTTTCCCCCCAAAATCTGGTCACATTTGTCCTATAAGCCTCCAATCTAACGAGGAAAAAAAAAATTATCTAAACAAGAATCAGTTTTACAGACCTAGTCCTTAAATAAATGTGAAGATATAGTAAGGGTGAAATAATGAGAACAATGAATGATTGCCTGTTAGAGAATGACACTGTAATAGATGAATCATCAAGGTTAAGACTGTTGGAATGTTGGCATGAAACGTAAGGCTAGCAGAGATGGACATATGAGAGGATACATCCTTCGTGTATACAACCAGCGAGCTACAGGAACAGTTAGCATTCACATTCTTTGACACATACTGAGGAAGAATGAGCACGTATGGGTTTTCCTGGAGTGCAATGATGTCGATTCTGTTCAACAAAAACAAATGTGAAGACTCACACTTGTGAATGTAATGTCTGACTGATTCTCATGAACAGATCTAACACCTGGGCACAAGACGCAGGACACCACAATTTCTCAAAGATGAGAAGTCTTCAAGATGTGAAGTACACATTACCCTGTAAATTACAAACTTCTTCATTCACCCTCAGACGTTAACTTGAGTATGCTCAAAGAAAGCAGTGGTCAGTCTGAGGCTGTTGACGTCTCCGTAAAGAGCTTTTCCAGGAATGGTAATGGTGATGGCCACATATGCTTTTTCTGTTCTTCATATGTTGGGCACCTTTGAAGTAGATGTTAATCACTCATTTTATGAATGCCACAGTTACACTCATCAATAGTTCCTATCTTTAGCTTGCTGAATAGATGGTATCCCCGTCTGTTGTGACCTGCACGAAGTCTGAAGATTACCACTTGTTCACTTCTGCTGAGCTAGTAATACGCATCATTTTTTGTGTGGCCTGGATGTTCTGCTTCCGACTTGCTCCTGTATCTGCACTTGATAAAACTCTTGGCCTCTTATTACGTTATGCTTATGAACACAAGAAATGAATAAAAATGCCATGCTGTAAAAGGAAACTACACAAACTGCAATGTGTTGGTAACAAATAAGATAGGATATAAAATTTAAGCCAAACGGCAAGAGGCAGAGCCAAAAATCATGAAGAGAAAACGGTTTGACAACATAAGACTGTCAATCATCATCATGTGACGTATTCTTTCCAGAACGTTGTCTCCATTACAGCTGCTCTGAACGCATCACAATTCTGGGCAAGTCGACCTGCATCAGCCAAAGACAAGTTCAGACTCTCTGTGATGTCCTGGGTCCACTGTCGTCTAGGTCGACCCCTTCCCCCTTTCCCAGGGACCATGCCTTCCATCACTAGACTGTCAATACTAAATAAAAAAAGATAAAGGTAGTCCCATAACAGAAACTGCACTAGGGGAGTGAAGCGTTAGAGACTTCAGTATACTAACTCCAGCTTTATGAGGTGAGGTGACCAGTTTCCTTCCTCTCTTCATTTGCCTTCCCTAAATCACAAGTAGAGTCGGGTACCCATTTAGAGCTGGGTAGACTGAAACATGACGCTACCAGGTTTCGATCTTGGAACCCAGTTTCTTTGTCGTGAGAGGCAAGCATTCTAACCACTTAGCCAAAGAGACATTCCCTCACTATTAAATAGGATTTAAATACTGTCAAAGGTTCTGGAACATGAGAAATGATCATGTTAAGTCTAATAACTACTGACCAATGATTCGAAGCCCCAGTGAAATCTAAAACATTACCTCAAGCTTCTTGATAGCATCTTCTCTCTCCCTCAGCAGCTCAATGTCAACATCTTGTTCCATCTGAAGGACCTGTCGAGTCTGAGAGAATCTACAGAGAAGAATACTCACAAATGAACCTTCCTGTATAAATATCTACAAAAATGATTCTACTAATCAGCAAATTTAAACTGTTCTGCTCCTATGAATGAAGAGAAGTAACCAAGAAGAGTGAGGAATTGTTTATATTTTTTTATCTAAAGCTTATGCTTTGAACCATCACAGACAGTGATTACTGGTTTCCAATCCAGCGTACATAATGCGAGCTGATGTATGATCAGGCTGTGCTTCATTATGGTGTCCGTCACCCTCCAATTCAACTTCTTCTGTGTGTTCTATATACCACGACGCTGCCATTTTAAGTTTACATGTCCATATTGTTCACTGATCCTCAAAGAAAGAATATTACTACTTCATCCTCAGGCATGTCATACAAGGTGGTTAATATGAGGTTGGGCAGGAGGTTGGCAACCTCGTCACGTCTGATGATGCACTTTTATTGGACTGCAAAATTGGCTGAACGTCCCTTCATGATGTACTTTCTCAGGAAGGCGATGGCGCCGTTTGGTTGGTCCTAGGTTGCCTATCACGTGATATTACATGAGAATATTTAAAATGATACTAATGTCATATGAGAACATTGGAAATGATACTAATATTACATGAGAACATTAGAAATAATACTGATAATATATGAGAACATTAGATATGGTACTTATAATACACGAGAACATTAGAAATAATATTAATAATACACTAGAACATTAGAAGTGATACTAATAATACACAACATTAGAAATAATACTAATAATATACGAGAACATTAGAAATGATACTAATAATACACAAGAACATTAGAGATGATACTAATAATACACAAGAACATTAGAGATGATACTAATAATACACAAGAACATTAGAGATGATACTAATAATACACAAGAACATTAGAGATGATTATTGATACTAATAATACACAAGAACATTAGAGATGATACTAATAATACACAAGAACATTAGAGATGATACTAATAATACACAAGAACATTAGAGATGATACTAACCCTGCGGATGACATGCCATCATCATGGGGCTCACTGTCAAATGGTGACTGAGGAAAAAAAATAGATAATTATAAAACAAGTGTGTTCTCATAGAACACCACATGAATGTTCAATCAACTGGTGGAAACAAAGAGTACTGAGAACTTCCTACTAACTAAAGTATGCAAATTAAGTAGAACATAAGGCTACCTTCCCATGATTCGTCTACTTTAACTCTTAGTATACGAGCTAATTTCATGACTACCTTTACAGATTTTGCAATAAACAATTTATTTATAAAGATAACATAAGTGTTATATATCAAAATGTGAAGAAATGAAACCCCTATATCATGCACATAACTAAATTGTTCAGTGGTTTTAAACATGCATTCACCTATAAATTTTCGCTATAGACGGGGATTGATCATCGGCCTCTCTAAGAGGCCGCTCGTATACTAAGAGTTAAGTAAACTCCTTGGCTCCAGTGTCAATAACCAAAACACTCCTTGCTGATGAGTTATAATAAATAATAAATAAATAAGTAAAGCCTTTGACACGTATAATCTACGCCACATCCTCGGTATTTCATGGAAGGACAAGTTGAGATGTTGTCACGTGCTGGCCTTCAAAGCGTGTCAAGCTCAATAAGTTCATTCTGAGTAAGCTTTCTCCATTTCCAAGGATTATATTGATGTTGCAATACTGTAATGGCCCGTTGTGCCACGCCCATCTCCTGCTTCAGGTCTACCTACATCACCTCCAATTTCGTTGTCGCTACTGTCACGAGTGTTATTATTCAGTGTTCCATCTCTACTTAGCCATAAGATATCACTTTCAGCCCTAGATTCACTGCCAGAATCAAAATCATCTCTGATGAGTCTCATCTTATGAGTCTGATTTTTGTCATAACTCATGATGAAAACAATGTATGGGCTTTTGTACTAAAAAATAATCAAATTTCTGCTGCTAACATTGCTTCACGAAATCGTTCAAGGCGCAGCCATTTTGTAATACTATAAATACCCAGGCATGGTCCCTGGAAAAAGGGGAAGGGGTCGACCTAGACGACGGTGGACCCAGGACATCACAGAGAGTCTGAACTTGTCTTTGGCTGATGCAGGTCGACTTGCCCAGAATCGTGATGCGTTCAGAGCAGCTGTAATGGAGACAACGTTCTGGAAAGAATACGTCACATGATGATGATAAATACCCAGATGAGACCTATTTCATAAAACTATCGACACGGCTGTCTCATAAAATTCCCTGTCGACTTCCACTATAAAATGAATTACTCCATGACTCCGACTCCACAGCCCTGATACAAACAAGCATAAACTGTGGATTCAAAATTTTAAAAATGCCTGTGCAAACAAAGAACAATAAATTGTTCTATTACAAATACATGAGACTATGTATGGGTTTTACGTAAGCGGACACGTATTTCCTGCTACTCCCCTTAAACACCACCTGTATTACATCTGCAATGCTTGGAGATGCTACTTCTCTTTCAAATCCATTCCTATTTCAGCTATTCAAAAGATCCCATCTCATTGTAACATCCCCAGAAAGAAATAGGCAGACAGGTTGGCAAAGGAAGGTGGAAAGCTACTTCATGCATAACTTATGAAGAGTTCTCTCAAGAGCAGATACAAGCACATATGGCCATCACTAGTACCATTCCTGGAAAAACTCTACGGAGATACCAACAGCCTTAAACTGACCACTGCTTTCTTTGAACATATTCTAGTTGATGTCTAAGAGAGGAAGAAGAAATCCATTCCTGGGATCTCTTTATTTCCTGCTTTGTTCTTCTTTCATTCTGGAGTTATGCCCCATATACCCACTGGTCTATCTTTCTGTGTCCTTGTGGATTCCAGTCCACCGCTTATCTAAACTGCAATTTTTTTTTCATGTACAGTACCAACAAATGTCCATCTTCTCTGTTTATGTCAAGATTGATGTCTCCTATTCCTACCTGTTCTTGGATTCTTGTGTTCCTTAACTCTTTGACTCCAGACCAACGCTCTGAGCGTTGCAAAATTCAAAGCGCCATGCGAGAGCAACACTCAGAGTGTGGTTTTTAGTTTATCACGAATAAACCCTAAAAATCGTCCGTTTAATGCAGTTCATATATTAAAACTCATAGAATGACTTCCGCTACTATTTATACAACTAATTTTACTGTAGTTAATAAGCACATGTGCGTGTTTTGATGTTATTATCACAATTTTTGTG
The DNA here is from genome assembly GCA_024509875.1 of Oreohelix idahoensis. Classification (NCBI taxonomy): domain Eukaryota; kingdom Metazoa; phylum Mollusca; class Gastropoda; order Stylommatophora; family Oreohelicidae; genus Oreohelix; species Oreohelix idahoensis. Next base: position 179,008 of record JAMPIV010009605.1, read on the forward strand.
AAGATTCGCATGTTTGCGTTTTTCGTTGTTATTGTTAGAGAAATATGTCACGCTTTATATTTGCATTTTCTAAGTCTCCTAAGCAAATAATTGTGTCAAACTACTTTGAAACATTGCTGACATTGATGATGATTGTTTGGTAGTCACAGTTTGTTGTCAAAATACAGAATCTGTGCAGAAAAGCTAGACACACTAGATTTAGTTGATGAGTGGGCGTAGTCATATTCTGGCCGATCAAAAAGCAACAAAACTAGACCTACCATAAAATCTAATCACTAGTTCTTGGTAGAAGATGAAGCTAGGGATACTATTAAAACATTAAGAGTAAAAAAGTTTTTATATGACGTTATTCTTCTTTATTTGTTTGAAAATTATGTAATGCACGATTGCATAATTTATTTTTTTCTTACAAAGGACCACAGAAAAAACTGGTGTGAATAACACTAAATGTACTAATTGTGGCCATAAGCATGTTTTTTTTTTACTTTGTATATGGATTAACTTGACGTTTGAAGACTAAAAAGAAAGTTTTATTGTCTACAACAGTAATTTGTCTTTGGTAAGATCGTATTCTACAGTTAACTTTTTAGTGTTTTTCAATTTTACATGCAAAATGTTTTAAGTATAACAAACACACTTGTGTTAATACTACCAAAGACATTATATATTATGATTCTCTATCCATTTCCCTACAGTTTGGTATATAATAAGTACATGTTCACAGAAAAAGATTAACATAAAATTTACATTAAAAGTCAGTGCACTTCACCGTTTAGAATTCTTCAAAAAATAATTATGGCATCAAAGAGTTAACCTGTCCTCCCCTGTTACTCTGATATTTTTCGTACAGCCTGGCCTTTATAACCTTTGACGGTGCTTTCTACTTGTCTACCTATGTTTCTTTTGTTAGCTACATGCAAAGCTTAAACATTATCAAGTCTGTGTAAGAGCAGGTTAAGAACATGGATACTGTTTAAGGTTTAAGTCATGTTTTCAGATTATTAGTCGTTCCTCTTCTACCGTGATGTGGTGTAGAGGTTTGGAAGAGAGAGCACCATACTATCCTATCGACTATCTTCCTCCTGGCCTGGTTCCATTCTAGTCCTTCAGAGATTGTCTAATGTTGTCCTCCTAGCGGACTCTGGATCCCTGGCTCTTAGCCTCCCTTACCAGCCATGGCAGCCGATCTTCTCCCATTCTGCAAACATGGCCAAACCACATTTTCAGATTATAGATTCTTTTTTTTTTTTTGGCCATATATGATGTCATCTGTTAACTGCCATGTTTGCTTTTCTCATTCGCAGTTTCCATTTATTTCTGGCTTGAATTTTTCAATGCTTCATTTGTAATCTCTGGTTCACACAACTATAACTTTCCCATCTGTTTTATTGGTTTTGTCTCACTAGTGATCCTTGTTTGAATTAAGACACATCATCAGCATAGTCCAAGTGTTCTGTAAAATTTCACTGCTTGCCTCTATGCTGTCCTGATGCAACATTTTTCTTAATAAGTTCATCAAAATTAGGGAACATACCCAAAAAGAGGTAGGATGATATAGTGGCACATACCTGATGTAATACTGCAGCTAAAAGAATCCATGCCGTTGTGTTTCACACAAGCCATATTTATTTCATTCACACCCATATGAACAGACTTACTTACTTACTTTCTTAGTCAACCCTCTTCTACCACGAAGTGCAGAGGTTTGGAGGGAAGTGCCATACTATCCTATCGGCCATCTTTCTTTTGGCCGGATTGCAATCTAGTCCTCAGTCCTTTAGAGATGCCTAATGTTGTCCTCCTAGCGGACTCTGGGTCATCCAGGGAGTCTGGATCCCTGGCTCTTAGTTTCCCATACTTGTCGTGGTAGCCAATCTTCTTCCATTCTGCAGACATGGCCAAACCATCGTAGTTGTGACTGTTCTACTTGAGTCTGCAGTGGCTAGGTTTTGAGACCTTGCCTTATTGTCTGGTTGTGGACCATTTCTCTTCTTGTCACTTCAACCACCTTTCTCAGATACCTCATTTCTAAGGTTTGGAGTTGACTTTTATGGGTTCTATACTCTTCAGACATACCTGCTCAGATAATTGTGATGGTGTAGAGAAAAGTTCTAGACTCTCCAGAAACTAGACGTACCTGCTCAGATAATTGTGATGGTGTGGAGAAAAGTTCTAAGACTCTGCAGAAACTAGACATACTTGCTCAGATAGTGTTCATGGTGTGGAGAAATGTCCTAGACTCAGAAAACAGACATAACTGCTCAGATAATGTTGATGATGTGGAGAAACGTTCTAGGCTATTCAGAAATTACACATATCTGTTCAACTTATGATAATGATTTGAAGAAAAGTTCTAGACTCTTCAGAAACTAAACATACTTTCTCAGATAGTGTTGATGGTGTGGAGAAATGTTCTAAGATTCTTCAGAAACTAGACATACCTGCTCAGACAATGTTGTTTATGATCTGGAGAAAAGTTCTAGACTCTTCAGAAACTAGACATACCTGCTCAACTATTGATGATGATGATGATGTGGAGAAAAGTTCTACTCTTCAGAAACTAGACATACCTGCTCAACTATTGATGATGATGTGGAGAAAAGTTCTAAGATTCTTCAAAAACCTGACATACCAGCTCAGATAATGATGATGGTTTGTTTGGAGCAAAGTTCTAGGCTCAGAAACTAGATTTACTTGCTTGGATAATGTTAATGGTGTGGAGTAAAGTTCTAAGATTATTTATAAACTAGACATACCTGATCAGAAAATGATAAAGGTGTTGAGTAAAGTTCTAAGATTCTTCATATATTGGACATACCTGCTCAGATGATGAAGTTGGTGCTGGTAAATGTGCTAGATTTTTAAGGTACTGGCTTGTCTCATTGGCCAGCTGTTTAGTGTAATGGGTTGTCTGGTGTCTAAATAAAAAATAAAAAAAGCAAATGTTATACAAAAATAACGTCTTGCATAGATCAAAGATGTAAGAAAACATAACAATTAAACCACATGCACACACAAATATATGCACAAAGTCCTGTAAATGTGTGTACACACACAACGAAAGTGAGAGAGAAAGTTATGGCAAGCTAATACTGAAATCTCAGCATAAATTCTTCTTCTTCTTTGATCCTTAGCCGCCGACCGTCTGCACAGAAAGCACACAGCTCTGATATAATCCTAATTTTGTGCTTGTGCTGTACTGAGAGGACTTCCAGATGTTGTTTAGACTAAAAAAGGCTGTTCTTGCTTTGTTCATTGTTACATAAATTATAATCATGAAAAGCTATGGTTTTCAGTAAAGACTATTCCCATCCCCTCCACTCAGCCTCTTGACCCCTGGAACATTCAACCACCTCCACCACTCTAACTTATTACTTACTTCATCCTGTCCAAGATTTCCCCTCTCAACATGTACATGACCCTGTAACCTGATTTCCCCAGTTGTTACTATATTCTCCATACCTTGTACCCTAAGTAAATCATCATTTTCCTTTACGTTCCTTACGGAGCATGGAGCCACCTCTGCAGCTGGTTTCACAGGAAGCCTGCCCAAGCAGTAACATGCTCTTGTGTGTGTTCATTTCTAAGGCTATTTGTTTTAAATGATGAGGTTGTCAGGCCCATCTTCTTCTTCTTTGATCCATAACCGCCAACCGCCAAAGCAGTCAGTGGCCATCACGCTTGGTGGCATCTTTGTAGGGCATACGATGGATGGGTTTGAAAAAAAATCGAAAAAAGGTGATTCGTCTTACGAGGACAAAAGACAAAGAAAATAGTCTACGTTACGGCCACAAGGCCTTCGTCAGGAAAGGAAAGAAAGTGAAGGCTAGATAGGACACATAAAAACTAAATAAAATAAAAACTGGGTACTTCCCTGAAGGCAAGAACCGAAATTCTATCAAAATCGCTGTCTGTTTGTAAGCGCGTGGCTGAACAGAAAAATGACTTCCGCCGCCGGATGTACACAATGCATACTAAGAAACTAAAAAACGAAACCGGAAAATAAACTACCCAACGTGATAAAAGTGGGGACTGGAAATAGAAGGGGACAGAATGAGTGGGAGATAAATAAATATGAAATAAAAAAATGTTTGTAGGGCAGCAACAAATTGATTCCACTTTGCTCGGTCGGCAGCCATCCTTCGTACAGTGCCCCAACTCTGGTTCATTCTTTGCATCTTGGCTTCCACAGTTCTCCGCTAAGTTGTTTTTGGTCGGCCTCTCTTTCACTTTCCCTCGGGGATCCATAGCATAGCCATTCTTGTGATGGTATCAGGGTCCCTTCTGAGGATGCAGCCAACCCAACTCCAGCGTCTGCCAGCTATGATGGTGTGCATGTCCTCCTGGTTACTCCGAATAAGTAGTTCTTGGTTGCTGATGGTGTTTGGCCAAAAGATTCGGAGAATTTTCCTTAGGCAGATTGTGTGGAAGGAGGACAGTTTCGACATTTCCTTCTCTGTTACTCTCCAGCATTCCGCACCATAGAGAAGCACAGAAAGTACACAGCTCTCATACAGTCTTAATTTGGTGTTAGTGCTGTACTGGGAAGACTTCCAAATGTTGCTGAGACTAGCAAAGGCTGTTTGTCAGGCCCATACAAAACCTCATATTTGTCACCACGTACGATATGCCTGAGGGTACAAAAGTCTTATTCTTTCCTTGTCTGTTCAGAGACACCCAGAAAGTAAAGGGCTGCTAAATTATGCCTGCTATCAGTAAGAGCTGATTGACTGTTATTTGTCTATTAGGTCTATCAGTGTGTTGTCTATACTTAAGGTTTTATCTTCTTCTTCTTCTTTGATCCTTAGCCGCCGACGGTCAAAGCAGTCAGTGGCCATTACGCCTGGTGGCATCTTGTAGGGCAACAACAAATTGATTCCACTTTGCTCGGTTGGCGGCCATCCTTTGTACAGTGCCCCAACTCTGGTTCATTCTTTGCATCTCAGCCTCCACAGTCCTCCGCCAAGTTGTTTCTGGTCGGCCTCTCTTTCGTTTTCCTTCAGGGGTCCATAGCATCGCTGTTCTTGTGATGGCATCGGGGTCTCTTCTGAGGACATGGCCAACCCAGCTCCAGCGTCTGCCAGCTATGATGGTGTGCATGTCCTCTTGCTTGCTCCGAGTAAGCAGATCTTGGTTGGTAATGATATTCGGCCAAAAGATTCGGAGAATTTTTCTTAGGCATGTTGTGTGAAAAGAGGACAATTTCGACATTTCCTTCTCTGTAACTCTCCAGCTTTCCGCGCCATAGAGAAGCACAGAAAGCACACAGCTCTGATATAATCCTAATTTTGTGCTTGTGCTGTACTGAGAGGACTTCCAAATGTTGTTTAGACTAAAAAAGGCTTTTAGGTTTTATGGTCTTCATCAACTGATTTTTTAATGTTTTTTTTTATGCACTTTCTTTCTTTAATCTACAACTCCCTAATCCTCCCACATAACTTTAACCGGTGCATCTAATTTTTAAGACATTCATTATCAGAAGAAATACAGCAGGATCAACCAACAACACAAGAACTGTGTGCCAGGACTTCAAGACACAAGAAAAAAATTGCTGGTCAAGTTGTTGAAACATGTAATTAAAAAAAAAAAAACAGATTACAAATCGTCCAAGCCACTTCAAGATTTTGAAAATGCCCATAAATCTCCCCAGGCGACTGAATGGTAACACTGGGGGGGGACACATGAACTACTAGAGAGGATATGTACAAGCTGTATCACATTTACATTGATCCTGTTCCCCATTCTCTAGTTCTCATGTTTATAATTCATTTTCACCCCTTATGGAGCATGGGAACCACCACTGGAGTTGGTCCCCTGGCAGAAAGCTTGCACTAAGCACTATTATGCTATTACAGCAGTGGTTTCTGTAGGAATGTGTTTAACATGATGAGGTTTTACATGCATAACCTTTTATTAGTTGCCTTGTACAACATGCCTGAGGGGGGCAATAGTTATATTCTTTTTTTGTCCCATCAGAGACCCCCCCCCCCCATGGGGCATTTTCTAGTCCTATTACTATTGTTATTGTTGATCAGAATCCACGTCATTGCACTTCGGGCAAACCTATAGATGCTCAGTCTCCCTCAGCAACTGTCAAAGGGTTATGAATTGTTCCTGTTGTGCGTTGGTTGTATACACGTCTGATGCATCCTCTCATACATTCATCTCTGCTGGTCTTACGTCTGATGCCAAATTCCAGAAATCTTAGCCTTTATGATTCATCAACTGCAGTGTTATTCTCTAATTGGCAATCATTAAATGTTCTCAGTATGTCTCCTTTATCCATATCCACTGTACCTCCTATGGGTGCTCTTAAAGCTAGTCTGTCAGATCTTTCATTGCCGCATACCCTTGCATGACCAGGACAATAGATCCACACCAGTTCCTGAAGTTTTGAGGCTTCTATGGAGGTTTTTCATTCATGCTGTAGCCATCAATTTTGAACTTTCTGAAGAACGGACTGAAAGTCTGACACAATAAATGTCCTTGTTAATGAAGTTTCAGACAGCCACCTTACAGCTGCAGTAGCCGCCTCTACCTCCATTCTCATGCTGGAGATTGTTATCATGTAAGTCATGCTAAGTTCAGTGATGATTCTGCCCTTTGCTCTAGCAGAGAAGCCCCACCATAATTTCTCACCACAGGTTACAGACCCATCAGTGTACACAATGGCAACATCATCCCCAGCATGATCATTTATCAGTTGATCAATTTCCTTTTACAATTTAAATGTCTAAATATTTTACATTTATCTCTATGGTGCCAGCTCAGATTTGGCAAAAAGAGGCTCTCACGGCAAGCAGAAGAGAGAAGAAAACGTCAAAAGGAACACCAGGAAAACAAGCAGCTGAGGGCTGTCACCTCAGGGGCACATTCCCATAGTCAATTATGACTGAAGGTACTACTATTATTATCCATTTATAAATTTCTTCTTGTTAATATATACTCAGCCAGGACAAAGTAAAATTACTTACATTCTCTGTCGCATTTCATCTGAATCTTGTGGTGTCCCAATCTGGTTCACAAGCTTCTGAATCTGGGTTACTGAAAATTACAAACTACATAAATTAACAGTTCAATTAATGTGTGAAAAATATTGCTCTTCTGAATTTGGGTTACTGAAAATTACAAACTGTATAAATTAACAAATTCAATTATTGTGTGAAACAAATTTCAATTTAAAATTTCATCATTTAAAAAACACAAAAAAAACAATATATTATTCCTATCAGCTCTAACTAACTGAATAAATGATCACAGTATGGTGCAGAAATGTTGATGTAGAGAAAAACAGGACACATTTCATGGAAACAGAAGAAAATAAACAAACACCCCAGTGTAGTGAAATTGACAGAGATACAACGGTAAAATCCCTCCAAAGATAACATTTAAGGATAAAAACATAATGCGTAGGCTGCGAATAGTACATGATCGCCTAGACCGCGGGTCATCATCCTCCATAATAATTGACTTGCTAAACAGGAGGGGAACGGCGGATCAAAAAAGGAAAAAAATATGACTGGAAAGATTGCGTGAGACTAGAAAGGCTAAGGAGACGCAATTGGGGGGGAAACGGAGAAAAGTCACGTTTCCCAAGTTGACATAAAAAGTAAGCAACTCGACAGAAGGGACCTTAGATATAATACGCCACAGTCATTTATTGGACGCTTTTGCAATACCAAGCCCTTGATTTGAATTCAGCGGCTAAAACGCAGATGTTAGGAATATTACAAAAATTAAAAAGTACTTTTTTCTTAATATTAATGTTAGGAATATAAAAATTAGCTGGCCGGATGGCCTATTCTGAGCAGTGAACTAATATGTTCTTAATTTTACAGACGGATAGATAATATTGAAGATAATGACAAAAGACAGTGTTGTTCACATCATCGACAGACTGTATGGAATCTAAAAGTGTCGCTAATTGCACAAAAAAACACGACCTCGAAACGCAGGTGTTCAAATTTACTTAGTATGGAAGAGAAGGGATATTTGTGGTGGCTGTGTCTAAAAATAACTTTTAACGACAAAATTTTGGAGGGGAGAGAAAGGTTGGTTCAAAAATCGAGTACATTTTGTAGAAACACAAGTAGAGACGGACAGACTAACAGATAACCATCCATACTTGACTGAAGCATGACTGAAATGACTTTATGGTAGGAAATTTGAAATTTAAAATAAACCTAGGCAGTGATTGGCCACAGACAATCATATCATTAGCGCTCAGACGCGAAAGTGGGGCCATTCTTCAATAGTTGTTCAGTGATAGACACAGATTTTAAAGTGTGGTGATTTCCATATGAAAGAAAGTGTAATAAATTTAGGGACGCCATACTATAGCCAGCAGCTCAGCTGAGTTTTGCTAGCAATTCTGTGTTATTTATTCATAATCTGGTAAGATTGAAATTATTTCCTTATATATTTTGAATATTGTTTCATGTTCGAGTGATTTGATACTGCCATATCGAAATCTAGCCTTACAAACAAGTAGGGATTTGCTCTAGACCCCTCGCCCTAGTCAGGGTCTAGGGACCAACAATGTACATAAACTCCAGCAGGGGTTAGGCAAGACAGATCAAGTGTTGAGAATAATGAAACATATTACCTATCCTCTTTTAGGGCAGACAACTAATAAATATTTTTCAGAACCTATAGTCTGGGAGGATCTATCTGATGTAAAACCACCATGGTAAATGTGCTGTTTGGTCAGAGAGATCTGACCTGTCTGTATGATGTGGTTGTTGTGTCAGTGTTGTGTCCAGACGTGGGTAGAGAATAGATTTTGACACATGGCCCATACTTTGATTGCAGAGCTGCGAGTTTCTGTTGTCAACCAAGCAGTGTCTATTCAGTTGGTGACTTTACTCGAGTGCATCTGTGCAGTACTTGTGACAGAGACCACCATTATTGCCCGCCAGCACGGAGAGGTGGGACCACCTGATTTCAGCACCAGAGCTACAACGACGAGATGAGTGAGCCTCTGGTCTGCTGGACATTCACCAACCCCGTTTAGTTACTAATACCCCATAAAAATTCCCACCATTTTCTGGACACTGTGTAGTCAATATAGACAGGTGTGATGAGGCCACCCCAACAGCACAAACAGTAACTATCCTCCCAAGTAGATGACTACTAGAACATTTTAATAAAACTAACTAGTATAGTACATATATATGTACACTATTGCATTTATGATATAATATTCCATGCATTTCTTTCATAATCTCTAATCCTTTTAAGTTCTGGTCAACCTAAAAAATTGATCCAGAACAAAATAAATGTAATATAATTCTATCAAAAAATTTTACACTATTGAGTTAGTTCAGTGTGTTGTAATATTTATTAATATTATTAGTCTTGTTAAATATCTGTGGGTATATCTATAACCTATTACACCACACTACATAGCATAACCCTAGACACTTTACGTAGCCACATTCATTAAAAAAAAATTAAGTGTGAGGTCGTAGTGGTAGCAAGAAAGGCCTTCTGACAATTCTCAACTACATTTTATCTCAGGAGCCTTCACAGCTGGCCTCATACAATTACAATTAGTAATATCACCATCATACAATACCATCAACACCACTACATAAATTGGGGGCTCGTCCGGGATAATTAGCCCAACAGTAATATTAGGATCTCCTGGTGGGAGAAATAAAAGTAGGGAAATAAATTGTAAAATTCCCTTTAAAATTAAAAGTGTCCCTGTAGATAAAAGTTGGTGAATCTTCACAGCCAGTAATAATTAATTAGTTAACTGGTTAGTTAGAATTAGTTAGACTATAGTCATAAGAAGTACTTAGTGTATTTACTGGTTAGAAATTTAGCTTGTATATTATTATATTGTCTAAAAAGTATGGCGGAGCTGGCAAAATTTAGATCAGCTGCTGTGCTCACCGCGAAGGAGATGGGAATGGATGGTCAAATTTTAATTCAATACGTAACGGCTGAATGTGATAAATATATTGAACGGGAAGAAAGGAGGTTAGCTGAAGAGAAGAGGTTAGAGGCTGATAGAGACATTAAGAGGCTGCAGATTGAGGCAGAAGAAAAACGACAGCAAAGGGAGGCAGAAGAAAAAAGGTTGACTGCCGAAAGGGAGGCAGAAGATAGAAGGTTGCAAAGGGAGCACGAATTACGACTAAGGGAGCTGGAATTACAAGGCCAGGCTCCTGAAAATGGTGCCAGCCCTTTTGCCTCAGATGCTACGCCTAGTCTGGGAGCCTCAAACTCAGCTATGGGGTTTCATTTAGACCATTTTGTTGAAAAAGACGATGACATAGAGGGGTACCTAGGACGTTTTGAGTTATTAGCTACTACATATGGGTTAGAGAGAGAGAGGTGGAGCTTAAAGCTATCACAGGGATTGAGAGGTACTTCTTATGAAGTATTTGCCAAAATGAACAGGGAAGACCAAGACAATTATGACATGTTAAAGCAGGCTTTGTTATTAAGGTACGAGAAGAATGGTGAATTTTATCGTAAGAAATTTAGAAATGCCAAACTGTTGTCTGGGGAGACATACCACCAATTCTCTGCTAGACTAGAAACCTATTTGGAGAAATGGACGGCGCTGGGGAAGACCCAAGATCTTAAAGAAATGATCATGATTGAGCAATTGAGAGAGTCCATGGCTCCAGACATGAGAAAATTTCTCATGGAACAAGGTGCAGAGAAGTTGGGGGAAATTTTAAATGTTGCTGAGAGGTATCAGGCAGCTCAGGCAGAGGTAAGTGGTGCTAAAAAGAAGCACATAGACAATTTTAAAGCTCCACAGCAATTTAATAAATTTGATAATAGAGAGCAGGGAAATAAAGGTAGGACAAACTTTGAGCGGCCAAGAAATGACTATCGCGACAGAAACTCACAGTTCAATGACCAAAAGTTCAATGAAAGAAAACCGTTGAACCAAGGAAAAAGATGGTGTAAATGGTGCAAGAAGGATAACCATAACACTGAATTTTGTAGAAGGAAACCTTCAAACATTGCTGCAATGAAGTCGGGGACGCAAAGATTAAAGGTTAATCCTAAGGAGCAACAGGAACCTTATCACCCCCCAGTCTGTGAGGATGTTATTTGTAATGGGGTCACCATAAGGTGCCTTTATGATACAGGTTTGGATTATGATTCAGTTGTGAAGTCTAGCCTAGTGGACCCAAGTCAGTATACCACAGAAACAGTGGAAATACAAGGGGCGACTAAGGACATACCACTCATGACACTTCCCATCGCAAGGATAACGGTGAAAACTCGCTATGTGGAAGGAGAAATCAGAGCAGCAGTGATAGATGAACCAATCTACCCTCTGATATTGGGGTGTAGATACGTCTTCTTGGGGAATCCCGAGAAACCTGTGATCATGGCGACAGTGCAGACCAGGTCACAGAAGAAGGAGGAAGAAGGTGAACCTATGAATGCTCATCCAGAGGAGATGAGGAAGGCGCAGGCTGAGGATAGGACACTCAAGCCCTGTTTTAAAAAATTGCCCAAATGCCACACACCTCCGAGCAAGGGGGAATATTTCATGAAGAACAAACTCTTATACAGGAAGGCCGGAACTGGAACAAATGGTCACAACCAGCTGGTTCTTCCCACTTCATATAGAGATAAAGTGATGGAACTCGGGCATGCGATTCCCTTCAGTGGTCACATGGGGATCAGCGCCACAGGACAGCGTATAGCTTGTCATTACTTCTGGCCAGGGATAACGGAGGATATAAAAAGATATGTCAAATCCTGCCCAGAATGTCAAAGGGTAGCTCCAAAGCACTGGACTGCTCCTGCAACTCTAGGGGAAATGCCCATAGTGGGAACACCTTTTGAGAGGGTTGCAGTGGATATTGTAGGACCTCTCACTCGGACCAAGAGGAGGAACAGTTACATCCTTACTCTGGTGGACACTTGTTCTATGTGGGGAGAGGCGGTAGCCCTGCCATCAATTGATTCAAAACATGTAGCAGAGGCACTACTTACAATATTTACCCGATTAGGATTCCCGCATCAAATCTTGACGGATAATGGATCTCAGTTCAAGGGGAAACTAACGGAAGAAGTTTTTAAGCTATTTCAAGCCAGGCACTTTCATTGTAGTCCGTACCATCCACAAGGGAATGGCCAGGTAGAGAGGTTCAACGGGACTCTCATTTCTATCCTGAGAAAGCTGGCACACGAAAAACCGGATCTGTGGGATCAATTCCTGCCCGCCGCATTGTTTGCGTACCGGGAGGTACCACATAGTTCAACCGGGATGGCTCCCGCAACTCTGCTATTTGGGAGGCCAATAAAAGGTCCATTAGAAGCCCTATTAAGGACCTGGACAGATGAGAAGGCGGAAGAGACTGTTACCTCATCGTATCAATATGTGAACGAACTGACCACTCGTTTGAAAGCTGGATGGAAACTGGCAAATGATAATTTGAAGCAAGCCAGGAAGAAACATGCAGCATATTTTAATAGGAAGGCAAAGGACAGGGAACTGGCAGTCGGAGAGAAGGTGCTGCTTCTACTACCCGGAAGCCAGAATAAATTACAAATTGGTTGGCAAGGTCCATATACGGTTCTAGAGAAGGTGTCTAGAACAAACTATAAAATTGACAAAAAGGGGAAGGAAAAAGTTTATCATGTAAACCTGTTAAAGAAGTATCTGGACAGACCACTCCAGGAAAGCACCCCCTTATTGACCTTGGCTATTGCAACCCAGATGCAAAAAGAACCACTCACCTCACATGAATACCCATTACATCCTTGTGAAACCGCAGCACAGGTAAAAGTCAGTAAGCACCTGACTAAAAACCAGAGGGAGAGAGTTCAACAGGTTCTGGAGGAACATACAGATGTATTAACAGATAAACCAGGCCATACAAATTTGCTACAGTATGACATGAAACTGGTAGACTCAAACCCAATCTGTATGAGAGCCTATTCTATTCCGTTCGCGAAGGAGAAGGCATTGAAGGAAGAAATAGAGTATTTGTTGAAGGAGGGGATTATTTCGCACAGTGAATCATCTTTTAGTTCTAGTGTCGTTTTGTTGAGAAAACCGTCTGGGGAACACAGACTGTGCATAGATTACAGGAAACTGAATGCTGTCACAGAAGGACAAGTGGATCCATTACCAGACACAAAACAGTTATTTGCCAGACTGAACAAGGCAAAATACTTTTCAAAGGTGGATCTTAGTAAAGGCTATTACCAGATCCCAGTGAAACCTGAAGTGAGACCTTATTTGGCTTTTAGCACTTCGGATGGACATTATGAATTCAATATGCTACCATTCGGACTGAAAAATGCTCCGAGTGTGTTTTCAAGGATGATGCGCAAATTGTTGGATCCCCTGAATAACCCATGTATCACGAATTTCATGGATGATATTCTCGTCGCCACAGAGACATTTGAAGAACACATTGAAGCTCTGGAGATGTTGTTTGCTAGACTTCGGGAGGCGAACTTAACTGCTAGGCCAACAAAATGTTGTATTGGATGCAAAGAGTTGGAATTCTTGGGACACACTGTATATCAGGGTAATATGACCCCTGATCCTAAGAACTTGGAAAAACTGCAGAGAGCACCTAGGCCGCAAACAAAAAAGGACGTGCGATCATTTGTGTCGTTATGCGGATTTTATCAGAAATACATCAAGAATTTTAACGCTATTTGTGCTCCTCTGACTGATTTGACTCGCAAGGGACTTCCAGATAAAATTATTTGGACTGCACAATGTGAACTAGCGTTCCAAGAGTTAAAGGAAAAACTCACTAGCAAGCCTATTCTCAAACTGCCTGATTTGACACAGGACTTTGTCTTAAGAACCGATGCAAGTAATGTAGGACTAGGAGGGGCTTTGTTGCAAAGATCAGCTTCACCTGATGGGGAACTGAAACCAGTCGCTTATGCAAGCCGCAAATTGAATAAGGCGGAACAAGGATACTCCACAAGCGAAAAGGAATGTTTAGCATTAATCTGGGCAATAAAGAAGTTTCAAATCTATCTGTATGGTAGGACATTTGTGGTGGAGACGGACCATCAGCCTCTCGTGTTCTTGTCTCAGGCTAAGCATGAAAACGCAAGATTGCTGAGGTGGTCTTTGTTGCTTCAACCTTATCAGTTTAGTATCCAATATATCCCAGGCAAATTGAATGTCAGTGCAGATTTCCTCAGTCGGCACCCCTGTGATCAAAATTAGAGTAGTGGCAGACGTGAGGAGTAATTTTACCTATGTGTATCGCTGGTGTTGGAACTTGCCATAGGCATGTTTTCAAGTGGGGAGATGTGTAGTGAAATTGACAGAGATACAACGGTAAAATCCCTCCAAAGATAACATTTAAGGATAAAAACATAATGCGTAGGCTGCGAATAGTACATGATCGCCTAGACCGCGGGTCATCATCCTTCATAATAATTGACTTGCTAAACAGGAGGGGAACGGCGGATCAAAAAAGGAAAAAAATATGACTGGAAAGATTGCGTGAGACTAGAAAGGCTAAGGAGACGCAATTGGGGGGGAAACGGAGAAAAGTCACGTTTCCCAAGTTGACATAAAAAGTAAGCAACTCGACAGAAGGGACCTTAGATATAATACGCCACAGTCATTTATTGGACGCTTTTGCAATACCAAGCCCTTGATTTGAATTCAGCGGCTAAAACGCAGATGTTAGGAATATTACAAAAATTAAAAAGTACTTTTTTCTTAATATTAATGTTAGGAATATAAAAATTAGCTGGCCGGATGGCCTATTCTGAGCAGTGAACTAATATGTTCTTAATTTTACAGACGGATAGATAATATTGAAGATAATGACAAAAGACAGTGTTGTTCACATCATCGACAGACTGTATGGAATCTAAAAGTGTCGCTAATTGCACAAAAAAACACGACCTCGAAACGCAGGTGTTCAAATTTACTTAGTATGGAAGAGAAGGGATATTTGTGGTGGCTGTGTCTAAAAATAACTTTTAACGACAAAATTTTGGAGGGGAGAGAAAGGTTGGTTCAAAAATCGAGTACATTTTGTAGAAACACAAGTAGAGACGGACAGACTAACAGATAACCATCCATACTTGACTGAAGCATGACTGAAATGACTTTATGGTAGGAAATTTGAAATTTAAAATAAACCTAGGCAGTGATTGGCCACAGACAATCATATCATTAGCGCTCAGACGCGAAAGTGGGGCCATTCTTCAATAGTTGTTCAGTGATAGACACAGATTTTAAAGTGTGGTGATTTCCATATGAAAGAAAGTGTAATAAATTTAGGGACGCCATACTATAGCCAGCAGCTCAGCTGAGTTTTGCTAGCAATTCTGTGTTATTTATTCATAATCTGGTAAGATTGAAATTATTTCCTTATATATTTTGAATATTGTTTCATGTTCGAGTGATTTGATACTGCCATATCGAAATCTAGCCTTACAAACAAGTAGGGATTTGCTCTAGACCCCCCGCCCTAGTCAGGGTCTAGGGACCAACAATGTACATAAACTCCAGCAGGGGTTAGGCAAGACAGATCAAGTGTTGAGAATAATGAAACATATTACCTATCCTCTTTTAGGGCAGACAACTAATAAATATTTTTCAGAACCTATAGTCTGGGAGGATCTATCTGATGTAAAACCACCATGGTAAATGTGCTGTTTGGTCAGAGAGATCTGACCTGTCTGTATGATGTGGTTGTTGTGTCAGTGTTGTGTCCAGACGTGGGTAGAGAATAGATTTTGACACATGGCCCATACTTTGATTGCAGAGCTGCGAGTTTCTGTTGTCAACCAAGCAGTGTCTATTCAGTTGGTGACTTTACTCGAGTGTATCTGTGCAGTACTTGTGACAGAGACCACCATTATTGCCCGCCAGCACGGAGAGGTGGGACCACCTGATTTCAGCACCAGAGCTACAACGACGAGATGAGTGAGCCTCTGGTCTGCTGGACATTCACCAACCCCGTTTAGTTACTAATACCCCATAAAAATTCCCACCATTTTCTGGACACTGTGTAGTCAATATAGACAGGTGTGATGAGGCCACCCCAACAGCACAAACAGTAACTATCCTCCCAAGTAGATGACTACTAGAACATTTTAATAAAACTAACTAGTATAGTACATATATATATGTACACTATTGCATTTATGATATAATATTCCATGCATTTCTTTCATAATCTCTAAATCCTTTTAAGTTCTGGTCAACCTAAAAAATTGATCCAGAACAAAATAAATGTAATATAATTCTATCAAAAAATTTTACACTATTGAGTTAGTTCAGTGTGTTGTAATATTTATTAATATTATTAGTCTTGTTAAATATCTGTGGGTATATCTATAACCTATTACACCACACTACATAGCATAACCCTAGACACTTTACGTAGCCACATTCATTAAAAAAAAATTAAGTGTGAGGTCGTAGTGGTAGCAAGAAAGGCCTTCTGACAATTCTCAACTACATTTTATCTCAGGAGCCTTCACAGCTGGCCTCATACAATTACAATTAGTAATATCACCATCATACAATACCATCAACACCACTACACCCAGAAAGCTAGGAATGAAAGGTAATTAATGAAACACCTTCAAATTAAACAAATAAAATACTCTGAACACATATTATCTCTGCTAACAATCATAATTACAGGAAAACCTGAAGGCAATCGGGCATGAGTGCTGCAACCAGTAAGAAAACATGATGAGACTGATAGAAATTAGTCTATGATAGTTTACCAATGTCGTGGAACGACTTCTCACCGATTCTTTTCTTCTGTCTATTATTTTATATCTCTACAAAAATCTCTATCGTTAGATTGAAAAAACTTTTTCCCTTCAGTTGACTTTTTCATTCTTATAATGAAAGAGTCTCTCTCTCTAGTCTTAGATTTCACTATTCGCTAGCAAATTCACATGGCCAAAAGTAATAAATTATTCCTTAGCCAGCGAAAGTCGAAGGTGGAACACGGTGCAACGACCGGAAGTGACCTGTGTTGGGTTCACGAAGGGAACTCATGTAAAAACAGCCGGCAACGATGAACGCTAGGGCGAGTTGAAACGAAGGTAACTTAATACCTCTGGAACCAAACTAGAATTTGCAACAAGGCCACCCCCATCCCTGCCCGGAACAGCCAGCTGGAATTTTAGGAGGGAATTTTAAGCGGTCATTCTTCTTGTAACCATCGTTCGAAGCAGATGTGAGTTTATGGGCCCTAAAGTGGGCATTACTGTTGCAAAATATTCCTAGTGAATTCATTTGAGCGAAGTAAGTAGATCTACCTAATACTCCTGATTTTATAACATGAATAATCATATGTTTATCAACACTTGCTATTGCAGTAACTTTTTGTTAAAGTTTAAATGCATTTCCATTTTCAGTGACAATAATGGTTATTTGCATCTTTACAGATCCATCAAACTAATGTATGAGTTTGCTGAGGTCATAGACCTAATTAACCACTGATCTTTATTTCACAGCCTGGCAGAAATAAGACAGGGTTAAATAATATGATGTTTATTATTGTTGTTACTTTGAGATTTGCATACTGACCCAAGCAAAACAGAAGTGTATTAGTGGTCCTTCTATTTTCTATTTCTTATAAGGCTTCTGTGTTCTCTGTCAAGACTACAAACTTGATAACAGTGTTCTCAATCACTTCTTCTCACTTTGTCACATAAGGGACATTAATGTGTTTTTCATTATGGAAGGTTCTTTACATGTATTTAATGCAATCCTATGCATATACCATGTTGTATGATTGAAGAACTATTTTATGTATGATTGAAGAACTATTTTATTATCAGTATATGAATGTTATTTGCTACAGGAACCAGGACTTTAAGAATGCTTGCAATTATTTAGCTATTTAATGAATTTACCACTTGACTGACAAAATGTAAGTCAGCAGTTCTCAAGCCTTGAGACCATGACTACCCTCCAAATGATTTACTGCTTGAGTAAGCAAGAATGTAAATCATTGGTTCTCAGACCTTGGCAGCAATGACACCCCACCAAGTTAAAGCAGCATAGGAAACTATTACCCAGTGGTTCGCAAACCATTGTTGACAGTGACCCCAGAATTAAAATACTGCTCTATGGGCACTAGGTGAACCAGTGGTTCTCAATCATTTGATGATCTCAGCCCCTACCTCAGTTTGTGAAACTCATTGCCCACATGGGGAAAACCACTGCTGTAAATAAGCAGACAGCCAGATAGAGACTGAGAACTCAAGATATGCTATAATGTCAGTTAAGAAGGAGTATTTCATAATAATAGATCACACACTGTAACTGAAGGATAGTTATCATTGTGTTAATTTACTTTCTGATGGACGCTTACCGGCCATCAGACTTAGGAGATGATTGCTCTTGAAAACCACTAACGGTACTTCAATTGTTTCCAGTCCACCCAGGTTGCGGTTACAAGGTAGAAACCCAGGTTGCGGTTACAAAGTACAAACCCAGGTTGCGGTTACACAGTACTAAACCAGGTTGCGGTTACCAGATACCTAAACCAGGTCCAGGGTACAAGTCCATGGTACCAAAGATTACCCTTACCCACCATACCCTATCAAATAGGTTATCATACCCAACCATATCCTATCACCCAGTAACCATACCACACATCCCATAAGCAGAAGAGGTCTTCAGAAGAGGCGACTTACCCCATCCTTATCTGTGATGTGCACTGAGTCCAGGGAAGCAAACTCTGACACCCTCTGAACCCATTAACTGTTATGAGACCAACCTGCTGGGGCAGACCAAACCAAGAGAGTCCGAACCAAAATCATCTCCGCAGCTACTACAGTCCTTGAGGAGATGAGTATTAACACCTACCAGCAACACTACCATAGAAAAGATCTCTGGTCCAAGTGATGACCACACTAGTTGATTTTTTTTTATAAAACAGTAGAGCTAAACTCTTTTTTTCCATATATATATATATATATATATATATATATATATATATATATATATATATATATATATATATATATATATATATATATATATATATATATATATATATATATATATATGTATATTTAAAAAATGTAAGATTCTATACCCTTTTATCCAACTTTACATAACAGAGTCTGTTGTTATTTTTCTTGTTAACTTTATTTGGGTTGTATTTTGTTTTAAATATAATTTACATCCTGGGGGCTCAGCCATAATTCAATTAACTTTTATTGGGTCGGGATATTTTAAATGTGGCTGGACACCAAATCTCTTTCTCAACCTTATGTGGTTTACACAGTCCTTTTGCAGGATTCCTGAGGAAGAATTTATCGTCCAGGAAATATCCTGTTTAGGTACCAGAATTCTCTTTTAAGTAAATTTCTAGTACACTATTTCCCGAGGAGAGGCAGTTTCTTCAAACTCGGAAGCTATCAATAAGACATTATTATCTTTATTCTTCCATTCCATTCAAGCTGTCCTATCTCCTCAAAACACCTCGCGACAAGTGGGACACTCGTGTCCGGGATAAACTCTTATTTCATATTTAGACACTTGTCTAAGATACGAAAACTCTTTATCTTTCCTAGACCACTACTGCTGTAGGTACTTGTCACTTATTGGTGTCCAGGTCTAGGATTAGATTAAAGAGGGGACATATAAATTACCCTAGACTAAAATACATATAAATTTTTTGCAAGACACACAGATTTTAAGTTGTGTTATGAGAACTCTTCTTGGTGGTACTGCTGGTAATTAGTTACCTATTGTTAACTAATTTTAATTTGATGGTTATATAACGCTGGTTTGATTTAATATATGGTTTTGTAATACTTTAGTATAGTTAAGACTATAGAAAGTATTTTTGCCTTCATTATTGTTTGTGAGTTAGAGATCTCATACTCGCTCAACGAACCACTACGGATATAATGGGAGAATCTGTAGAGTTGAATGAGTGGAGAACATTCTGGACAGAGTTAGCCATTGAGTGTGACCTCTCCGGAGAAGAACTGGATACTTATGTTTCACAAAGGATGGAAAAATACAGGATGAGAGAAGCGAAAAGGACGGAAGGGAGAGCAAAATGCAAGGAAGAGAATGTGGAACATGAGAGTCAAAGACAAGAAAAATCCCTCCAGTGTAAGGAAGAAGTGGAAACTCAGTTTCAACCTACAAAAATGGAATCCAGGGATAAACTGAAAGCTAGGAATACTCATCATCCCACTCCTTTGCCAGTTGCATCACCATCTTCAGTGGTAAATATAACTGCACCACATGAAGCCAAGTCTATGTCTCAGAATTCAGGCTCAGACAGAGCAGAGGTATGTATATCCAAACGGAGACAGCTAGACCATCCTGAGAACAAGATTAAGCAAAAGAGTGCTGATAATCTGAAGAGACTTTCCTCATCCTCAGCAAAAACTCACAACAGGCATATCGAAAACAACCGCACCAAAAACCTGGTAAATAGGATCGCTCAACCAAATAGGATCACTCAACAGAAAAGGATTACGCAACCCTATGGGAAGGGAAGGGATGTTCTTGAGCATCACCTGTCGGCCACCCTACATCAGTTAGACTGTAGGCGCCGAGACCCAAACCCACAGACTTCATACAAAGCTAAGGTCCCTACCATAGATGGGAACTTGACGAAGGCCCGGAGTGGATTCAGGGATTCTCAAAATGTGGAGACTGCCACAGTAAATGGAGAACAAATCACCTGTTTGTATTATCAAGGTCTTGGGTGTGATGCCCTTGTCTCAGCCTCGGTTGTAGACCCTGATCAAGTCACTGAAGAGGATGTTGAGGTAACAGCACCCATGATAAACAACAGAAGGATGATTTTGCCTTTAGCTTATGTAGAAGTTAGGTCGAACTTTGTATACGGCAAAGTAAAGGCCGCAATATTGCATGAACGAATTTACCCCATACCTCAAGGAGGGAAATATATCATCTTAGGAGACTCAGCACGACCCAGAGACGGCGTGACTGAACAGGCTATGGAGACTCCAATGCCTAACTCATCTTCCAATATTTTCACTAAAAAGTTGGAAGAGTGCAAAGGGATTGACCACCCCAGTGCACTTAATTCTGAACAAGTTTTGATAGTCTTACCCACTATCTGCGTGCAGAAAGTGAAGCCGGGCCAAATTTCCTTGGTACCTGGTGGGATGAAACATGTTTCAGGAATATCTTCCTTTAACACGGGAGAAACGGCTAAAGAGGAACATGAGCCTCAAACACTTAGTCTTCAGTCAGTTCCAATAACCTCACCCACTCTCTGGGATCAGAAAGTGAAGCGGGTCCAAATTTCCTTGGTACCTGGTGGGCAGGAACAACTGGTAGACTTATCTTTCTCTGTCGCTGGAGAAACAGGGATAGAAGATCATACACGCTCTCATAACTGGGGAGATAGGCATGTGTCCTTAGGCAGGTCAAGCAATATGACTAAAATAAGGTTGTGTATGAGGTTGGCAACCTCATCACGCAAAACTATTTGCTATAGGTCCAATTGTAAGCAGAGTGTAGGCTTTAGGGCAAGCTCTTTGCCAGTAGGCAAGCTTCAATGGAGGATCTATAAGGAGGAAAAGAAGAGAGGGATATTTTTGTGAGCAAGCTTGCTCAACCCACCTCAACTACTTATTGAAGAGGAAACGGATAGCCATGTGTGGATTACAGGCATACCGTTCGATAGAGGAAAAAGAGGAAATATTTGGATTGAAGGAATGGAGGACATGATACATGAATGTAGTGTCCGACATAAGAGAAGAGTCGGCTCGAACTTAGTTGGCCGTTGGCCGAACTTTCAAAAGGGGGCTTATGTCGTGGAACGACTTCTCACCGATTCTTTTCTTCTGTCTATTATTTTATATCTCTACAAAAATCTCTATCGTTAGATTGAAAAAACTTTTTCCCTTCAGTTGACTTTTTCATTCTTATTGTGATAGGGCGGGCGAGATGATGATGATTATATTGTGATGTGTGATCACTCTCTTGTCACACTCGCACCGACCCGAACAACAATAAAACTCTTGATTCTAGAGGCAGGGGCTATATTTATTTTTACAACCCATTCAGTGACAAAGCAAACATTAAACAAATAAACTAGCGAACATAACAAAACGAAACTAAACAAAACAAAACACCCAACAGTGCCCGATGCTAATCTGAAGAAGCAAACAAAGCACAGAATAGTTAAAATCATAATATAATACTGAATGAGAAACACCACGCTCTCACCTGTCAAACTGTCCTACGCCGCCACCTGACACACTCAACTATCACACACACACACACTCATGTGTGTCGTCCAATGCGACTAGTATGGTGTTGTGCATGAGGCTGGCAACCTCACCATGTAACACAGATTGCTACCAAAACCACTACTGCCCGAGCATCTAAATGCTTAATATGAAGGCAAACTACACTGTTGGCCCCATGCTCCCTCAGGAGCGGAGAAGAGAAATATATATCTTGAAGTGAGCCCACGTGCTCTCACAACCATTCCTCACATAACCATAATTAAATAATCATAACATGGACATAAAATAATATTCAACTGTATGTACAACAAATACTCTCAATAACGAGAATAAACCACCACCTCGCAACTGATCTATCTCAATATTCGTTACTGCATTCGGAAGCATGTCGTATGTGACGACTGGTGCGCCTGGCAACAAGCGTGTCGTATATGACCAATGATGAGACTGGGAATCTCATCACATGAAACACATCATTACCGAAACAAATCACTGCCATAGCATATAAATACTTCATGCAGGCTTCTGTTGGATTCAGCCGCACTGGTGTCGCCCTGCTCCGCAAGGAGCAAACAGCAACATTTATGTCTCAAATGCACTTTACGCCCAAGGAGTGGCCTAACGCGCTCTCCGAAAATCTAAATACATATCAAAGTAAACCACTAAAGATAAACAGTAGAATAATGATAAGTAGGCTATCGTGAAATACACTCAATTACTTTTACATTAAAGAAATAAAATAATTACTCTTGACTTTAACAAAACTGGCATTAACACGAAAATTATCTTTATCTACTCTCACCCACGTGTCAATTCACACGATCTAAAACTGCGTAACATTAAGTGATAACTAAGAGACACGCTGAATACTAATAATAAAACTACAGAATACTAAAGCTAATTTAAATTAACTCACGTGCTGAATGTACAGACTTATAGAACACGAATGCTAAATTCTACAAACTGCGCTTAAGAATTACAACTCACGTGCTCTGGTCCATCTGCTACCTACACCGGTCACCTCGTCGTTTGCTCTCTCGTGTGGGCTGAATCTTCAAATCGGCCTTTTGCCGATCGCTATTTCTTTTTATAGGCACTAGGCTAATCACTCACTTTACTGCGCGCTAGGCGTATTAATCTTGGCTACTTAAATATCACACGCGATTATCGCTTTAGGAATAGCGAAAACACAAATAAAACCTACAGCTATTTAATATAACACACGAATATCAAATATGACTCACAACTATACACCACAATTAATTCTCAGGCTTTATTATGGCCTTTTCATCAATTACATCTCAGCATGCTGCACGCACTTCTAAAATACATGGGCGATAAATCTGCCCAAAAACAGGAAGGGGGCGGGCGTCTCCTTTTCGGCCCCATCACATATCTCCCTCCTGATTTTGTTGTCGTCCCGACAACATCACTACCTCTAGCGCTTCAGTTGAAATCTCTCGGATCGTTGGTGATGCGCCTGATTATTTCTCAGCGTCGATGTTTTGGGCTTAGATTCTGTATTCGGTACAACCCGGCTGGAGACACTCTTGGTCGTCATGTCTCCAGTTGTACGTTGCCGGGCTGTCAGCCGCTGTGGTCTTGAAGACTCGCTCACCAGTGCCGCGTCGCTGTCTGCCCGTGACATCTGCCTGTCAGTGCTTGTAGCTGTCGAATCTGTAGGGGGATTGCTCCTGACGTGCTTGACACTCGTTTTGCGTGGACGGTGGCCATCATTCCCCACTATCTGCTTTTGATGTGTCTCCTCCTCTGAACCTTGACTTGCACTCCCTCCTCTCTGCTTAAGACGAGTTTCCTCCCCTAACCGACTACCAATCTTCTCGGCGCCCTTAGGGTGACAGTTGTCACGGTCATCTCTTGGTTTGCACCCGGAAGGAAACCTGGTTGTGGTAGCACGTCTCAGGAAAGAGCTCTTTGAGGGACAGGCGGCTATCAAATGTTCAGTTGACTTGCATCGAAAACATCTCTTCGGAAGCGGGCCTTGAGGGCACTTGGCTGCCATGTGGTCTGACAGGTCTCCACAATTGTAGCATCTTATCTTTCTGGGCTTCCTCTGTGCCATGGGTCGCTTCCTGCTGCCCTTACACTCTTGACCGCCAATGCCGCATACATAAATTGCTTCCATGCCCTGGACCGATGGTTTGCTGTCAAACTCTACTCGTTCATTCCTCGCCAGACTCCGGAATCCCTTTCTGTAGATCTTGGTCTGATGTACGAATACATCAATACCACCATCATCTGGCGTGATGAATCCCCATCCCCTGTGAACACTGTACCACTTGCAAACCCCTTTTCGCCTTGTTGGTGCAACTGTGTTTGTCGGTGCTGTCAGCTCACAGCTTCCCTTGACGACAGCCTGACTCTCACATACAAGAAGGGCTAGTTGCGGTTCCTGCGGGCACACCTCCTCGTCTTGCGTTGGCTGTTCCCGCGGACACACCTCCCCGTCTTGCATTGGCTGTTCCCGCGGCTGGCATGGTGCTCTCTTTCTCTGCACCTCCTCTTGTGCTGGCGAACTGGCCTCTGACATCTGTGCTATCTGGGACTTTAGGAAGGATAATTCTGCTCTGAGTGCCTCCTTCTCCTTCTGAACTTCTGCACTTGCTATCTGGACCAGTGTCTCAGGCTTTTTACTTTCACCATAAACAGCATATTCCCAAGGGAAATTCCTGGTCATCTCACTGACTGGTGGTTGCTCGCTGTAGGCTCTTTCTATTATCTTGAGTAACTGCTCAGGGCTGGCCTTGGCTCCGCCATGTATCCGTAATTCTCTAGATACCCATGGTGTCACGTTGTTCCAGATCATGTCTAACTTGTCTTCTGCACAAAAAGGCGCCACCTTCCACGCGGCTTCCACATCTCCCACAAACTCTTGCCAAGTGGGACTCCCCTCTCCACTAAATAACCTTATCTCTGGCTCCTTCACGTACAATATCTTCACAGGCGCATTGATCGATGCCATCTTGCTGCAAGACCGCACTGCTGGGTGTTTACACTATTTGTTCGTTTGCTGTTTGCTCGGTGTCACTGTCTGCCTGATCCTGCCGACGACGCCAATTGTGATAGGGTGGGCGAGATGATGATGATGATTATATTGTGATGTGTGATCACTCTCTTGTCACACTCGCACCGACCCGAACAACAATAAAACTCTTGATTCTAGAGGCAGGGGCTATATTTATTTTTACAACCCATTCAGTGACAAAGCAAACATTAAACAAATAAACTAGCGAACATAACAAAATGAAACTAAACAAAACAAAACACCCAACAGTGCCCGATGCTAATCTGAAGAAGCAAACAAAGCACAGAATAGTTAAAATCATAATATAATACTGAATGAGAAACACCACGCTCTCACCTGTCAAACTGTCCTACGCCGCCACCTGACACACTCAACTATCACACACACACACACTCATGTGTGTCGTCCAATGCGACTAGTATGGTGTTGTGCATGAGGCTGGCAACCTCACCATGTAACACAGATTGCTACCAAAACCACTACTGCCCGAGCATCTGAATGCTTAATATGAAGGCAAACCACAATCTACTCTCACCCACGTGTCAATTCACACGATCTAAAACTGCGTAACATTAAGTGATAACTAAGAGTGTTACCGCAGACCCCTTGGCGCCTTCTTTATTCACCGCGCCGCCTTTCATGACCACGTGGCCGCCATCTTGATATTATCTAATATCATCTAAATTCAAGTAATAGATGCTTCTCTATCCAGTTTCATGTATAAAACACTCTCCTACTAAATTTGCCCGGTCTGATGGATGAAATACTTGATACTAAACTCTTACATACGTGATTTGGTCTTAACACAATAATGAAATATATCCACACATTATTTCCACTCAATTATATTTCAAGACTAAATTATCAGGTCCTGGAAACACATTCACTTTTTCCTTTAAACATTAGAACAGACACGCTGAATAATAATAATAATAATAAATTCTTTAAGCGCCAAACACGGCGCATAAGGCAGAAACCAGTGCTCTCCAGGTTGTTCGTTGTGACGCCACTCCTCTTAGCTCTTGCACATTATTTAGGCCCAACGTTCTTCCTTCTCTTATTATTGTTCTTCTGAGTGTTTCTTTTGGTCTTCCTTTTTTCCGCTTACCCTCAGGAACCCAAGTGAGCGCCTGTAGTGGTATTCTGTTGTTTTGCATTCGTAGGACATGACCGATATATGACCATCGTCTTTTCCTTATATAGTCGGAGACATATTTCTGCCTAGAGTCTTCTCTTATTTGTCGATTAGTCTTGAATTCTTTCCAACTGATGTTCATGAGTTTTCTAAGACATTTGTTCTCGAATGTATTCAGCTTGTTCTCCAATGATTTTGTTATTTTCCAACTCTCACAGCCGTATGTTAACACTGAGATAACATTTGAATTAAACAGACGAAGCTTGGTATGTATATTCAATGATCGTAATTTCCAAATGTTAGATAATCTATTGAAGGCGCTAGCTGCCAAAGCAATTCTAGTATGGATTTCTCTTGTTGTGTCACCATCCTGAGTCATTTTACTGCCTAAATAATTGAAACTTTCAACTTTCTGTAGTTTTTCCCCGTTCAAGATGATATCAAAGGTCTCGTTAGAAAAGTTCATAGCTTTAGTTTTAGAGGCATTTATTTGGAGACCAATTTTAACACGCTGAATACTAATAATAAAACTACAGAATACTAAAGCTAATTTAAATTAACTCACGTGCTGAATGTACAGACTTATAGAACACGAATGCTAAATTCTACAAACTGCGCTTAAGAATTACAACTCACGTGCTCTGGTCCATCTGCTACCTACACCGGTCACCTCGTCGTTTGCTCTCTCGTGTGGGCTGAATCTTCAAATCGGCCTTTTGCCGATCTCTATTTCTTTTTATAGGCACTAGGCTAATCACTCACTTTACTGCGCGCTAGGCGTATTAATCTTGGCTACTTAAATATCACACGCGATTATCGCTTTAGGAATAGCGAAAACACAAATAAAACCTACAGCTATTTAATATAATACACGAATATCAAATATGACTCACAACTATACACCACAATTAATTCTCAGGCTTTATTATGGCCTTTTCATCAATTACATCTCAGCATGCTGCACGCACTTCTAAAATACTTACTTACTTACTTAGTCGTTCCCCTTCTACCGTGAGGTGTAGAGGTTTGGAAGCGAGAGCGCCAGACTATTCTATCGGCCGTCTTCCTCCTGGCCTGGTTCCATTCTAGTCCTCGGTCCTTCAAAGATTGTCTAATGTTGTCCTCCCAGCGGACTCTGGGTCGTCCTCGGGGTCTGGATCCTTGGCTCTTTGTTTCCCATGCTTGTCGTGGTAGCCGATCTTCTCCCATTCTGCAGACATGGCCAAACCATCTTAATTGGGACTGTTCTACTTGGGTCTGTAGGGGGTGGCATTTTAGGCCTTGACGTATCGTCTGGTTGCGTACCATGTCTCTTCTTGTTACTTCAACCACCTTCCTCAGATACCTCATTTCTGAGGTTTGGATCTGGCTTTTATGGGTTGTAGTCATTGCCCATGACTCGCATCCATATGTCAAGACTGGGACATAGGTGGAGCGATATACAGCCATCTTCGTTTTCTTACCAACCTCTCTCTTGCTGAGGAATCCTCGATTTATGGCCTGAAAAAGTCTCCCAGCTGCTGCTGCTTTTCGAGTGGTCAACTCTTCTTTGATGCCTCCCTTTCGGTCTATAATAGCTCCGAGGTATTTAAAGTGGTCGACCTGCTCCAGGACCTGTTCTCCCAGCTTAATCTGATGTCTTCTTTCTTCTCGTGATATCACCATGGATTTTGTTTTAGAGCTGCTTATGACCATCCCTCTCTTCTCCAGCTCTTCCTTCCAGACTTGCAGGTTGGATTGGAGATGTGCCTCTGATTTAGCAATCAGGGCAACATCATCAGCAAATGCCAGCTCTGAAATATAGACCTGTCTCATCTTCCAGTACCCCACTGAATACTTTCTTGTTCTCTCCTTACATGCCTTGATGACATCGTCCATAAGGAGTATGAAGAGGTAAGGTGATAGGATATCACCTTGTCTTACACCAGTGGTGGTCCTGAACTCTTCTGACTTATGGTTTGCTGTCCTCACATAATTTCTGCAAGACTTGTAGAAGCTCTGTATAGCATGAATCAGAGGTGCTGGAATATTCTTCCTTGCACTTCTAAAATACATGGGCGATAAATCTGCCCAAAAAACAGGAAGGGGCGGGCGTCTCCTTTTCGGCCCCATCACATTATAATGAAAGAGTCTCTCTCTCTCTAGTCTTAGATTTCACTATTCGCTAGCGACTTCACATGGCCAAAAGTAATAAATTATTCCTTAGCCAGCGAAAGTCGAAGGTGGAACACGGTGCAACGACCGGAAGTGACCTGTGTTGGGTTCACGAAGGGAACTCATGTAAAAACAGCCGGCAACAATGAACGCTAGGGCGAGTTGAAACGAAGGTAACTTAATACCTCTGGGACCAAACTAGAATTTGCAACAAGGCCACCCCCATCCCTGCCCGGAACAGCCAGCTGGAATTTTAGGAGGGAATTTTAAGCGGTCATTCTTCTTGTAACCATCGTTCGGTAAGTAGATCTACCTAATACTCCTGATTTCATAACATGAATAATCATATGTTTATCAACACTTGCTATTGCAGTAACTTTTTGTTAAAGTTTAAATGCATTTCCATTTTCAGTGACAATAATGGTTATTTGCATCTTTACAGATCCATCAAACTAATGTATGAGTTTGCTGAGGTCATAGACCTAATTAACCACTGATTTTTATTTCACAGCCTGGCAGAAATAAGACAGGGTTAAATAATATGATGTTTATTATTGTTGTTACTTTGAGATTTGCATATTGACCCAAGCAAAACAGAAGTGTATTAGTGGTCCTTCTATTTTCTATTTCTTATAAGGCTTCTGTGTTCTCTGTCAAGACTACAAACTTGATAACAGTGTTCTCAATCACTTCTTCTCACTTTGTCACATAAGGGACATTAATGTGTTTTTCATTATGGAAGGTTCTTTACATGTATTTAATGCAATCCTATGCATATACCATGTTGTATGACTATTTTTGAAGAATTGAAGAACTATTTTTTATCAGTATGATTGCTACAGGAACCAGGACTTTAAGAATGCTTGCAATTATTTAGTATTTATGAATTTTACCATTTGACTGACAAAAGTAAGTCAGCAGGACTTTCTAAGCCTTGAATGACTACCCTCCAAATGATTTACTGCTTTAAGCAAGAATGTAAATCATTGG
The DNA here is from genome assembly GCA_024509875.1 of Oreohelix idahoensis. Taxonomy (NCBI): domain Eukaryota; kingdom Metazoa; phylum Mollusca; class Gastropoda; order Stylommatophora; family Oreohelicidae; genus Oreohelix; species Oreohelix idahoensis. The sequence goes on from JAMPIV010009605.1 coordinate 208,539, forward strand.
ACCTTGGCAGCAATGACACCCCACCAAGTTATTACCCAGTGGTTCGCAAACCATTGTTGACAGTGACCCCAGAATTAAAATACTGCTCTATGGGCACTAGGTGAACCAGTGGTTCTCAATCATTTGATGATCCCAGCCCCTACCTCACAGTTTGTGAAACTCATTGCCCACATGGGGAAAACCACTGCTGTAAATAAGCAGACAGCCAGATAGAGACTGAGAACTCAAGATATGCTATAATGTCAGTTAAGAAGGAGTATTTCATAATAATAGATCACACATTGTAACTGAAGGATAGTTATCATTGTGTTAATTTACTTTCTGATGGACGCTTACTGGCCATCAGACTTAGGAGATGATTGCTCTTGAAAACCACTAACGGTACTTCAATTGTTTCCAGTCCACCCAGGTTGCGGTTACAAGGTAGAAACCCAGGTTGCGGTTACAAAGTACAAACCCAGGTTGCGGTTACACAGTACTAAACCAGGTTGCGGTTACCAGATACCTAAACCAGGTCCAGGGTACAAGTCCATGGTACCAAAGATTACCCTTACCCACCATACCCTATCAAATAGGTTATCATACCCAACCATATCCTATCACCCAGTAACCATACCACACATCCCATAAGCAGAAGAGGTCTTCAGCAGAGGCGACTTACCCCATCCTTATCTGTGATGTGCACTGAGTCCAGGGAAGCAAACTCTGACACCCTCTGAACCCATTAACTGTTATGAGACCAACCTGCTGGGGCAGACCAAACCAAGAGAGTCCGAACCAAAATCATCTCCGCAGCTACTACAGTCCTTGAGGAGATGAGTATTAACACCTACCAGCAACACTACCATAGAAAAGATCTCTGGTCCAAGTGATGACCACACTAGTTGATTTTTTTTTATAAAACAGTAGAGCTAAACTCTTTTTTTCCATATATATATATATATATATATATATATATATATATATATATATATATATATATATATATATATATATATATATATATATATATATATATATATATATATATGTATATAAAAAAAATGTAAGATTCCATACCCTTTTATCCAACTTTACATAACAGAGTCTGTTGTTATTTTTCTTGTTAACTTTATTTGGGTTGTATTTTGTTTTAAATATAATCTACACCCTGGGGGCTCAGCCATAATTCAATTAACTTTTATTGGGTCGGGATATTTTAAATGTGGCTGGACACCAAATCTCTTTCTCAACCTTATGTGGTTTACACAGTCCTTTTGCAGGATTTCTGAGGAAGAATTTATCGTCCAGGAAATATCCTGTTTAGGTACCAGAATTCTCTTTTAAGTAAATTTCTAGTACACTATTTCCCGAGGAGAGGCAGTTTCTTCAAACTCGGAAGCTATCAATAAGACATTATTATCTTTATTCTTCCATTCCATTCAAGCTGTCCTATCTCCTCAAAACACCTCACGACAACCAACAAGAAAAGAGAAAGAAATTGCTAGAGATCCATTACAGAATGCCTTCAATACAGAAACAGCATTGGTCTGATCAGGATAAATATTACACCTTACTGAATTATCAAAAATATTACTGGCTTTTTCAAATTTTCCCAAGAAACATGTTGTGTAATTCAGAAGAAGCTAGAATATATGAACGATTGTTCTGTCCTTTTTGACCCTGGGTGTTAAAGGGTGTGGGACTTAACAGTATTGAAGTTGACATAAGTCTAACTTTTGTTAAAAGGGTACGCATCTGTGTAAGTTATAATGATTTATGTGTAAGTAATAATGTTTAAATTAGTGGCGCACGGAAGAGCACATATTTGGTGCATTGGAATTGAGGTTGTTGCTAATCACTGCATGACACAGAAAAAAAAGGAGAGACAAAATGCCGGTTGAATAGGACAGACGTTGGTCTGGTCCAAGAGCCCCATATTGTGGGAATATTATAATGATAGTGATTTAGCTACCTTCCAGGAGGAAGTTTTAGCAATAAATATATATGTAAGTATCAAACATTGATACGTGCTACCCATATGATCTAGTTAGGGCTTCGACGTGGTCACTGAGAACCCGCTGCAAGTGAAAACTGATCCTCTGCTGGTATATATTTGGTTTTAAAATACACTGAAGTTTTTGCCAGTGAATTATCTGGCGTCTCATGTATATACAGATGATTTGTAAAGGGATCTTCTAGCCATAATTTTCATTCAGGAGGTCCATCAAATTTAGATGTCCTTGAACGGTCGGCAATTGTATAAGTCGATCAAGTTATTGACTGATTTCCTATATTAACTATGCCATACCTACTATGAAAGTATCTGTATGATTCGACACAGCCATTTGTATGATTGATGACTATTTACTATAATGTCTACATCCTCGTTATCGTAAGAAATAAACAGTTGTCAATTTATAATCAAGACATGGGTCCGGTTACCTTACTTGCCACCAACACAGTGGACGTTTGTTCCAGTTTGCCACTGACTCATCTACATCCCACTATTATAACATTCGCGTTAAATATTGCAAGTCGGCAATAGATAGACTCTAAGCCCGACATTTACAGACATCGCCCTCGCCTGTGGTGTCAGTCCGTTACATCAATGTAGCAGTCCGTGATGTTGGGAGTTTGCAATATCTAGTGAGGCTCCAACATCTGGAATATTTGTATCTACAACAGCTACGACAAAACTTGCAGATACATCATCTGGTGGGCCAGTCTAAGGGGAACAAAATGAATTTCCAATGAAAAATCGGTTGAAGATTTCAAGGTATCCAGTTCTTTCAAGGCGACATCATCACGTACTTGGGATCCAAGATACTGTCATTCAAGGTCAACGCTGGACTTCGTCTACCACAGTCAACGTTGGACGGCATCACGTTTTTACCTCAACATTGTTTATTGTGGCTCAGTCATGCAGCATCCGAGTTCCAAAACCGCAAGCTCTGCGAAGGCCGGGAAATTTTTTTCTGTCGATACAGATAAGTTGAACTGTTGTTCTGTACACCGTTGCATGTCTAGTTGAGCCTTTTCTTTAATATGTCCACATTCATTTTATTCTATGTTATATGTTCCATGTTCTTCGTGGGCGGTTGGGAGGTCGATCTGACAAACGAGGTTCATCTGATCGCTAATGTTGTTTTCCTATTTATATTCAAAATTTAAAACAAAATTGCAAACTGTACTGGAATACAAAATCTGAGTTCTTAAAATGCTATTATAAAAACAAAATAAAAACTGTATAATTTATCTGACTTGTACAAAGGGCTGCATTTTATTAAAGTTGTTTGCCTCCCCATGTCCAATCTGACTGGCAGCTTCCCCATCCCTCTAAAGTTAACTTAATGTTTTAACAAGTTTTGCTACTGCTTTTGTGTCTTCTGTTTTTTTTTTTTGGGTCATGTCACAAAGATCTGATTTCACCAAATGTCATCTCTGCATCGAAAATTAACAGTGATGTACCTCCAATGTTTTCTAGCTCTTGCTCTGACAGGCTGTTTCATGTTCAACCCTTGATGTGACCTTCCCATTTAACAGCTGGTGCATCACCTTCTTTGTCTGCCTTCATTTTGTCTTCTATTATGGCTTTGAACAAAGTGTTATGCTTCTTTATAAAATCCAACTCACCAAGAGCTAATGCTCAGCGATGGTGTCAAAGACATGTCCAACATATTTTCTTTGTCTAATTTCAGTCTATTTCATGAATTCTCTTTATTCAGTTTTTCAATGACTTTTTACTTTTTTCAGTTACCATGTGATGTGACACATTCCCCTCCCCCCTCTTTCACAGCCACATGCACAGTAATGAAGAATATATACAATATTTGAGAAATCACGTTTTTAATTTGTTTGCTATTATATCCTTCTCATGTTGTTGAATGTAGTTTTGGTGGTTATAGTCATCTTTGTCACTTCTGTTTCACATCCACCATTCTCTGTTATTATGTGTCCAGGAACTTTTCACTCGTTGGGGATGAACATGATTTTTACATATTCAATGGTTAGCAAAACTTGCACACTGCAATAATACTTACTTACTTAGCTATTCCCCTTCTACCGTGAGGTGTAGAGGTTTGGAAGAGAGAGTGCCAGACTATACTATCGGCTGTCTTCCTCCTGGCCTGGTTCCATTCTATAGCACGTTTCACTAGCTTTGCCCTCAAACAAATGTAATTATCTGATTAACCGTCTAACGTATTAATGCCATTTTTTGCATACGATGTTATATTGGGTTAGACCCAACAAATATATACTTTATATCTGTGCATCTTGTCCAGTTCCCATAAACGGATGAAATCCTTTGATCTTTGTCGACATACTAATTATTGTGTATCGAGAAAAGAAATTTTACCACTTCATGCACAGATTCTGTGAATTGATTATGCATAGGCGTGTCTACTATTACAATAATGTGGCCATCACGTTTGCAATTGAATACGTGTTGAAGATGATTTCTTAAATGATCTGCATGCGAGATACTAGTGACATTGTTTGTCATTGACATTTAATGCGCTACCATACTGGACCTTCCTTGATCTAATTATTTCAATGGGTATCATCTCTTTGCGGTTCATAAATATCATAATGGAACGTTGCTCCTCTAATGTGCTTGTAAATAACGGTAAGGTCATCTTTAAAGAAATTAAACTTCATCCCAATCATAATCAGATGTCTCTGAGAAATTGAAAATCAATCTCGGCTGAATGAAGGACAAACCATCATTCTTCCAATATTCCTCTTCCTCTTGTAACACATGGTTCTCACTTTTCTTCCAATAATCCCTGGCTATATTGGAGATGGCGGCTTTTATAAGTATTTCAACATCTTTTAATTTGAACGTTCTATTTTCTGTTGCTACCTGTTCCTTAATTTTAGCCCAGACTAATTCTATTGGGTTTAAGTGAGAATGGTAAGGAGGTAATCTTAAACATCTGTGACCATGTTCATGGATTGCCTTGTCTATGTGAAATATCTTTGTATGCTGTGTCTTTTTTTACAATTCAAAGTAATTCAGGTTCATGGACATTTCGTTGAATGGAATGTTGTTTATGGTCAGCTAAATCTTTATTACATCTTTAATACTTGGTGAATTAGAAACTTTATCTTCTGGTGCCACAACGTTGTGATATGAGGCATTGTCCATTATCAAACACCACGGTCTATCCAAGGAAGGAAGTACATGATTCACAATCCAATCTTGAAATATCTTGCCATTCATCTCTGCATGGTAATCCCTATTATCGGTGGATTTTGAAACAAATATGAGTTCAGTATTATTTAGAAGCCCATGATGGCTGCTTCCTGTATGTGCAATTACACTGACTAACAAAAAAAATTTTTTTTTTTCTTTCTCTAACATTTCTATGTTTTTCTGGTCAATTTTAATGCGCTGTTTTTAAATCTGCAAACCGTTTTTCTCTATCAGGTCGGGATCTCTAGAAATACGCAATTGAAGTTTTTTAACAACGCATACAGTATTACAACATCATGTGTACAAGAAGTATAACAGTTATGTAGGCTTGAATTTCTTTGCAGTCGACTTTCGTCGGTGAATGGCATGTGGTACATCATGATGAAGCATCCAACAATAATCGGCAAGCATGGTCACACTCCACCGTCCTTGATAACGTGACTCCATTACGGCGATATCTTGATGGAATCGTTCTCCATGTTCATTGCTGATTTCGCCAAGATGCGAATCGAGCAAATGGATTTTGAGGGACATGTTACAGCTCATAATTCTGTATGCATCTATGCACTGCTTAACAATATGCACATAGTCGACAGATTTGTGATTTCCCAGAAAGTTATCGACGATCGATTTGAATGCCATCCATGCGCGAAGTTCACTACCATGTAACAAGTTCTCGAATTGTTTGTCTGCAATAACTTTCCTAACCTGAGGTCCTACAAAGATACCTTCCTTTATCTTTGCATCGCTAATTTGCGGAAACTTTTCTCGATGATAAGTGAAAGCTTTGCTTGTTTTATCTAACGCTTTTACGAAATTCTTCATGAGCCCCAACTTTATATGTAACGGTGGTAAGATGATGCTGTCTTTGTTAACTAATGGCTCGTGTATTACATTTTTATGCCCGAGCTGCATACGATCCCTGATAGGCCACACCTTTCTTGCATAATGTTCCTGTCTGTTGCGGCTGTCCCATTCACATAGGAAGCAACACAATTTAGTATACCCAGTCTGCATGCCCGTGAGAATTGCAATGACCTTTAGGTCTCCACAAATCCGCTATTGGTAGTCATTGTACTTTATTTTTGCCAAAAGTATAGCCATATTGTCATAAGTTTCTTTCATATGAACAGAGTAGGCGACTGGAATTGATGAAAATAAATTTCCATTATGCAATAACACGGCTTTTAGACTAGTCTTGGAAGAGTCGATGAAAAGTCGCCATTCGTTGACTATGTGCTCATGACCGAGGTGCACCATTAGACCTTTTACATCTTTGCAATAGCAAATGTCATCATCCATCTCAAAGTATTGAACAAGTTCTCTGTGTCTATGACGAAATTTAGATATCAGAGTATTGGGCGCTAAAAGATTCCATTCTTTGAGTCGCGAACCGAGTAATTCTGCTTGTCCTTTGGTGAGAGCGAGATCACGTATTAGATCTGAAAGTTCTGAATGGTTAATTAAGTGAACACCATCATTCACCGGTACATAATCCGAGTCAGAATTAGTTTCTAAAGCAGGTAAACTATCACTTTCTGATGGTTCATTCACGTCCAACGGATATTGTTCTGGTGGAACTGGGATCGGACACGTGATTGGATCATGAGGCACTGGTTTCGAAACCGATTCAATATTTGGATAAACCACAGACTTTCTAGTTTTAAAAGTGAAACCATAGATATTTGTCAAGCAGAAGTAACAATCAGTAGCGTGATTTGTCGGTTCATGTCATATTACTGGCACTCAAAAAGGCATCGACTTATTCTTCGGCGATTTTCGTAACCAACCTGCCAATGTATTTGCACAAGTCGAACAAACTGCATTTGGCTTCCAAGATTTATTTGCATCATCAACTTTTGAATCGAAATAAAGTTCATATGCTTTCTTTAGCAATGGTGTAAAGTTTTTCTGGTGAACACGATCGGTAAAATATCCGCACACGTAACAAAACAGATCAGCCGAATTTCTACAACTTCTAGAAGCCATATTTCACTCAGAATTATTTCAAAATACAGTAACTATTTGAAATATAACGTAACATATGTCATGCATCTTTTAGCAGTATAAAAAGTAGAATTATTTTGCATTTTATTAATTTTTAAAAAGTTATATAGTAAAAATGAAACGGAGCAAATAACAGTTTCCCAAAAATATATTTATTCACAAATATCTTAAGAACCCGACGTGATAGAGATAAACGGATTTCAAATTTGAAATCAGCGCAAGAAACTGACCTAAGAACACTTATTCTTATATAAGAAAGAAAAATGTTGTTTGTCAGTGTTATTAGGCGCTGTCCTTTGCTGCTTGGTACTAGTCTCTTAGTTGTTCCATCAGATGATTGCCATTCTCGTTCATTACTGTGGTGCGCATTGAACCAAGTTTCATCTAAATACACAAAATCATAACAATCTCTTCTCATTTCTCTGACCTCGCGTAAATATTTGCTTCTCATTGCAACTATATGAGGCTTCTCACAAATAAGGTTTCTACCACCAACATATCTTCAAAAAGTGAATCCCAAATTCCTAATAGTCCTCCATAGCGTAGATTTGGAAATATCAATGTCATTATTCTTTCTTAACCAAATTTTCAATTTCCTTAAAGTCACTGCCTCATTATTGTGAAACATATTGCAAATTTCTCTGCGGATCAATTCTCTGTCAAAATTATCCACCACTCTTGGCCTAATTTTCGTGTGTAAAACACTGGAATTAGACATTTCAGATGTCGCTATCCAGCGGTGCAATGATCGTTTGCTTATCCCCAAGGCGTGAATAGTCCTCTTTTGTGGGTTTGAAATAGAATGATATAGTTTTCCTCGAGTAGCTTCATTGCAGAAATACTTAAAAATCCTATTTGTGATTTGCTGTAATGTCATAAAATGTACTCGCAGACTCATTTTTCCTTCTTAACCACACAATAATTTTTTGTAGACACACCTCTGATTGACAATGTGTGCGTTGCACCGGATATAAACTGTTTTATGTTCAAGAAGTGCGATTTCATGCAATTTCACTCAAAAATCATGCCAATTGCTTGATAAACCAAAAATGTGCAAATGAGGTCGTATAATTTACTGTAGACATTTCAATATGTGTGCGTGTGATGTGTGTTGGCAAGTAGGATTTTATATTATATCGCAAAGAAACGAAAATTGAAACCAATGGCCGCATTTTAATGAAAAATTTAATTCATAGGGTCTATACCATTTCAAATTCACACACAAAATTTCACTTATATGCGTTATATATTCGCTGAGATATAGCATTTCGAAGTTGGGCAAAGCTAGTGAAACGTGCTATAGTCCTCGGTCCTTCAAAGATTGTCTAATGTTGTCCTCCCAGCAGACTCTGGGGTCATCCTCGGGGTCTGGATCATGCTTGTCGTGGTAGCCGATCTTCTTCCATTCTGCAGACATGGCCAAACCATCTTAGTTGGGACTATTCTACTTGGGTCTGCAGGGGGTGGCATTTTAGGCCTTGACGTATCGTCTGGTTGCGGACCATGTCTCTTCTTGTTACTTCAACCACCTTCCTCAGATACCTCATTTCTGAGGTTTGGATCTGGCTTGTGTGGGTTGTAGTCATTGCCCATGACTCGCATCCATATGTCAAGACTGGGACATAGGTGGAGCGATATACAGCCATCTTCGTTTTCTTATCAACCTCTCTCTTGCTGAGGAATCCTCAATTTATGGCCTGAAAAAGTCTCCCAGCTGCTGCTTTTCAAGTGGCCAACTCTTCTTTGATGCCTCCCTTTTGGTCTACAATAGCTCTGAGGTATTTAAAGTGGTCGACCTGCTCAGGACCTGTTCTCCCAGCTTAATCTGATGTCTTCTTTCTTCTCGTGATATAACCATGGATTTTGTTTTAGAGCTGCTTATGACCATCCCTCTCTTCTTCCTTGCCAAACAGTCCCAAAGTTTGCTCCAGGGAACCCTGTCAAACACCTTTTCCAGATCTATGAAACAAAGATGGATCTCACTCTTATACTCAAGGGCATTTTCACTCAGCTGTCTGAGTGTGAAGATTAGGTCTTGAGTAATTCGGTTTGCTCGGAATCCGCACTGGACCTCATCCAATTGTGGCTCAGCTAGGCGTCGGAGTCTCTACTCTAGGATTCTAGAGTAGATTTTACCAGGGACACTGAGAAAGGATATGCCTCTGTGGTTTCCACATTGTCGATTGTCACCCTTTTTGAAAATTGGTGTTATGATGGCAATCTCCCAATCCTTTGGTATGGTCTTGTTGCACCACGCTGCCTGTAGGACCCTTAAGAGTAATAATGCTCTAATGTACTTAACCATTTCTGGTGTTATACCATCATGCCCTGCTGCTTTGCCCATCTTGATTTTCTCCAGTGCTGCCTTCAGTTCTTCCATCTTTAATGTCATCTTCACCATCACTGGTTTCTCTTCTGTGCTAGTGGTTATCATTTGTGATGCTTGACCTTGCAGTTCTGAGAAATATTCTTTCCATCTTTCCATTACTTCCTTCGGGGCAGTAAGCAATTTGCCTTGCTTGTCCTTTATAAATTTGAGAGGGCATTGTTTTTCCTTCCTCATGTTCTTTAGGGTCTTATAAAACAATTTCTGGTTTTCTTGCGCATCTTTTTCTAGCTTTTCCCAAAATTCTTCCCAGGACTTCTGTTTTGCTGCTAGCACCTTGTTCTTTGATTCTGTTCTGAGTGTCACATATTCTCTATATTTCTCCATTTGTCCTGTTGTGTTTTTAGCTACCAAGTATTGTTTCCATGCCATTTTCTTCTCCCTTATTTTCTCTTTGACTTCCTTTGTCCACCAAGGTGTCCTCTTTCTCTTGTTCCCAAGTCAGACTTCACCACATGCTTCTGCAGCAGCTGTCTTTATGATGTCCTTGAATTTAAGCCAGAGGGTTTCCAAGTCATCAGGTTGTTCTTCTGTGTTGCTCACCGCTGCAGCAATAAGCCCCTGATATCTGGTCTTAATTTCTGGCTCTCTCAGCTTGTAGGTCTTAATGCTCATTTCTCCTGTTCGTTTACTTAGTTTCTTGCGTGATGTTGGGCAGTTCCTAGGCTGAGTAACTCTTTCAGTTGTTCTTTTGATTGTAAGCAGGTAGTGATCACTTCCAATCTCTGGCCCCCTCCAGACTCTAGCATCCCAGACATATTTGAATGAGCTCCTCCTAACAATGGGATAGTCGATCACTGACTTCTCATTCTTTGTTGGTTCACATCTAGTGTATGCATGTATGCACTTATGGGGGAACTTTGTGTTTGTAATGATCAGATTCTGCTCACTGCTTTCCATTGTCATTGAAAGTATCTTCTCCATATCTTCCGATAACTCCACCCCATCTAGCATGGTCATTTCCAACTCTGGCATTGAAATCTCCAAGCATGATAATTTCATCTAGGCAGTCATCCACTGTCCTTTGAAGCAGCTCGAAGAATTCCTCCTTGACCTCTGCTCTCTCATCCTCATTTGGCCCATACACTATGACCAGGTTGACTATGATTTCTCCTTTTAGTTTTACAACCATAATGCGCTCCGAGACAAAGTTCCATCCCTTGATACTATCTTTTTGGTTTTTGGCCATAATGCAACCCACGCCCCCTTTAGCTCTTTCAGATGTGGGTACACCACTGTAGAGCAGCGTTTTGCCATCGAGATCCATGACTCCTTGTCCTTTTTTCTTTGTGTCCGTTATAGCCAGGATTTCTAGCTTTGCTTTCCTCATCTCTTCCACCAGCTCCTCTTCTTTCCTATTTATACTTCTTGTGTTCCAAGTTCCATAAGTCGTAGTCCGTTCCAGTTCGTCGCCTTTAGAATCAGTCTGGTTTTCTCTCTTGTAGTTCTCGTAATCATGATTTAAAGCAAACAGGTGATTGGCCTGTTGTGCCTTTGCATGGTGGAGGGGCTGCCTCCTTACGGTCTCCATGCAGGCCGCCCTCCTTTTTTTCAGCCGGGCTTGAGACCGGCCTAGGCAGAGTTCACTGCAATAATGTTAATATTTATAGTTTCACTGTGGTGCACTTTAAGAATGTGTGAAAGTTTTACGGGAGGTAGCCTTTATGTTTGTTGCTTTTGTTGTTCTCCATGTGTCAGAGCCATACAACAGAACTGACTTGACATTTGAAATGACATTTTCATAACACTGTCTGTCCCTCCATCTGTGTCTATATTGCTGCCAATGTGTATGTATGATTCTACATCTTATAGTGGTGCTTCTTCCAGTACAATCTTGTTATTGTTTCCTGCATTTATTCTCATTATCTTTGTTTCCTCCCTCAGTATCTTCAGACCAACTTGCTGTGACCTCTCATCAGGTTTTTTTTCGTTTTCTTGCATCTGATTATAAATATGCAGTTATATGCACCACGAGAAGAAAGAAGACATCAGATTAAGCTGGGAGAACAGGTCCTGGAGCAGGTCGACCACTTTAAATACCTCGGAGCTATTATAGACCGAAAGGGAGGCATCAAAGAAGAGTTGGCCACTTGAAAAGCAGCAGCTGGGAGACTTTTTCAGGCCATAAATCGAGGATTCCTCAGCAAGAGAGAGGTTGGTAAGAAAACGAAGATGGCTGTATACCGCTCCACCTATGTCCCAGTCTTGACATATGGATGCGAGTCATGGGCAATGACTACAACCCACACAAGCCAGATCCAAACCTCAGAAATGAGGTATCTGAGGAAGGTTGTTGAAGTAACAAGAAGAGACATGGTACGCAACCAGACGATACGTCAAGGCCTAAAATGCCACCCCCTACAGACCCAAGTAGAACAGTCCCAACTAAGATGGTTTGGCCATGTCTGCAGAATGGGAGAAGATCGGCTACCACGACAAGCATGGGAAACAAAGAGCCAAGGATCCAGACCCCGAGGATGACCCAGAGTCCGCTGGGAGGACAACATTAGACAATCTTTGAAGGACCGAGGACTAGAATGGAACCAGGCCAGGAGGAAGACAGCCGATAGAATAGTCTGGCGCTCTCTCTTCCAAACCTCTACACCTCACGGTAGAAGGGGAACGACTAAGTAAGTAAGTAAGTTATATGCACCTGAAATCAAAACAGTCGATTGGCAATCCTTAATAATGAGAAACAGTTAAATTTAAAAACAGCTAATACAAACCTTCAGACCGTGAGTCTCCTTGGTACGGGGTAAACCCATCAAAGTTGCCTTTTCCATATGATGTCATGGTTATGCAGACCTGTCTCACGCTCAATTTCCTTATTTGTGACCTCACTGATTACTTAATTATGCAGCTGTTTCAACAATCCAAGCTTTGCTGTCTGTCAAAATTTTAGGTGAAGTCTGAAATATGACACAATTCTAAAATTACTGAATGTCAAATGAAAGAAAGAAAGGAGAAAAAAGCAAGACAGGATAAATGAATGAAAATAAGCAAACCAAAAAAAAAATAAAAATTGTCTTTCCTGTACATGAATGTATGTATTAAATGCAAAACAAATTGCGACAGAAACCATTTCTGCAAGCAGAAAAAGAATTCTTTGGTTCTGGCTTCCTGCAAGATGGCCTAATTCTAGCTCCATGCACCGTAAGAAGCCAAAAAAAAGGGAATCATCGTGATGTTTAAATGCTCACTTTCTAGTTTGAATGAGGGAATCATCGTGATGTTTAAATGCTCACTTTCTAGTTTGGATGAGGGAATCATCGTGATGTTTAAATGCTCACTTTCTAGTTTGGATGAGGGAATCATCGTGATGTTTAAATGCTCACTTTCTAGTTTGGATGAGGGAATCATCGTGATGTTTAAATGCTCACTTTCTAGTTTGGATGAGGGAATCATCATGATGTTTAAATGCTCACTTTCTAGTTTGGATGAGGGAATCATCATGATGTTTAAATGCTCACTTTCTAGTTTGGATGAGGGAATCATCGTGATGTTTAAATGCTCACTTTCTAGTTTGGATGAGGGAATCATCGTGATGTTTAAATGCTCACTTTCTAGTTTGGATGAGGGAATCATCGTGATGTTTAAATGCTCACTTTCTAGTTTGGATGAGGGAATCATCGTGATGTTTAAATGCTCACTTTCTAGTTTGGATGAGGGAATCATCGTGATGTTTAAATGCTCACTTTCTAGTTTGGATGAGGGAATCATCGTGATGTTTAAATGCTCACTTTCTAGTTTGGATGAGGGAATCATCGTGATGTTTAAATGCTCACTTTCTAGTTTGGATGAGGGAATCATCATGATGTTTAAATGCTCACTTTCTAGTTTGGATGAGGGAATCATCATGATGTTTAAATGCTCACTTTCTAGTTTGGATGAGGGAATCATCGTGATGTTTAAATGCTCACTTTCTAGTTTGGATGCATTCATTCATTTTAAAAAATATTCATTTGAATCAATTATGCATGTGTTTACAATTTTTAAAAAAAAATACAAAATAATAAAAAATATGATTTCATGAACTGTATGTAAGCAAAGACAGTAAAAGTACTGCTAATTATTTCCTAATTGGGATGAATCACAGTTTACTGTACACCACCATCTTTGTTGCAGGTAGGGTCAAGTTTAGGCTTACATTTTTGTTTATGTTTGTTCATTTTCATTTGCAATTTGTAGTAGTGTAGTAAATTAAGAGTGCTATTAAGCCTTTATTCAAATAGAATGCAGTTACAGGTTTAAGGTTAGGGTTATAAAAATAAACAGCCACTAATGCTAACCTTAACCCTAACCCTGTCTGCAACAAATATGGTGGATATAAAGTACAACGTGAATCAACACATAACTGTAACCTATCAGATGTTGAACAAGACATTTTTCTCTTTCAATTACTACTTACTTACTTAGTCGTTCCTCTTCTACCGTGAGGTGTAGAGGTTTGGAAGAGAGAGCGCCATACTGTCCTACCAGCTGTCTTCCTCCTGGCCTGGTTCCATTCTAGTTCTCTGTCCTTCAAAGATTGTCTAATGCTGTCCTCCCAGCGGACTCTGGGTCATCCTGGAGGTCTGGATCCCTGACTCTTAGTTTCCCATGCTTGTCATGGTAGCTGATGTTCTCCCATTCTGTAGACATGGCCAAAGCATCGTAGTTGGGACTGTCCTACTTGGGTCTGCAGGTGTTGGGTTTTTAAGCCTTGATGTATTGTCTGGTTGGGGACCATTTCTCTTCTTGTTACTTCAACCACTTTCCTCAGATACCTCATTTCTGAGGTTTGGATCTGGATTTTGTGGGTTGTAATTATTACCCATGACTCACATCCATACGTCAAGACTGGGACATAGGTGGAAAGGTATACAGCCATCTTCATCTTCTTACCAACTTCTCTTTTGCTGAGGAATCCTCGATTTATGGCCTGAAAAAGTCTCCCAGCTGCCGCTCTTCGCGTAGCCAACGCTTCTTTGATGTCTCCCTTCCAACTCTTCTTTGATGACTCCCTTCCAGTCTATGACAGCTCTGAGATATTTAAAGTGGTTGACCTGCTCCAGGACCTGTTCTCCCAGCTTAATCTGATTTCTCTTTCAATTAAAAACAAAAATTACTGCTAATGTCTGGTCGGTGCACACTTCAACCATTAAAAACTCAAAAACTGAATTTCACAGAATAAGAGTAATACAGGTACACCACAGACATTCCTGGAACAGATGGTCCAGCACCTCTTTTAATCTGGACAGAATTATGCGTAGACAGTTGAAGTTCCTGCAACCAGTTTATCACTATACTGACTCTCAAACTGTAGACAATGTTCTAAATCCTGATATGAAAATGATGATGGTTAAACATATGTGGCTGAAAGACCTGCTATATAGGCAAGTTCATTGAGTTGTTGGGTGAATTAATCAAGTGCCTAGAACAATGTACTTTTGTGATGGAACAAGAGCTAATGATTCTTAATCTTATGTGTGAAAAATTACATACAGAAAGCGCAAAGCACAGGAACTAACTTTACTTGGATGATTTGTCTAAAAAGATCATCTCATCTCAACCCGTAACCCGTCATGGGTCGTAGGGGTGCCATAATGGAAGCATCAGCAGACAGGGTCCTCCACTGCTCTCTATCCTCAGCAAGTGTGGAAAAACCGTGTCCTGCCCATTCTTTGATGTTATCAGCCCAGGATTTTCTTTGCCTTCCTCTTCTCCATTTACCTTCGACTGTTCCCTGGAGGATCGTTTTCGAAAGGGAGTCATGACGAGTTACATGCCCAAACCAGGCAAGCTTTCGACGTTTCACTACTGACAAAAGTGGTTCTTGGTGGCCTGCATAGGTGTTTATCTTCTCTCTAACATAGACATTTGTTTTGTGCTCTTTATAGCAAATGCGCAAAATCCTTCTATAACATTTATGTTCGAAAGCCTGAATCCTTCGCTCCGTATCTGCAGTGAGTGTCCAGCCCTCACACCCATACAAGAGAATAGATAATACAAGTGATTTGTATAATTTGATCTTCACAGGAAAACTGATGTTACTTTTGCAGATCACATTCAGCCTTGTCATGGCAGCTGAGGCCATCTCAAGTCTTATCTTGATTTCTTTACTTGATCTTCCATCACTACATATAGTGGACCCGAGATATTTAAAGGTGTTAACTTCTTCTAACGTTTGCCCATTTAACGTAATGTTGGTCGGAACATGTTTCTTATGGCTATTTACCAATATCTTGCTCTTTTCTATATTAATTTCCATCCCATACGTTCCTGTTACTTTCTCCAATCTAGAGGTAAGGTCTTGAAGTTCTGATTCTGTTCCAGCTATCAGATCGATATCATCAGCAAAACGTAGATTGCAAAGAGGTCGGCCTCCAATCGATATGGTTGTTTTATAATCGTGGAGAGCCTCCTGCATAATATGTTCTAGATATATATTAAAGAGCACTGGGGACAGGATACATCCCTGGCGAACTCCTACAGTTGTTTTGAAAAATTCTCCAATGTCACTGCTTGTGAAAACAGCACTACTTGCGTCCTTGTATAGTGCTTCAATGATATCTATGATGTTGGTATCAAAATTGAATTTTCTCATTATTT
The DNA here is from genome assembly GCA_024509875.1 of Oreohelix idahoensis. Classification (NCBI taxonomy): domain Eukaryota; kingdom Metazoa; phylum Mollusca; class Gastropoda; order Stylommatophora; family Oreohelicidae; genus Oreohelix; species Oreohelix idahoensis. Next base: position 224,702 of record JAMPIV010009605.1, read on the forward strand.
GCCATAAGCCTTCATGCCAGACTCGATCGAAGGCTTTTGTGAAATCGATGAAGTTATGGTATAAATCGTGTTGATGCTGGAGGTGTTTTTCGATCAGTAATCTAATATTGAAGATTTGTTCTGAGGTACTTCTTTTTGGTCTAAAGCCAGCCTGTTCCTCAGACAAGATTTCTTCTGATTTCTATTTTATTCTGTTCAAAAGTATCTTTAACATAACTTTACTTGGATGACTTATAAGGCTAATGGTTCTGTAGTTCTTGCATATTTTTAGATTTCCTTTCTTTGGAAGCGGTATTACTAATGACTGCGTCCACTCTTTTGGCCATTTTTTTGTACTCCATATCTTCTGGCAAATTGTTGTCATGATTTTTACTATATCTGGTCCTCCATATTTCAAGAGCTCTGCTGGGATATTATCCACACCCGGTGCCTTCCCTCCTTTCATCGAACATATAGCCTCTTCCACTTCTTCCCGTAATATTGCTGCATTTCCGAGTTCCCCGTTTTCGCACTTAATGTTGTTTAATATGCTGTAGTCAGTGTCGAGTTTACAGTTATATAATTCTTTACAATATTCTGTCCACCTTCTCATTACAGCTGTTTTTTCATTGAGCAGAGCCCCATTGCTATCTTCTATGACAGTTACCCTGGGCTGTTGGGGTTTTGATAGTCTTCTTAATGTGTCAAAAGCTGCCTTGCTGTTACCTTTTATTAGCCCCGTATTAATGGACTCACATTGATCAGCTACACATTTTTCTTTGGCCTGTTTCATTTTCTTTCTAATATTTTTATTCACCATACTGTATTGCCATGCTGCTTCAGGGACCTCTTTCTTAACCTTTTTCATTTCCCGCCGTGTATCACATAACTTCAGAATGTCATCTGTAACCCATGGTTTGTTTATTTTCTTTCTTTTACCAAGTATTTCTGTTGCTGATTCAATGAGCACGTCTTTCATGTTCTCTGTGATCAAGTTGATATCATCCTCCAAAAAGTTAAGAGCTGCGAATTTTCCTCCAACAGTTGCCTCAAAGATTCCTGCTATTTCTGGATCTTTCAGTTTGTCTAAATTAAATCTTAACTGAGAACATCTGTTTTGATTATAGTTCTTTTTGAGTTTAAGCTTAAGCGTCATCAATACCATGTCGTGATCACTACCAATGTCGGCGCCAGGAAAAGTCCTAGTCTTGGCTTTATTAATACTGGACTTGAATCTTTTGGATACAAGAATAAAATCAATTTGGCCATGTATCTCAGTTTTCGGGGCATGCCACGTTGTTCTTCTTGATAACTTATGAGGAAATAGTGTATTTGCAAGGGTTAGTTTATAGTTGCTGGCAAATTCTAGTAGCCTTAGTCCTCGATCGTTGGTTTCTCCTGTCCCAAATTTCCCCACTGTGCCAGCCCACTGACCGTATGCATCTGGCCCTATTTTAGCATTCCAATCACCTAACACGATGAGAAGATCTTTCTTTGGAATTTTCTTAATTGTTTCATCCAGATTTTCATAAAATGTATCAATTGCCTCATCCTCATAGTCAGTAGTGGGGGCATATACCTGTATGATGGAGATGTTCTTTGGATGTGCTGCAATACATATGGTGATAAGCCTGCTATTTATTGGGGTGCAGCTGATGACAGAGTTTAATCTATCTTTATGTACAATAAAACCTACTCCATGCTGGTGTTTGGACTCGTCTCCACTAAACCAAATTTTGTGACCATCATCTGTTATTGATTCACCTAATCCTGTCCATCTGACTTCTGCTAGGCCCAGGATGTCCCACGAGTATCTAACAAGTTCGTGTTAGTTCTCTGACTTTTCCACACGCATATAGCGTGCGTACATTCCAAGTTCCAATAACAAAACTTTCTCTAGGAAGTTTCAAAACAGGTGTTTGTACCTCATTCGCTGACTTATCACTCTCAAGGGGCAATGAGAGCGCGGTCGTTGTTAATCCGGGCCTCGGCCGATCCGGCATATTATTACTGAGTTGACTTTCCATCATAACACTTCAGTGGGCAACCCCCCCCCCCGTGACATCACAAATGCATGATGAAACAGTCAGCTATGGAACAGACTGTAATCCTGAAAGCTCTTAACTTCCAGACATTTGTCTTCTTCTTTGATCCTTAGCCGCCGACCGTCAAAGCAGTCAGTGGCCATCATGCCTGGTGGTGTCTTGTAGGGCAGCAACAAATTGATTCCACTTTGCTCGGTCAGTGGCCATCCTTCGTACAGTGCCCCAACTCTGGTTCATTCTTTGCATCTCAGCCTCCACAGTCCTCCGCCAAGTTGTTTTTGGTCGGCCTTACTTTCGTTTTCCTTCAGGAATAGCATAGCTGTTCTTGTGATGGCATCGGGGTCTCTTCTGAGGATGTCACGGAGTGTTCGAAGGTTTCGTCTAGATTATTTTATAATTCCTTACTTTTCTATTCCTTCACATTTTGTCTGTTTTCTCTACGAATTATGTGCACCTGCGTTCTTTTCTTTAGCTGTTTTTCAAGTCATCACTAATAGTTCTGCCATACGATCCTAATACTATCTTCTTCTACTAAGGCCCTAAAAGTATTTCTTTAAGGAAGTCAGTACAATTTATTCGCTTGGTCGAAACCACAGTGGTTCCCAGAGGATTATATTTCCGTGTTCAGTGGTCAACTGAAGATGCCACGCTAAATCTTCCAGCATGGCTGAACGAGAGACGGGAAATAATTAACTTGGCGTGGGAATCAGAAATGTCTTAACTTCATGTGAACAAATGCTGAGTTTTAAAATCAGTTGCTGATAATCGCTGGAAGAGAATGCACGCTTATAGAAGAGAAGCCTCAAGCTGCCCCATATCTACAGTATTTGTGCCTTGAGTGTGTAAACGCTACTAAAATTCTATTTCTTAGCTGTGGATAAGTCCTGTGCGGTAAGCAAACTCTCAGTATTCACTTAATTAGCTAACTCTAATATCAAGGAATTAGTTAATTGATGTAAAGTGTGAAATACATAATATTGTGGTTTTATTTCTTTACATTAGATTAATAGCTATTTTACATTTAAGTATTATGAATGTTATTGATGCATTATAATGATGTAAGTACTGGCTGATATATGAAAGTACTACATTCTAATGATTTTGGGAATGTGATGAAGAAAGCTGTTGTGAACGAGAGAAGACCCATATTATATTGTTTAATGAACGAGTCTGCTTGTAACAAAGGCTGACCTGACTGATCCGACCAGTGTGAGACTACTGCTAGACAGGAATTTGTAAACAAATGGACAGTCACCTTTAAGGAAAAGACTGAGGTTACGTTCAGGGTAAATATCTTATTAGGCACCATTCTGAGACGAAATGTCCAGAGTGGCTGTAGGTAATATATCTGTATAAAACAGAAGATTGATTACCTGTATTATCTTCCACAGCGCAGTTGCAGAATCCTAGCCAGTTTCTGGATTTTGATTGCTGTAAATTGTTGCGAGTAAACCGCCTAGTTGCTCTATGCTACAGAGAGAACTAGTGCTTACATCTCAAACCCTCTAGCGGTGATCACAAGTCAGCAACCCTGAGCAGTCTACAGCATTTAAGCATTCAACACCTCGTCAGCACCTGAACATCATAACTCAACTTCACAACCAGGTTAACAAAAAGCCTAGTCATCTCTTGGACTGTAGCCCCACTGAAGCAAACTATCCAGTTGGTAATTCCTACCTACTGAGACGCCCAGGAGAAGTCCAAGCAGATAAGTCTACTTAAAACCCAGGCCAAAATCAGAATTCACTTTTCCCAAGAAATAGCCATAGGAATAAACTTTCGTCAGTGAGGACAATATCCTCTTATTCTTATCTGAACCAAAGACACTGACAGTATTCTAAATCCTTGAATAAGTAAAATATCATAACTGTCTGTTTTTACATTTCCTAGTATTTCTTTTCAAAGTACTCGACAACATTAATTTTATTTTTCACTGTAATTAAAGTAATTATGTACATTCTGTAACTCACCATCATTCTGAGTTTGACTTAGTAGATTGTATGTTCTGTTCAGAAAAACATACTCAATCTTCATTGTATTACTTGTTACTACTAGTTCTTCTTTAAAAAGATTTGAGTAAGAAAGAGTTAGTCGTCGCCAGAAAAATACAAGAGTTGGTAGTCTAATAGGAGAGAGAATCACTGACACCAACCTGTGCCCTTCTGTTAACTCTTTCCCTCAACACTAGCTCACCTCTGTGAAAACTAGTGTCTAAAGGTCTATGTGCTTCTTACACATCTTCCTTACTTACATCATCTAAAATTAATTTCTCCGACAATTGGAGTGCTCGATCATCATATGCGACAGAGGACATGGCCAACCCAATTCCAGCGTCTGCCAGCTAATATGTGCATGTCCTCTTGCTTGCTCAGAGTAAGCAGATCTTGTTTGGTGATGGTATTCGGCCAAAAGATTCTGAGAATATTTCTTAAGCAGGTTGTGTGAAAAAAGAGGACAATTTCGACATTTCCTTCTCTGTTACTCTCCAGCATTCCGCACCATAGAGAAGCACAGAAAGCATAAAGCTCTGATATAATCTTAATTTTGTGCTTGTGCTGTACTGAGAGGACTTCCAGATGTTGTTTAGACTATAAAAGGCTGTTCTTGCTTTGTTCATTCCAGACATTTGTGATTAGCTCTAAGTTTATGCTTTAGGTGTGATTGGTACTGCAACATGGTTGAAATGAAGAACTGTGCGCAGTACGTTTGATACAGCCTCAAAAATAAATTCAGGCACTCAGTAATAAGGGGTAATGGTAACCCTAACCCAAACTTTAATCCTAACCCTAACAATGTGGACGACTTATTTGGATGGTACTGAAGAATACGTCCCTCTGTGCTTCATCTCAACCCTGCAACATTCTATAAGAACAGTAATTAATAAATTTTATTTATAGTAAAGTGTTCACTGAATCATTTGACTCACATTTAATTAATTTTTTCAGATACTAGTGAACATATATCACTTATGTACACCTGATCATTTCATTTAATATTCAGGAGGTCCTGTGTGCAAGTTGCGCACTTTAAAAGTCCCATGGTAGTTAGAAATCGTAAACAGTAGGCTTTAAGGCTGCTGTCATGGGAAAATTTAAAAATTAGAAACCTATTCACCACAAAAATATTTATAGAATGTGTGATTCCTATATACTTCTTCTTCTTCTTCTTTGTTCATCCTGAAAACCACGTTGGTTGCGTTGTGTCCATTTACGGCGAAGCTGCAATATTTGCGCCTTTTGGGCGACACATCCGGCTTCAGCACTACATTTTTGGGACCGGGTTAGCCTTCCCTCTTCGATCCCTACTCACTCAGCCAGACTGCAGTGATGGACCTGTTTCCAGGACCACCACTTGGAGGTGGAGTAGGGTCTTGGTCAGCTCTGGTTCGCTGACCCTGACGCAAGCAGTCTAGCTATGGGTCGCTAACTGCATTCCTCACTGTTGACGCATCTTAGGTCACAATTCCTATATACACACATTGGGATCCTCGCCGGTGCTATGGAGTTTATGCACTGTGCTGAGATCCTTTTTGTGTGATCTTGTGATCTAAGGGAGGAGATCGGAGCACTGATGGAGTTGTCCATGTGCAATGAAGATAATCCTTCTCAGCATTTTTGAGTTCCTAGAAGTATTCTTTTTTTTAATGAAGAAAAGTATTCTGTTCAACCTCTGATAGGTTGTAATAAGAATATATAGTGGTGCTAATTCCAGATATATTCAAATATGATACCTAATCATGGTACCATTTCTCCTTTCCAATTATTGTAAATTAAAGTGCCAAAAGGTGTGGATGTGAATTTCATCTTTGTCCCAAAACGGCAGTTTCCCCATATTTGCCAAAGTGTTAATAAGAGGGAGGAGGGTGCAAAAGCCTGGGGTGTTTGGGATGATACCTAAGTCCCTATTTATTTGTCATTATCAATACATGTTACGAAAACTTCACTAGACCTTCACTTTCCCGCCAAACCCTCACCAATTATTATATATTATATATATATATTAAATTTGTGTGTGTTATATACTGTTTTACTATATTGTGTAATTCTCAATATAACAAGCAGAAGAGAAAAGAACACGCCGAAAGAAACACCATGCAAAAAACCAGCTGAGGGCTATCACCTCAGGGGCGCATTCCCATAGCCAGTCATGACTGACAGGGCTACTAGGTAATTCTCAACACCTGTTTTACAGTTACGGGTGAAATGCAAGCCTATAAATAATCTTATATTGGTATTCTCTGTTGTTCATACTTCTTACATTTTAGTAGAAAACGCTCTATAGTACTGTCTTGTACTTGTCATCTCAGTAAGGTTTTTTCTGAAATAGCCCATTCCCAGTTGCAGTCTAAGTAGTTTCTTATTGCTGGAAGTTTTTAGTTCCCTAGATACTTTACAGGTTCTTGTTGGAGCCCTAAACATCTCAAATGTGCATCTGCCTTTCAGACTTCTATCCCATGCTACTGTCCATTCATCAGTTACTATTCTTTTAATGATTGTTTTGTGGACCTTTTCTTCGCTTCTTTATCTGCCTTTTAATTTCATTGTTGTAACATCTGAAAGTACCCAAGCTATTAAAGCTGAACATCCTCTGGAGTATAGGTATGTATCAGCCAGAAATATCTCCTACGCTATAGGCCTATCTGGTCTACTGCATTCTAGTAAGTTTGTCAGAGCTTGAAGTGCTGAAAGTGAGTCTGTTAAAACTGTCAGTTTTTGGACAGAATTGTTAGAGAAGATTTCTTATTGTTTTAGAATTGCCACCATCTCTACTGTGAAAACATATGTATTTTCTGTTATACTATAGCCTATCCTTTCACAAGTTTCTAGGCCTAAGTTAGAATATAAATTCCTATCCCTAAATTATCTTCCTCTCCATTGGACCCATCTGTGTACACTGTAAAACTGCTCTTTGATATTTGTTATATCTAATTCCTGGCTTTGTTTCTGATAGTTTCTGTATCAGTCGTTTTAATAATTATATCTGCCAGGAATTGAGGAGGTAGTCTGATCTTTCAAGGTGGTACCACCGACTTGTATCCTGCTAGTTAACATCACGAAACTCGAAGGGAAAACAAAGATGACAGATTACATCTATCCACATAAATGTTTAATCTGTAATTTCTCATTTATCCTGAATATTTCTCCCAAATGTCGAAAAAAACCATCCCAGCACTAAAGCCTCGAAAAATGTTTGCATATCGATCGATCATAACCGGAAGGCAATTGCAATTGTTTATCAGGGATCTAAATATTATTTCTTTAACTTTTCAAATAGGCTAGGCCTATAGACTATCATTCATATCAAATTATCTGCATACTTTACTGGGAATTCCTGCATTAACTAGAAATAGCAAGTACACATAACGTTGTAAACAACAAGATAAATAATACACTAATGATTAAAATAAAATTACGCTGTTACGTCCCACCTACTTTCTGCAGTTGACAGTAGCCATTGTGATGACATCATCGGAAGGGGACCTACTCGAAAACCAAAAGATAACTCGTTTGGCCACCCGAATTGTTTACCTTAACATCGCGTGCAGATATTTTTTTAATGGTATTGGCAACGTTCTTGTGGAGATTACATTCATAACAGTACAGGTAAACAATGACAGGTCAGAACTAAATGAACAGTATAATGGAATTGGAATCCCTCAAGGATCTATACTCACACCTTTTATTTTAATTGATGTTGAAAAATATCATGTTCAGCCTCTGAAGGGGTTATAAGTAGGATAAACACGGTTTTCAAGTCTAAATAATATGTTCAACTGCCGATATGCGAAAGTGGCATCATATCTTCTGTCCAAACATTGTAAATAGAGCAGATCAAAATTAACAACTTGTCTGATTATTTTAGTTATCACTCACACCTTCAACTTTTGCTTTAAAAGTAAATTGTGTGTCCACATAAGACGTCAAAACAGTGAGGAAGTGAAAATGTTGTGACGTTGTATAAAGATGGGGGTGGTGTTTGGAAAAATGTGACGTCATGCAAAAATATAAGAATCACACTAGCTTCTTTCATAAATAACATTTCTACTTTTATTTCCAATAGTTAACGTTTATCCCAATAGTTAACTGTTATCCGCAATAATTAACAGCTGCCTCGTGGACGACTTATATTATAATATTATAATCTCCCGGTACCCTTACTCCTTTGTCACCTGTCGGACTTGCTGCACACCGTGCATGTGTTCACAATAAACGACGCGATCTTTAGGAGAATCTGGCTATAAAAACTAGACTGAAAAAGTACTAGGGGCTTGTTATCTCAGAGAGAGTGTCAGGCGATCTCCGACCTGCAGAGTGGAATTTGTGCAGTTAAACCTAATACCAGATGCATTGTTGTAAGGGATAATTCTTGAAACATCGGCAAACACACTTAGTTATAGAATAACCGCCCCAGTTTTTAAACTTATAAATAAACCCTAGTTACTTTTCTAGAGTTAGTTTTCCTATGACAGGGTAGTGTAATAATATTAATTTACTATCGTTCAAGTATCATGTCGAACTGATTGTACAGAAGTGCAAGCGAGGACTGGCAGCCTTAAAAACAATGGCTACTGCGCGCTTGGAACATAGACTATTGTTTCTTCTGTATCATCAGCTCATGATTTAAGTAATCGAGTATGGGCTGGGAATTCTCCACGCTGTCGGCGTCACAACGTGAACGACTGGAATGCATTCAAAATGAAGGGATGCAACTACAGGCATAACTCGGAGATATTGCGGGTTCGGTTCCAGGCCCCCACAGTAAAGCGAATATCGCAATAAAACGGGTCATACCCATTTTTGTGTGCTTCACAGTGCATATAAAAGCCTAAAATTATGTTTACACATGTCTATTAAGTGCGCAATAGCGCTAGGTCTAAAAAAAACAGTGTATTGTAATATTTAAAATACTTTATTGCTAAAACAATACTAATCCTCATCATCTGAGCCTTTAGCAAATCGTAATTTGTTTGCTGGTGGAGAGCCAAAATCTATCGGAGGAAGAAGGCACGTTCTAATAAATAAACATGAATAATTTGAAAAAGCGCAATATCTGCGAAGCACAATAAAGCGAAGCGCAATAAAGCGAGGTATACCTGTATTTTTGGGCTGTACGTGTGGTACCTAATTGGGACAATGAGATACATGCTCGGATTGCTGTAGATTAGATCCAGATATGTGATGGCTCAGGCAAAAGCCTACATGAGAATGTAGCTGATATAAAAGGAATAATAATAAAGAGAGGGATGGCACAGGCAGAGATCAGGTGACCAGGGTTGAAAATATATCCAAAGTGGAAGAGTGGAGTAAGTCAGGGTGTAAGTCAGGGGAGAACTGGATAGACCACCAGCAGATCATCATTAGCCTTGGCAGAGAGTGCAGAGCTAGGGGCAATGGAAAAGCAGAGCTGAAGATTAATCAGCTGATAAGTGATCATGCTGGGGATGATGTCGCCATTGTATACACTGATGGGTCTGTAGTGCGTGGTGAGAAATCAGGATGGGGCTTTTCTGTGAGAATAAAGGGCAGGGTCGTTGCTGAACAGAGTGGAGCCTACATGACAACAACCTCCAGCATGAGAATGGAGGTAGAGGCAGTTACTGCAGCACTGAGGTGGCTGTCTGAAACTCCATCAAGCAGGGCAGTTATATTGTCAGACTCTCAGACCATGCTTCGGAAAGTTCAGAACGGATGGCTGCGGCAGGAATGGAAAATATCAATAGAATCCTCAAGTCTTCAAGAACTGGTATGGATCTACTGTCCTGGTCATGCAGGGGTACGTAGCAATGAGAGAGCCGACAGACAAGCCTCGAGAGCAACTATAGTGGGGGCACTGGATATGGATAAGGGAGAGATACTTATGGCAGTTAATGATCGCCTGCTAAATAATGACACTGCAATGGATGAATCAACAAGGCTGAGACTGTTGGAGTTTGGATCAAACGTGGGACTGGCAGAGATGGCCGTGAAAGAGGATGCATCCGTCATATGTACAACCAGCGTGCTACAGGTACAATTAGCATTCATACTCTTCGACATTTGCTGAGGAAGATTGAGCACTTATGGGTTTGCCCTGAGTACAGTAAGGTCGATTTTGATTAACAAATAACAAATTGTCTCACGAGCCGAAATCACTAGGTGTTAATTTATTTGTGTTTTTCAAGGACGGTGTGTGGGTGTGGTTATATTAATTAATTTAAGTGACTACCGATTTGCTAACTACTAGTAACTTTTCTTAATGATTGTCGTAAATTTAGATAGGTATAGAGATTTATTTGGTCCCGTCTGAATAGAACAGAAATAGTGGATTTATCTGAGAAAGAAAGTGTTAGAATAGATTCCACGAGTGAATAGATTAAAGTGAAGATCTGTCTCTGGAATGAGTGAATTCTCTAGTCCAGCCTATCTATACGACTATCTTTAGAAGAAGACGATCTATCGCACTTCTCTATAATGTTAATTATACGTTATCTACACACATACACACACACACACAGTTATATGACAACAAGACAAACAAACGTGAAAACTATGCTAAATGAAGATTTGGGCTGACCAACACAAGTAATTAAGTGTTGTTTAGTTTATTATCAATTAAACTCTTCACAACATCAAACATATAAAAATCAATAAAATCATAGGTTACAGAATTATGAAATTAATCCCATAAGTGCCTTCCCCTCTGTTGAGAAAAGATCCCGCAAGTGGTAAATAACACAAAAAGTCAAAGATTAACACTAGGGTGTAGGATAGACAATAAAGTAAAGAATCAAGTTTTTACTAAAGCTCATCATCATGTAGCATGTCCTTTGCAGAACGTCGCTCTCATCACAGCCCGCCTGAAAGACTCTCGAACTCTAGCCAGCCCTCCTGCCTCCTCCATTGTCATGTTCAAGGTGTCTTCAATGTCCTGTGTCCATCGACGTCTTGGTCGGCCCCTGCCTCGCTTTCCAGGTACCATACCCTCCATCACTGCTCTCTCTAAGCCACTATGACTATGAGGAAAACTGGCTCATAAACAATATCATGTCCCGGAAACTGAAATATTTTGGCCACATTAAAATGTGGCCAAAATATTTCAGTTTCCGGGACATGATATTGTTTATGAGCCAGTGTTCCTCGATGTTCAAGTCGTGTAGGATGTCTATATTGTTCTTCTTCTTGGTCCAAGATATTCTGAGAATTTTTCTGTAACACTTTGCTTCGAAAGATTCGATTTTTTTTTTCTTTAATGTTTGAGTTTGATTTCCTGGCAATATTCATTCAGTAGTTTGCCATTGCTTTCTGAACGGTTCTGGCCGCTTACCAACTTTGGTCCCTGGTGCGCCCTGAAGCCCGATACCAGGCCGAGCCAGCTCCTTCTTTCAAAGTCGTTGTCGAATAAATCGATCATCCATCTCTTCCGCCAGCAGCTTGTCGTGAGAAATTCTAATCCACATATATAAATTAAAAAGTAAATGTAAAGCCTAACAAATAACTTCAATAAAAGGAAAGAAGAATTGTAAAGAACAGTGCTGTCACAATGACTGTACTCGAAATCCCCCTTGTTTTCTCCTTCGTCTGCAAATTGTAACGTTTCACGTTGATAGTAAAAGCCTACTGCTTCAATACCCGCTTTCTACGATAAAACGTGTACTGCCTTTCTAAGAAAAACCTTGAGATACGCAAGCTGACCTATATTTAATATTCCATTCATGTCATTTTATACATTAAGTTACCATAAACGAAAGACAGATGGACTAAGGATAGAAAGAAAGGGAGGGGCTGGAAGCCGGAACGCAGGCAATACTACCACAGTCTCGCGATACACAATTAATGCCACCCCTAACACGCGTGTAAGGCCACAAGCACTAGCTTTTTTTCAAATCGACAGTGATAAAAAACACTACCCATACGAGTTAGGTTTTAAAAAACTTACAAAACGCTTATTAGGAAACATGACATTCTACTGTTTTATGTCTAAAATCCTGACATTAGTCTGACAGTACAGCAGGACAGGTGGCGGTTCTAAACATAAAAAATAAAAAAAACTACACGACTATCCTGGAAAATGCATATTTTGAACGCAGCCACTTAGCTCCTTTAAATTTGTATATTTGGGTTCCTTAGGACTTGCTGACAAATAATATGTTAAGTGTTACGCAAATAGTCTAGGAATTAACAAATTATAGCCAAAAGAAATAGTGAGGGATGTCAGACAACACCAAAATCAGAATCGCTCAGTGGCAGATTTTCACCCCACCATTGTACGGGAAATAGGTCCCCATGTTACCTCCTATTTGATTGGCGGAAAGTAAATGTAAGGCTAAACACGATTAGTCGGGCTATAAATACTATCTTTTGTTGTTAGGGGAGACGGAAGGAAGGGTACTGTTTTTTTTTGAAAAGCTGTGTAAACATGGCACGATTGGTTAGACCCGCCAATATAGTCAATCAGAGGCGTCAGGTCAGCACCACATTTTCAAATAAACTTACTAAAGAACCAGTGCGTTGAGCGCCAGTGCATATTTTTCTAAATAAAAGCCTGGGACATCGGCAGATCGGATTTTGTGCCTATTCATTGCCAGTCAACGTAATTCTGTATTATTTCCATGAATTGTGGTAAGCTTGAAAGATTTGATATCTTTTTAATGAAAATTGAATGTAAATTGATAATTTATGTCTGTATATATGTGTGGTTCAGTAGCGAACATGAGGTAAAGCCTATATAGTGCTCCAACCTGAACAGAAGGTGTCGGAGGAAAGTAAAACTACATGGAATTGCCAAACAGTAAACTGACACCTATCTTATTGACTAGAAAGAAATAATGCTGGAATTGCAGAGGCGTAGTAACCATTAGGGAGGAGTATACTGGTGAAAATTGTTTCAGATGAAGATAGCAGTTGGCCTACCGCTCTGAACTCAGTGTTTGTTATGTATTGTGTTCAGTCTGGAAATTTATTATAAATTAGTTCTGAAATAGGAGGTACAACCTTCTTGTTTCAGGGACCGTGGTCCTAAAGTTATTGAGCAGCACCTGGTCTGAGCTTTGCTGAATCTAGAGGCTGACAGCATACTCCTGGGTCCAGATAGTGACCAGTGACGTGTCTCCAGAACACAGGGAGGCTATCGAGCAGAGGAATCTTTTCCTGCCGCCATCACGAAAGATAAGCGTCTGTGGCCAGAGGAGCTCAACATTAACCCCCCCCCCCCCTCAAAATCTGACTTTATAATAAAACAGAGGGAAAATACAGTGTTTAAATTGATAGGAACTGTGAACTTTTCCCCATACTATTTCCAAGATAAACAAACACTTGAAGTCATGATGACAAATAACAACATAGCTTGAAAAAAAACAAAACCAGTATTACCTCATATTACTACTACACAACTGACACACATAGGATAATATTAATAAAATATGTCACTACAAGGTTCATATTGATAAATTCTGTACATATAAATTGTAATTACAATTGATTGTGATTCCTGGTTCACTTTGTAGTTGAATCAGGACATATATATTAGTGAAAGTAATTAATACATATTTATATTTGAAACTTTACCAGTGCCTCATTTAAGATAGTCTTATAGAGTGTTAAATGTGTGTGAGTGTCACAGTGTTGTCAAGTGTGGTGGAATAAATTAAATTGTTTATCTGTCTGTTGTTGTTGTGACTTACACTTCATCATATACATACCCTAGACATTTAACGTAGTCATCACAATATTCCAGAATAATTCTGACTGAGGTATAATGTGGTAGCAAGTAAGGTTATCTGTAAAACACTACACCTATTAGTTACAGATACCTTCACAGCTGATCTCAGTCAGTACACTAAGTCCCCTATAAATATTTATAACATCCCACTTTACCACATATATTGGGGTCTCGCTCCAGGGATATTGAACTTTCTCCTGTTATGGATATTGGGAATAATAAGAATTAAAAGGTATCCTTGGGTGGAAATAAATAACGTTGAGCTCTCAGTGCCTGTGGTGTCTTTGGATAAGTAATATCAGAGTGTATTGTTTAGTTAGACATTACCTACATTTACCTGTTAGAAAATGGCGGACCTGGCCAAATTTCGATCTGCTGCTGTACAGACTGCGAAAGAGTTAGGAATGGACGGGCAAATTATGATTGCTTATGTCACTGCTGAATGTGACAAATATATTGAACGGGAAGAAAGAAGATTAGAAAAAGAGGCTGAAAGAAAACTAGAATCTGAAAGATTGGCCGAAGATAAGAGGTTAGAGGCTGAAAAGGAAATTAAGAAGTTACAGATTGAGGCTGAGGCTAAGAAATTGGAGGCAGAAAGAGAAGACAAAAGATTAGCTGCAGAAAGGGAAGACAAGCGATTAGCTGCAGAGAGGGAAGCAGAAAAGGAGGAGAAGAGATTACAAAGGGAGCACGAGTTACGACTAAGGGAGTTTGAGTTTCAAGGCCATGCTCCTGAAAATGGTGCCAGTCCCTTTACCTCTGATGCCACTGCTAGCCAGGGAGCCTCAACCTCAGCTATGAATTTTCATTTAGATCACTTTGTTGAGAAAGACGATGATATTGAGAGCTATCTAAATAGATATGAACTATTAGCTACCACATATGGGTTAGAGAGAGAAAGGTGGAGCTTAAAGTTATCTCAAGGTCTTCGTGGGGCAGCTTATGAAGTTTTTGCCAAAATGAGCAGAGGTGATCAGGAAAATTATGACATGCTAAAGCAGGCTCTTTTGTTAAGATATGAAAAGAACGCAGAATTTTATAGGAAAAAATTTAGGAATGCTAAACTACTGTCAGGTGAAACCTATCACCAGTTCTCTGCACGGTTAGAGACATACTTGGAGAAATGGACTTCTCTGGGGAAAACCCAAGATCTTAAGGAAATGGTCCTTATAGAACAATTAAGAGAGTCCATGGCTCCAGACCTGAGAAAGTTTCTCATTGAACAAGGTGCAGAGAGGCTGGGTGAGTTGCTAAATGTTGCTGAAAGGTATCAAGCGGCTCAGGCAGAGGTATCAGGTAACAAAAAGAAACAGGTGGAAAATTTTAGGGCACCACAGAACTTTAATAAATTTGATCCTAGAGATCAAAACAAAGGTAAGCACCAATTTGATAGGCCACGGTATGACAATAAAAATAAAACCCCACAATTCGATGAAAGGAAATATGATGAAAGAAAATCTTTCAACAAAGGGAAAAGGTGGTGTAAAAATTGTAAGATGAACAATCATGACACTGACCGTTGCAGAAGGAACCCTATAGTTATGGCCACCCTTCAGGTCAGGTCGACCTCAAGACAGGAGGAGTATATTATGTTAGATACCACTCCAGAAGAGATGAGGAAGGCACAGGCTGGGGATAAGACCCTCAAGCCTTGTTTCAGGAAATTGTCAACTTGTCATACAACTCCAGGAAAGGGAGATTTTTACATGAAAAACAAGTTGATGTATAGGAAGACTGGAGCTAGATCCAAAGGTCAGGGACAGCTGGTACTTCCTAAAAGATATAGGGCAGAATTAATAAGGAGCCTACATGTGAAACCAGATGGGGACCATGAGAAAATAGGTACCATCATCCAAAAGGTGGCTCACAATTATTATTGGCCCAAGGCAAGATGGGACATTGAGAATTTTGTAGAAAGGTGTAGCATAGCACATGAGGGAACACCCACAAGTGGGAACATTGATCAGGACCTGGACACGCCACGGGGCAACCGTAGGCCTGACAATAGAAAGAAAAATAAATTTGATAAAGTGGACCAAATGGAATGGGAAGCCCCTTTTCACGGACAAGCTTCACTTAACTGTTTTACAATGGCCACTATGCGGCGAGTGCAAAAAGATGTCTTACCCCAGGATAAGCCGAAAATCCCTCAATCGGACTTAAACAAACTGGAGGAAGAAGATGTAGAGAGGAAATCTCTCTTCAAGAATTTTAAGTGGGGAGAAAGCCCCAAGAGAAGAATTGGTAGCGGTCGTTTTGTGCATGATAAATCTGGGAAGAAAAATCATCACTGTAGCGCTTCTAGTGGAAGAGACCATACCGGTGCATGGACAAATAGGTCCACACAATTAAAGGTCCATATGTAACGCTGTTAAGAACGTGGACTGATGAAAAGGCAGAGGAAAATATTACATCCTCATACCAATATGTGAATGAGCTGACCACTCGTTTAAAAACTGGCTGGAAACTTGCCAATGAAAATTTGAAACAAGCCAGGAAGAAACATGCCGCCTATTACAACAGGAAAGCTAAAGACAGAGATTTGGCTGTGGGAGAGAAGGTACTGCTTCTTCTACCCGGTAGTCAGAATAAGTTACAAATTGGATGGCAAGGTCCATATACAGTTCTAGAGAAGGTGTCTAAAACAAATTATAAGATAGATAAGAAGGGGAAAGAAAAAATCTATCATGTGAATCTCCTGAAGAAATATTTGGAAAGAGAACATCAGGAAGAGACACACTTGTTGACCTTGTCCATTGCCATGGAGATGAAAAAGGAACCACTTTCATCATTTGAATATCCATTACACCCCTGTGAGACAGCGGCACAGGTGAAAATCAGTACACATTTAACGAAAACTCAGAAAGAGAGAGTGCAACAGGTTCTAGATACTCATACAGAGGTATTAACAGACCGACCAGGGCATACAAACCTATTGGAATATGATATGAAGCTGATAGACCCCACACCTGTATGTATGAAACCCTATTCGATTCCTTTTGCTAAGGAGAAAGCTTTGAAGGTAGAGATAGACTATTTGTTGAAGGAAGGAATTATTTCACACAGTGAATCTTCGTATAGTTCCGGTGTTGTACTCTTAAGGAAGCCCTCTGGAGAACATAGACTCTGTATAGATTACAGGAGACTGAATGCTATTACAGAAGGACAGGTGGATCCATTGCCGGATACAAATCAGTTGTTTGCCAGGCTAAATAAAGCTAAATATTTCTCAAAAGTGGATCTGAGTAAAGGATACTATCAGATTCCAGCAAAGCCTGAGGTTAGACCATACCTAGCTTTTAGTACCTCAGAAGGACACTATGAGTTTAATAGATTGCCATTTGGATTGAAGAATGCACCTAGTGTCTTCTCTAGAATGATGAGAAAATTATTGGACCCTCTGAATAATCCATGTATCACAAATTTCATGGATGATATCCTTATAGCCACAGAAACATTTGAGGAACACATTGACTCTCTGAACATGCTGTTTAATCGACTTAGGGAAGCGAATTTAACAGCCCGACCAACCAAATGTTGCGTTGGATGTAAAGAATTAGAATTCCTGGGGGACACAGTTTATCAGGGAAACATGACCCCTGACCCAAAGAATTTAGAGAAACTAAAGAAAGCCCCGAGACCACAAACCAAGAAAGACGTGAGATCCTTTGTCTCATTATGTGGTTTCTACCAAAAGTATATCAAAAACTTTAATTCCATATGTGCACCGTTAACTGATTTGACACGTAAGGGAAATCCAGATCGAATTACATGCACACCACAATGTGAAATGGCTTACCAAGAATTGAAGGAAAAGCTCACAAGTAAACCTATTTTGAAATTACCTGACTTAAGTCAAGAATTCATAGTAAGGACAGATGCCAGTAATATTGGGTTAGGTGCAACTTTGCTACAGAAATCAGATGCATTGGATGGGGAATTAAGCCCAGTGGCATATGCTAGCAGAAAGTTGAATAAAGCTGAAACCAATTACTCAACTAGCGAAAAGGAATGTCTTGCAGTAATATGGGCGATAAAGAAATTCAATATTTATCTGTATGGGAAGGCATTTAAGTTGCAAACGGATCACAAACCTTTGTCGTTTCTAGCACAGGCTAGACATGAGAATTCTAGATTACTCCGTTGGTCATTATTGATGCAGCCATTTGAGTTTAGCATAGAGTATATAAGTGGAAAAACAAATCTGGGAGCGGATTTTTTAAGCCGCCATCAGTGTGATGAGAATCACCCTAAACTCCAGGAAAAATAATAAATTTCTCTATGTGTATATAGAATTATAGACTGACATATAACGTCTGTTTTAAGTGGGGAGGATTTGTCGTGAGAAATTCTAATCCACATATATAAATTAAAAAGTAAATGTAAAGCCTAACAAATAACTTCAATAAAAGGAAAGAAGAATTGTAAAGAACAGTGCTGTCACAATGACTGTACTCGAAATCCCCCTTGTTTTCTCCTTCGTCTGCAAATTGTAACGTTTCACGTTGATAGTAAAAGCCTACTGCTTCAATACCCGCTTTCTACGATAAAACGTGTACTGCCTTTCTAAGAAAAACCTTGAGATACGCAAGCTGACCTATATTTAATATTCCATTCATGTCATTTTATACACTAAGTTACCATAAACGAAAGACAGATGGACTAAGGATAGAAAGAAAGGGAGGGGCTGGAAGCCGGAACGCAGACAATTCCACAGTCTCGCGATACACAATTAATGCCACCCCTAACACGCGTGTAAGGCCACAAGCACTAGCTTTTTTCAAATCGACAGTGATAAAAAACACTACCCATACGAGTTAGGTTTTAAAAAAACTTACAAAACGCTTATTAGGAAACATGACATTCTACTGTTTTATGTCTAAAATCCTGACATTAGTCTGACAGTACAGCAGGACAGGTGGCGGTTCTAAACATAAAAAAATAAAAAAACTACACGACTATCCTGGAAAATGCATATTTTGAACGCAGCCACTTAGCTCCTTTAAATTTGTATATTTGGGTTCCTTAGGACTTGCTGACAAATAATATGTTAAGTGTTACGCAAATAGTCTAGGAATTAACAAATTATAGCCAAAAGAAATAGTGAGGGATGTCAAACAACACCAAAATCAGAATCGCTCAGTGGCAGATTTTCACCCCACCATTGTACGGGAAATAGGTCCCCATGTTACCTCCTATTTGATTGGCGGAAAGTAAATGTAAGGCTAAACACGATTAGTCGGGCTATAAATACTATCTTTTGTTGTTAGGGGAGACGGAAGGAAGGGTACTGTTTTTTTGAAAAGCTGTGTAAACATGGCACGATTGGTTAGACCCGCCAATATAGTCAATCAGAGGCGTCAGGTCAGCACCACATTTTCAAATAAACTTACTAAAGAACCAGTGCGTTGAGCGCCAGTGCATATTTTTCTAAATAAAAGCCTGGGACATCGGCAGATCGGATTTTGTGCCTATTCATTGCCAGTCAACGTAATTCTGTATTATTTCCATGAATTGTGGTAAGCTTGAAAGATGTGATATCTTTTTAATGAAAATTGAATGTAAATTGATAATTTATGTCTGTATATATGTGTGGTTCAGTAGCGAACATGAGGTAAAGCCTATATAGTGCTCCAACCTGAACAGAAGGTGTCGGAGGAAAGTAAAACTACATGGAATTGCCAAACAGTAAACTGACACCTATCTTATTGACTAGAAAGAAATAATGCTGGAATTGCAGAGGCGTAGTAACCATTAGGGAGGAGTATACTGGTGAAAATTGTTTCAGATGAAGATATCAGTTGGCCTACCGCTCTGAACTCAGTGTTTGTTATGTATTGTGTTCAGTCTGGAAATTTATTATAAATTAGTTCTGAAATAGGAGGTACAACCTTCTTGTTTCAGGGACCGTGGTCCCAAAGTTATTGAGCAGCACCTGGTCTGAGCTTTGCTGAATCTAGAGGCTGACAGCATACTCCTGGGTCCAGATAGTGACCAGTGAGGTGTCTCCAGAACACAGGGAGGCTATCGAGCAGAGGAGTCTTTTCCTGCCGCCATCACGAAAGATAAGCGCCTGTGGCCAGAGGAGCTCAACATTATGCCCCCCCCCCCTCAAAATCTGACTTTATAATAAAACAGGGGGAAAATACAGTGTTTAAATTGATAGGAACTGTGAACTTTTCCCCATACTATTTCCAAGATAAACAAACACTTGAAGTCATGATGACAAAGAACAACATAGCTTGAAAAAAAAAAAAACCAGTATTACCTCATATTACTACTACACAACTGACACACATAGGATAATATTAATAAAATATGTCACTACAAGGTTCATATTGATAAATTCTGTACATATAAATTGTAATTACAATTGATTGTGATTCCTGGTTCACTTTGTAGTTGAATCAGGACATATATATTAGTGAAAGTAATTAATACATATTTATATTTGAAACTTTACCAGTGCCTCATTTAAGATAGTCTTATAGAGTGTTAAATGTGTGTGAGTGTCACAGTGTTGTCAAGTGTGGTGGAATAAATTAAATTGTTTATCTGTCTGTTGTTGTTGTGACTTACACTTCATCATATACATACCCTAGACATTCAACGTAGTCATCACAATATTCCAGAATAAATCTGACTGAGGTATAATGTGGTAGCAAGTAAGGTTATCTGTAAAACACTACACCTATTAGATACAGATACCTTCACAGCTGATCTCAGTCAGTACACTAAGTCCCCTATAAATATTTATAACATCCCACTTTACCACACAGCTGTGTGTACTAATGAGGGGGACTCCCTTCTTTACTTTGCTCAGGGTAGTTTAGCCGGCTAGCCAAAGCCGTTGCCCAGGGGGTGGCGCTGCCGTACACAAGCAGACTCTAGGAGCCATACGTAAGCTGGGCAGAAGCGGGAGAACCAAATAGGATCCAGGCCATCCCAAAAGGGATGTGGCTGTCTCTCACCATGAGGTACTATCCCTTACACACTACTGCCCCACTAAAGATATCCCAGTAAAATAATCAAGTTAGCGAACAAAAAAAAAAGAAGTGGGTACAATGATGATACAAAGAAAAGAAAATATTCACTCCTCTTTTTCTCACTCTGTCAATCTGTGGCCACATACAATCTCGCTTACCTATTAGGTGGTTAACAACCTCTTGAACGAACACATCAATGAACATGTATCCAGTGTTGTACTTTTCCGAAGTGTGGCGTGAGGTTTTTATTGGCTCTAGGATCCGTATAGTACTGACAATTACAGAAATAGACTTTCTGCTGAAAATGGTGAAGTCCCAGTGTCTGAGAGAACTACTAGTATCACAGATTAGTTACGGCTGTGAATGATCTGATCTCGAAAAAATTAGTAGAGAGGAGACAGTCAAAAATTGCAACCCCCGCTGTGTAACTAACTGTTATATTAAAAAAAAACAAGGAAACAGATTTTACTTAACAATTATAAAAAAATTAACAAGTCGTTCAAATACAATTTCCTTATTATTTATTTAGTATATACACTATCTACTCTTGTGCTGAAGGGTGGATGTTGAAAAATGGAATGCAATGGATTTGTAAGTTTACATATGATAATAATAATAATAGCCCCTTCAGTCATAACTGACTATGGGAATGCGCCCCTGAGGTGACAGCCCTCAGCTGCTTATTTTCCTGGTGCTCCTTTCGACGTTTTCTCCCCTCCTCTGCTTGCTGTGTGAGCCTCTCTTCGCCCAATCTGAGGTGGCGCCGTAAATAGCATCGCCACTTAGTGCGATCGGCAGCTTCATCCTCCCATGTTGCTAGATCCATGTCCGGTGCCCTTATATCTCTCTTGCACACATCTTTGAACCTCAGCTGTGGTCGCCCAACTGTTCTCTTGCCATCTGCTAATTGTCCGTAGAAGATATCTTTTGGGATGCGACCATCTTCCATGCGGCGAACATGGCCAAGCCAGCGAAGTCTGCGCTG
Organism: Oreohelix idahoensis; assembly: GCA_024509875.1. Taxonomy (NCBI): domain Eukaryota; kingdom Metazoa; phylum Mollusca; class Gastropoda; order Stylommatophora; family Oreohelicidae; genus Oreohelix; species Oreohelix idahoensis. The sequence goes on from JAMPIV010009605.1 coordinate 246,397, forward strand.
TCTAAGCAGTGTATACATACTTTGAAGGCCAGCACGTGACAACACCTCGACATTTGTTACTTTATCTTTCCACGAGATGCCGAGGATGCGGCGTAGACACCGTAAATGGAAGGTATTGAGCCTTCTTTCTTGCTTAGCATAGGTCGTCCAGGTCTCGCCGCCATATAGGAGTGTGCTGGTGACGCAGGCATTATATACTGCAGCTTTGGTCTTCATTGTGAGGTTGGAGTTTCCCCAAACACGCGATGTGAGGCGGGCAAAGGTAGCTGCAGCTTTGCCAATGCGGCTGTCGATTTCTGTGTCCAGTGAGAGTTTGTCATTGATGGTAGACCATAGGTATGTGAAGTGGTGCACAACTGCCAATTCATAGTTATCGATAGTGATAACTGGTGCAGCACCCGCATCCTGACGCAGCACATTCGTTTTCTTTAGACTTATTGTGAGGCCAAAGTCATTGCATGCTTTAGTGAAGCGATTCATCAAGTTCTGAAGCTCCTGTTGGCTTTGAGTGACGACTGCAGCACCATCAGAGAACAACAAGTCTCTTATAGTGACCCTTCTGATTTTTGTTTTTGCCTTCAGCCTTGAAAGATTAAACAGACGGCCATCTGACCTAGTGTGAAGGCATATTCCTTCAGTTGAATCTCTGAATGCATGTTTCAAGAGTAAGGCAAAGAATATCCCGAAGAGGGTCGGAGCCAGAACACAGCCTTGTTTAACGCCACTTCGTATGTCATAGGGCTGTGACGTGCTTCCAGCATATTGGACTGTTCCCTTCATGTCGTCATGGAATGACTTTATCATTTCCATCATTTTAGAAGGGCAGCCTATTTTCAGGATGATTTTGAAGAGTCCTTCCCTACTAACCAGGTCAAATGCTTTTGTGAGGTCTATAGAGGCGATATATAAAGGCCTTTTCTGCTCTCTTGATTTTTCCTGAAGCTGGCGGACAGAGAAGATCATGTCTGTTGTTGATCTACCAGCTCGGAATCCACACTGTGACTCTGGATATATGCGCTCAGCTAACTTGTGTAGTCGCATTAAGATGACTTTGGCAAAAACCTTACCAACAATACTAAGAAGAGAGATGCCTCTGTAGTTATTGCAATCACTTCTGTCTCCTTTAGTTTTATACAGTGTTACAATCTTGGCATCTTGCATGTCTTGAGGAATAGTTGTCTCTTCCCAGCACTGGCACAGCATCCTATGCAGGGGATGTAAAAGCGTGCTCTTAAAGCATTTGATTAAATCAGGAGGAATCCCATCACTGCCTGGTGCTTTGCCAGAGGTCAAGCTATCAATGGCCTTGCTGAGTTCCTCTAATGTTGGTTCGGCGTCCAGCTCCTCCATAGTTGGCAGACATTTGACAGCATCAAGGGCCGCAGGCGTAATGGTATTTTCTCTAGCGTAAAGCTCAGAGTAGTGCTCGACCCACCTCTCCATCTGCTTACCCTTATCGGTTAGCTTCTCTCCGCTGATGGTTTTTAGCGGTGCTGTCTTACTTTTTTGGGAGCCAAGTGCTTTCTTTATACCGTCATACATTTGTTTAATGTTGCCTGTTTGCGCTGCGATCTGGATGCTCTCACTGAGCTGGAGCCAATAGTCATTTGCACAGCGTCGAGCAGTTTTTTGAACTTTGCTTCTCGTAGCCTTCAGGATCTGTAGGGTTCTAGCACTCGGTGAATGTTTGTATTCATTCATAGCACTGCGCTTAGCTTCAGTGACAGGTGCCATCACATCTGATGAGGCATCAAACCAGTCATTTGACTTTGCCATTTTCTTACCAAAGGTGGCAAGTGCAGTACTTTAAATGGTGTTCCGTGGATTCTCCCAGTTCTCTGTAATAGTATCACCATGCTGAGGGCTGCTGAGCACTTTCTTGAATGTCGCAGTAAATTGAGCGATCATGACAGGGTCTGACATCTTGCTGGTATCAATGCGTGGTTTCCCTTCATGTCTGACACGATAGAGTTTTCTTGGTTGTGCTCTGATTTTGCAGCAAACCAAGGAGTGATCTGTATCACAGTCTGCACTATGGTACGAGCGCGTGGAGAGCACAGACCTGAGAAGTGGCCTTCTGACGAGAATCAGGTCCAGCTGGTGCCAGTGCTTGGATCGTGGGTGTCTCCATGACACCTTATGCTGGGGTTTTGTCTGAAAGTAGGTGTTTGTCACGCAGAGGTCATGGTGGACACTGTCGTAGATTTTGGATAGGAGAATTATGACTTGGGTTGGTCCCTTCTGAATAGATTGGAATGAGTGAGAGTCACAGTGTGAGAGTTATTCGGAGAAATAAATTCCACGAGTGAGATGATAGCATAGTGATAGAGGCTGTCTCTGAGATGCGAGAAAATCTTCTCTCTCTCTCTCACCTATCTTCTACGACAGATTTTAAGCAGTCAGACAGTCTACCACATATACATTAAATATATGTATACCAACCGATCTCTACCCACTCACGTGCACGCACCTACAGTGACGACAGGTAGACACACAGACGTGGGGAAACTATAACAATGATTATATAGGTATTTAGAACGAGCTGACCAACACGCTGATTAATTTATGGTTAAGTTTATTTATCATATTAAACTTACGACACAACATATAAAATTTACGTCAAAAGAAAACATATACAAATAGTCATCAAATTCAAGAAAATACTACAAGGATGATAGACCCGTTATGATATTAACTCTAGGTTTAGCCCACAGCCCCGTTATGAGACAGATGATGGCCCAAAGAGTCATAAATACATATGATTAGGGTCTAATATTGTCCTTCAAAAAGGAACATTTTACTCAAGCAGCCACTCTTCCGTAAGGAGATTGTGACGTGGGGGTGAATCAATAGTTATCCAAAAAAAACTCACTCAGTCCACTTTCACTCGGTTCTTTCATCAGGGATCCCTGGCACACGTTCTTACCTAAAAACTTGATGTAGTTCACAGTCTGGCGCAACCTTAGGACACTTCTTTACAGTGAATCTGTATTCTTTGGATAAAGCGAATCCCAGCTCTACAATTACAGGTTTATTCCACTGTTTTCGGGGAGCATTCACTTCACCAGTTAAATTTTGATTACTGTTAATGTCACTTGAATCAGGTTGGATAAGCAAGTTTAAACGGGCACACAGAGTCAGAAAAAAACACGAGGATTTCCTTAATTTTGGGAAAGATGACCAGTGGACAACTGCTCTCAACAGATAGTCTTGGTTCACTATCCACTCTTTCAATAGTTGTCGAAATTGTTAAATGTTATTACTTGTAATTATTCTCGCCGCCAGGCAGCATGTATATTTCAATTTGAGAAGCAAGATGAACTGGCTCAGAAGCCCAGTATACACATTAGTCTTTAGCAACCGTTAGTGGGATTGGTATTATTGTTTATCTCTGATGGCACATGCACTGTCAGACCTGGGTTACTTAATAAAAAAAAACCCACGTGGTTAAAGATAGGAAATGTCTATGCTTCTCACAATTATGTCTCTTTACTAAACGCCGGCAAGTTGGGTTTTCCCCAGCATTCGCTAAATGAAGAAAACAACGTATAATATAATATACAGAATATGTACTCGTTATAACTTACATTTCAAACGGCAAGCCTACAGCTTGACTTATATTTAAAAACTTCCCGTGAAGTAAGTTATGTAAATAAAATCAAACATCATGAATTAGAAAATACATACGTATTTCGTCAACACTCAATGATGTATCTAGCGTTATACGTTAGTTTTTAAAATATATTTTCTCGTCTGATTTATTAGAAGTTAAATTAAATTTCTTTATTAGCCGACTGAATTTAAGCAAGAAATATAATTTCTGTTTTCCACTGTAACTCGTCACTATAAATAATACAGACTAGATAAATTTAGCACTCTGCACAAAAGAAACTAGTTAAAATGAAATGAGCTAAATACTAGATAATAATATATTTACCTCAAACACAGCGCTACAGGATATCGCACAATTAAGAATTATATGCCTATATTTATGGAAGTCTAGAAGTTCGACAAATTGTCGCAACAAACTGCGAAACTTCGCTATACGGCTTTACTCTTCGCTAACCACCTGTCTACTGCGAATTATTGAGAAAGAATGAAAATAAAGTTTCAAACTAGGTTTAATATCTGAAAACCAGACAAAGGAGGAACTATTATTTCGTAGAACGAAATGCTCTCCCCTTTCCGGCCTTAACGATACGTTTAACACCTAACATGTCGTAACTGCCACCTACTGACCACGATGTACGCGTGTCAGTTTCAAATCCCAGACAGCCTGTCTGAAACTGCGACTATAAGGTGTAAATATTCGCTCCTACTTAAGCGTTCGACCGATGCAACTCACGCGTTTACGTCGAGAATCTAACTCAGGAGTGTCGTGTCATCTGAAGGTGCAGACCCAAGTCGGCTCGATGTCTGAGATAGCCGCAACTTAATTGCCCTTCTCGTCTGACTGACATCTAAGTAATAGAATTACGTATCCCAGTATGAGAAAAAACACAAGGTAAAGTTTGAGGATACTGAAGAAAATATTTTTCGCAAAAACAAGTGATGCGAAAAATACAGGAAAAATCAAGTAAGGAAAGATAATAAAATAAAGGATGCGGGTGAGAGAATAGGAAGAAGATGTAGGCAATTTAATGATATAAAGACCTACGTGACAGACACACAGCTCTAAGAGCCATTGTCCATTTTCATTCATCTTGCCAATACCAAACCTGCCCAGACATGAAGGCCATGAAACATTATCGGCACCCACTCTAGTGTTAAAGTCACCAAGGAGAACAAGCTGTTCTTGCCTAGGTATGCTTTTGATGACTGCTGCTAGATTCTCGTAGAACTCATCTTTAGCTTCTGAGGCAGAGTACAGAGTAGGAGCATACACACTGACAAGGGTGATAGGACCTGTGCTAGTTTGCAGGCGGAGCGTTAACAGGCGTTCTGATCTATTCTCGCCTGGTTCAACCATTTTAGTTAGCGATTTTTTGACCGCAAAACCTACTCCGTGTTCTCTAGCTTTATTAACATCTTTCCCTTGCCAATAAAATGTGTAGTCCTTCTCGCTCACCGTTCCAGAGCCCGCCAGGCGCGTTTCCTGAAGTGCAACTATATCCACCTGAAGTCGTTTAAGCTCATCATTAATTATGGCTGTCTTCCTTACATCGTTTACGTCCTGTAGGTTTTCGGATAGTCCAGTCAACATAGTCCGGACGTTCTAGCATCCCAATCTGAGAGTTTGCTTATCTCTATTATTCTGATAATTGCTTGGTGCAAGATTTTCTGTCCACAGTTCGGGTTTGACCCTAATCCCCATGCACCCAATGGGGAAAGCAGACAGTGGCGGGACAACACCTTATTGACTGGGGGCTGCCCAGCTTGAAGCGGGTGGTAGCTGTCCAGTGAGATCCTAGAACCTCTCCCACTGTCGGAAGTAGCCCCTGGCGCCATGCCCTACGCCAACTGGGCAAAATGCTTATAACCGGTAACTGCTACTTCCCGTGTTTTGCCGACACCTATAGGGTGAAGCTGGAGTGTCCTCTCCAGGGCGCGAGCTTGGGCACAGTTATATGGAGATCAAGCTGTTGCCCATGCAGCATGTTCCCCTCTCCACACAGCTGGTAGATCCAAAGGAACGGCAGTAGCCGATACAGTTTGGTACCAGCCACGTCGCAGGAGTTGCCAGAATAATGTTGAATCGAAATTAGTCTGCATTAGGGACTCCGACTCCGGATTTATCCTCAGGGTTTACTCCCGAAGCCAATTCCATAAATGGATATTCCCGCAAGGCAGCGGTGGTTTGAATTCAGAGTTCCTTCTCTTAGATAAGCTACCAACCAAGGATCACGAGCCCTATCTGCCCGAAGCTGCTGGTTTTAAAGCGCCAGTCGCTCGCCTTTGCCCCTTCTCCCGTCAGTGAAAACAGTTCCGCCGGGCTCAAATCGAGCCACACGTGAAGGCCGGGAGCTGGACTTGGTTGTCAGAGGCTGCTTGAGGCACGTGCCATAGAAGTATTTTATCTGCAGTGAGAGCTTACCCTCACTACAACTCCCGGCTGTAACAACCATTGGAACCAAGTTTATGTGATGGGGCCGAATGGAGACGCCCGCCCCCTACCTGTTTTTGGGCAGATTATTTTCGATGTGCGCGAAGCATTCTGGGTTGTGAAAAGTCTGAAGTAGAAGATATGTAATGAGGCCACAATAATGCCTTTAAATTAAGTTGTGGTGTACAATTGTGTTATATTAAATAGCTGTAGGTTTTATTTGTGTTTTCGCTATTTCTAAGCGATAATCGCGTGTGATATTTAAGTAGCCAAGATTAATACGCCCAGCGCGCAGTAGTTGAGTGATTAGCCTAGTGCCTATAAAAAGAAATAGCGAACTACAAGCGGGCCTATTTTGCCACAGCCGCCAGAGAGAACAGGCGACAGAGCCAAGCTGTAAATGCCTTGAGCACGTGAGTTAATTTAAATTAGAATTAGTTTTATTTAATTCGGAAATAATATCGATGTGGCTATTTTAATGTTGAGTGATATAGATAGATGTGTTTCCAAAGGAAATGTCTTTTTAGGACATTATAATTTAGTCTTGAAATGATAGATGAGTGAAAATAATGTTTGATAGGTTTTATTAGGCACGCAAAGCCTAAATCCAGATGTGAGAATTTAGTATCAAGTATTTCATCCATCAGACCGGGCAAATATAGTAGGAGAGTGTTTTATACATGAAACTGGACAGAAATGTTATCAGAAACTGCAATTTAGATAATATTAACTAGTTGGGAAGATGGCAACAGGGAGAGCCACGTGGTGATTGTATAAAAGCGGCGCGAGGGGTCTGCGGTAACACTCTTAGTTATCACTTAATGTTACGCAGTTTTATATTGTGTGAATTGAGACGGGGGTGGGAAGCAGATAAAGATAATGTTCCCCAGTAAAGGAAAGAGAGAGTTTTCTTGGTAAATGTTACGCCATGTGGCACGTTGTGTATTTAGTCCCAGTTTGGCTTAAGTCGAGAATAATTATATTGTATTCTTTATGTAAGAGTAATTTAGTGTATTTCACGTTTATTGATAATTCTACTGTATATTTAATGGGTTACTGTGAGGTGAGAATATGTATTTAGATTTCTGGAGAGCGCAAGGCCACTCCTTTGTTGAGACATGTGTTTCTCTGGTTGCTCCCGGCGGAGCATGGAAACACCAATGTGACTGGTGTCTATCACAAGCCGACAAGAAGCATTTTTATGCTAAAATTGCTATGGCAGTGATTTGTTTCGGTAACGATGTGTTTCATGTGATGAGATTCCCAGTCTCATCAGTGGTCATATACGACACGCTTGTTGCCAGGCGCACCAGTCGTCACATACGACATGCTTCAGAATGCAGTAGCGAATACTGATGTGGATCGGTTACGAGGTAGTAGCTTATTCTCATTACTGAGAGTATTTGTTGTACATATAGTTGAATATTATTTTATGTCCATTTTATGATTATTTAATTATGGTTATGTGAGGAATGGTTGTGAGAGCGCGTGGGCTCATTTCAAGGTATATATTTCTCTTCTCCGCTCCTGAGGGAGCATGGGGCCAACAGTGTGGTTTGCCTCCATATTAAGTATTCATATGCTAGGGCAGTAGTGTTTCGGTAGCAATCTGTGTTACATGGTGAGATTGCCAGCCCCACGCACAACACCTTACTAATCTCATTGGACGACATGCATGAGTGTGTGTGTGTGTGTGTGATAGCTGAGTGTGTGCTCTTGCAGTAGTGGTTTCCGTAGCAACCTGTGTTACATGGTGAGGTTGCCAGCCTCATGCACAACACCATACTAGTCGCATTGGACGACACACATGAGTGTGTGTATGTGATAGTTGAGTGTGTCAGGTGGCGGCGTAGGACAGTTTGACAGGTGAGAGCGTGGTGTTTCTCATTCAGTATTATATTATGATTTTAACTATTCTGTGCTTTGTTTGCTTCTTCAGATTAGCATCGGGCACTGTTGGGTGTTTTGTTTTGTTGGGTTTTGTGATGTTCGCTAGTTTATTTGTTTAATGTTTGCTTTGTCACTGAATGGGTTGTAAAAATAAATATAGCCCCTGCCTCTAGAATCAAGAGTTTTATTGTTGTTCGGGTCGGTGCGAGTGTGACAAGAGAGTGATCACACATCACAATATATAATCATCATCATCTTCTCGCCCACCCTATCACAATTAGCGTCGTCGACAGGATAAGGCAGACAGTGACACCGAGCAAACAGCGAACGAACACATATAGTAAACACCCAGCAGTGCATTCCTGCAGCAAGATGGCTAATGCGCATATGAAGGTACTGTACGTGGAGGAGCCAGAGATAAGGTTGTTTAGTGGAGAGGGGAGGCCCACTTGGCAAGAGTTTGTGGAGGATGTGGAAGCCGCGTGGAAGGTGGCGCCTTTTTGTGCAGAAGACAAGTTAGACATGATATGGAACAACGTGACACAATGGGTATCTAGAGAATTACGGATACATGGCGGAGCCAAGGCCAGCCCTGAGAAGTTACTGGAAATTGTCAAAAAAGCCTACAGCGAGCAACCACAAGTCAGTGAGGTGAACAGGAATTTCCCTTGGGAATATGCTGTTTATGGTGAAAGTAAAAAGCCTGAGACACTGGTCCAGATAGCAAGTGCAGAAGTTAAGAAGGAGGAGGAGGCACTCAGAGCAGAATTATCCTTCCTAAAGTCCCAGATAGCACAGATGTCAGAGTCCAGTTCGCCAGCACAAGAGGAGGTGCAGAGAAAGAGAGCACCATGCCAGCCGCGGGAACAGCCAACGCAAGACGAGGAGGTGTGTCCGCGGGAACAGCCAACGCAAGACGAGGAGGTGTGTCCGCGGGAACAGCCAACGCAAGACGAGGAGGTGTGTCCGCAGGAACCGCAACTAGCCCTTCTTGTATGTGAGAGTCAGGCTGTCGTCAAGGGAATCTGTGAGCTGACAGCACCAATAAAAGCAGTGGCACCGACAAGGCGAAAAGGGGTGTGCAAGTGGTACATTGTTCACAGGGGATGGGGATTCATCAAGCCAGATGATGGTGGTATTGATGTATTCGTACATCAGACCAAGATCTACAGAAAGGGATTCCGGAGTCTGGCGAAGAATGAACGAGTAGAGTTTGACAGCAAACCATCGGTCCAGGGCATGGAAGCAATTTATGTATGCGGCATTGGCGGTCAAGAGTGTAAGGGCAGCAGGAAGCGACCCATGGCACAGAGGAAGCCCAGAAAGATAAGATGCTACAATTGTGGAGACCTGTCAGATCACATGGCAGCCAAGTGCCCTCAAGGCCCGCTTCCGAAGAGATGTTTTCGATGCAAGTCAACTGAACATTTGATAGCCGCCTGTCCCTCAAAGAGCTCTTTCCCGAGACGTGCTACCACAACCAGGTTTCCTTCCGGGTGCAAGCCAAGAGATGACCGTGACAACTGTCACCCTAAGGGCGCCGAGAAGATTGGTAGTCGGTTAGGGGAGGAAACTCGTCTTAAGCAGAGAGGAGGGAGTGCAAGTCAAGGTTCAGAGGAGGAGACACATCAAAAGCAGATAGTGGGGAATGTTGGCCACCGTCCACGCAAAACGAGTGTCAAGCACGTCAGGAGCAATCCCCCTACAGATTCGACAGCTACAAGCACTGACAGGCAGACGTCACGGGCAGGCAGCGATGCGGCACAGGTGTGCGAGTCTTCTAGACCACAGCAACTGCCAGCCCGACAACGTACAACTGGGGACATAACGACCAAGAGGGTCCCCAGCCGAGTTGTACCGAATACAGAATCTGAGCCCAAAACATCGCCGCTGAGAAATAATCAAACGCAGCACCAACGATCTAAGAGATGTCGACTGAAGCGCCAGAGGTAGTGATGTTGTCGGGACGACAACAAAATCAGGAGGGAGATGTGTGATGGGGCCGAAAAGGAGACGCCCGCCCCCTACCTGTTTTTGGGCAGATTATTTTCGATGTGCGCGAAGCATTCTGGGTTGTGAAAAGTCTGAAGTAGAAGATATGTAATGAGGCCACAATAATGCCTTTAAATTAAGTTGTGGTGTAGAATTGTGTTATATTAAATAGCTGTAGGTTTTATTTGTGTTTTCGCTATCCTGAGCGATAATCGCGTGTGATATTTAAGTAGCCAAGATTAATACGCCCAGCGCGCAGTAGTTGAGTGATTAGCCTAGTGCCTATAAAAAGAGATAGCGAACTACAAGCGGGCCTATTTTGCCACAGCCGCCAGAGAGAACAGACGACAGAGCCAAGCTGTAAATGCCTTGAGCACGTGAGTTAATTTAAATTAGAATTAGTTTTATTTAATTCGGAAATAATATCGATGTGGCTATTTTAATGTTGAGTGATATAGATAGATGTGTTTCCAAAGGAAATGTCTTTTTAGGACATTATAATTTAGTCTTGAAATGATAGATGAGTGAAAATAATGTTTGATAGGTTTTATTAGGCACGCAAAGCCTAAATCCAGATGTGAGAATTTAGTATCAAGTATTTCATCCATCAGACCGGGCAAATTTAGTAGGAGAGTGTTTTATACATGAAACTGGACAGAAATGTTATCAGAAACTGCAATTTAGATAATATTAACTAGTTGGGAAGATGGCAACAGGGAGAGCCACGTGGTGATTGTATAAAAGCGGCGCGAGAGGCCTGCGGTAACACTCTTAGTTATCACTTAATGTTACGCAGTTTTATATTGTGTGAATTGAGACGGGGGTGGGAAGCAGATAAAGATAATGTTCCCCAGTAAAGGAAAGAGAGAGTTTTCTTGGTAAATGTTACGCCATGTGGCACGTTGTGTATTTAGTCCCAGTTTGGCTTAAGTCGAGAATAATTATATTGTATTCTTTATGTAAGAGTAATTTAGTGTATTTCACGTTTATTGATAATTCTACTGTATATTTAATGGGTTACTGTGAGGTGAGAATATGTATTTAGATTTCTGGAGAGCGCGAGGCCACTCCTTTGTTGAGACATGTGTTTCTCTGGTTGCTCCCGGCGGAGCATGGAAACACCAATGTGACTGGTGTCTATCACAAGCCGACAAGAAGCATTTTTTATGCTAAAATTGCTATGGCAGTGATTTGTTTCGGTAACGATGTGTTTCATGTGATGAGATTCCCAGTCTCATCAGTGGTCATATACGACACGCTTGTTGCCAGGCGCACCAGTCGTCACATACGACATGCTTCAGAATGCAGTAGCGAATACTGATGTGGATCGGTTACGAGGTAGTAGCTTATTCTCATTACTGAGAGTATTTGTTGTACATATAGTTGAATATTATTTTATGTCCATTTTATGATTATTTAATTATGGTTATGTGAGGAATGGTTGTGAGAGCACGTGGGCTCACTTCAAGGTATATATTTCTCTTCTCCGCTCCTGAGGGAGCATGGGGCCAACAGTGTGGTTTGCCTCCATATTAAGTATTCATATGCTAGGGCAGTAGTGTTTCGGTAGCAATCTGTGTTACATGGTGAGATTGCCAGCCCCACGCACAACACCTTACTAGTCTCATTGGACGACATGCATGAGTGTGTGTGTGTGTGTGATAGCTGAGTGTGTGCTCTTGCAGTAGTGGTTTCCGTAGCAACCTGTGTTACATGGTGAGGTTGCCAGCCTCATGCACAACACCATACTAGTCGCATTGGACGACACACATGAGTGTGTGTGTGTGATAGTTGAGTGTGTCAGGTGGCGGCGTAGGACAGTTTGACAGGTGAGAGCGTGGTGTTTCTCATTCAGTATTATATTATGATTTTAACTATTCTGTGCTTTGTTTGCTTCTTCAGATTAGCATCGGGCACTGTTGGGTGTTTTGTTTTGTTTGGTTTTGTGATGTTCGCTAGTTTATTTGTTTAATGTTTGCTTTGTCACTGAATGGGTTGTAAAAATAAATATAGCCCCTGCCTCTAGAATCAAGAGTTTTATTGTTGTTCGGGTCGGTGCGAGTGTGACAAGAGAGTGATATCACACATCACATCATATATATATATATATATATATATATATATATATATATACATATACATATATATATATATATATATATATATATATATATATATATAGTATAACTCCATTTATCCGAACCCCACTTATCTGAGCCTCCCATTATCCCAACACTTTTTCCAGACAAAAAAAAACATCAGATGCCACAGTCACGTTAGACTATATTTCTGAATATTTTGATGCGGCATGCTTCAAATGTGTGCAAACAATTTGTAGAGGATGGGATGGGCTAATGGTCGGTCGTTTATATACAGGAAGTCAGTTAGATCATAAAGTCAGTTAATATCTGGTTTACCAATCCAGTGTACGTGTGCGTTCTAGGCAGAACACTGGCTAAACAGACAGTTCAACTTAAAATAATTGTGTCTGCTACTACAGCAGAATAATTTTGGTGTACAAGTATTTCTCTGTGCGATATGGCATCTTCCAGTAGGCCTAAAGCATATAAAAGGAACCGCAATGTTTTGTCAGTTGAAACGAAAACAGAAATTATCAAGAGACTAGGAAAAGGTGAAACTGTGTCTTCACTTGCAAGGATTTTCAATGTTGGGAAAGCTACCGTCTCTGACATCAAAAGTAACAAGGATAAAATTATGAGTTTTGCATCGAAATTGGATAGTAAAAAATGGGTCGAAGAAACGTAAAACCATGAGAAATGCGAAAGATTTGAAATTGGAAGAGGCTTTGTATATATGGTTTGTGCAAAGAAGAAGCAAAGGGAAACCTATCTCTGGCTTTCTATTGTGTGAAAAGGCACTACAGTTCAACAAACAACTTGACGGTCCTCCTGACTTTAAGGCTAGCCAGGGATGGTTTAAGAAACTTTAAATCTCGTCATGGCATACGAGAATTGGAGATTCAAGGGGAATCTTTATCTAGCGATGCAACTGCCGCTGAAAATTTTAAAGAAACATTCTTGGCTTTTTTTGGAAGAAGAAGGTTATTCACTCGATGATGTGTATAATGCCGATGAGACTGGCTTATACTGGAAATCATTGCCTCAAAAATCACTTGCATCTCAGCGCGAAGCAGCTGCCCCTGGGTTTAAAAAGTGCAAAGAGAGAGTAACAATTTTGGTAGCCGCGTATGCCAGTGGAAGTCATCGTTTACCGGTGCTAATGATCGGCAAAGCCAAAAAAAAACCACGTTGTTTAAAGAATGTGACATGTCTCCCATTGTGCCACAAAGCACAGAAGAGTGCTTGGATGAATAGTGAAATATTTCTTGATTGGTGAAGAGGTCGAGAGAACAAGAAAAGAAAACTGGAAAAGTAATTCTTCTACTGGACAATGCACCATCTCATCCAGAGACGGATACATTGAATGCAGTTGATGCAAATTTTAAAGTAATTTTTCTGCTTCCCAATGTAACAGCACTGATTTAACCAATGGATCAGGGTGTTATAGCAAAGCTTAAAAAGATGTACAAGAAGGAAGTCCTGCGTCGTTTATTGTTGGCTGAAGATGAAGAAAGTGTGGTGGCGTTTTCCTAAAAGCTTAATCTCAAAGACTGCTGCTATATGTTAGCTGATGCTTGGACCACCCTGTCACAAGATAATCTCAACAAGGCTTGGAATAGATTGCTTGGGAAAAAAAGGAGGCAATGAAACTACTGCAGTGGACACAAATGATGATTGTATAAATGAAGTTGTGGAACTGTTTCAAGCAATGCCCGGATTTTCGGACTGTGACAAAGATGATGCACACTTGTGGCTAGAAGATGATAATGATTCTGGTTTTCAGTTTTTTGAATGACGAAGAAATGTTGTCTTTTGTGCAAGAAGAAAACCAAATACATGTAGTGACCGATGATGAAGACTCCTCAGAAGTACATGATGTACTTGTAAATTATGAAGATAACCCAAAACGTCGACCAAGTCCTGAAGAAGCCTTTATAGCACTAGAAACAACGATGGCTTGGTACGAGCAAGAAGATGACAGCTGTCCTACACAGCTTCTGCTGTTGAAGAGAATGCGGGACTTAGCAGCCAAAAGGAGACTATCCAGTTTGGTGCAAAAGAGGATTCCTCATTATTTTAAATAGTGGGCTACATCTGTGCAAGTACATGTATACGTAAGTTGTGCCTGGTTTTGAATCGTTTGTAATGTTATTTTGAAAAATATTTCTCTTCTTTAAAAAACATAAATAATACTGTACAAGTAGTACATGCACTGCAGTGTAATGAAAGATTTTGGTGATACAGTGATCTAATACAGTGTGGGTATTATTATTACAGTACAAGTAAATATGTTTTATAGTGTAATTTCCTTGTGATGGTTAATTATTTTTAGAAATATGTGTACATGTAACTCGATACATTATGTAATCCAATTATCCGAACATTTGATTATCCGAACGATGCTCGGTCCCATGGGGTTCGGATAAATGGAGTTCTACTGTATATATATATATATATATATATATATATATATATATATATATATTATATAAATATATGTATGTATATATACATACATATATATACATACATATATATATATATATCATCATCTCATCTCAACCCATAACCCGTCATGGGTCGTAGGGGTGCCATGGTGGAAGCATCAGCAGACAGGGTCCTCCACTGCTCTCTATTCTCAGCAATGCGTACAAGTGTGGAGAAACCGTGTCCTGCCCATTCTTTGATGTTATCAGCCCAGGATTTTCTTTGCCTTCCTCTTCTCCGTTTACCTTCGACGTTCCCTGGAGGATCGTTTTCGAAAGGGAGTCATGACGAGTTACATGCCCAAACCAGGCAAGCTTTCGACGTTTCACTATTGACAAAAGTGGTTCTTGATGGCCTGCATAGGTGTTTATCTTCTCTCTAACATAGACATTTGTTTTGTGCTCTTTATAGCAAATGCGCAAAATTCTTCTATAACATTTATGCTCGAAAGCCTGAATCCTTCGCTCCGTATCTGCAGTGAGTGTCCAGCCCTCACACCCATACAAGAGAATAGATAATACAATATATATATATATATATATATATATATATATATATATATATATATATATATATATATATATACATACATATATTACAACAAGTTTTCCAATTATAGGAACAGAAATTATATCAGCTGTGCTGTTACTCAATTATAGTAAATGTATCAGCTGTGCTGTTAATTAAATATATTAAATTTATCAGCTATGCTAGTATTCTTATCTCTTGCTACGCTAACTCGTTTTTTTTCGTCCTTGACAGCTAAATGCTCACAATTGCCGACGGAAATGGTACTAATGTGTACTCATCTCTCAAGAGTTCTGTCCTTCTTAGTTTGGTTCACACAACACCTGCTGAGGATCGTTCCTTTAGCCCACCCAAGACTGAGGGAGACTAAGGATGTAACTCCGATACAATCACTGTGCTCCTGCGAAGTTCCAGGTAGCCGGATTGACTCGAACATACAACCTCAGGTTGAATTACACGAATAAAACCCTCTAAGATTTAAACAGGCTAGTCGACTTTAGTGAAGCAAGAGTTCCCGGTCAATGCAGGTGAGCAATAAATCAGTCTGACAGCTTCTCTTCTCCAGTCGGTCGTCTAGCTGGCTTCGTGTTGGTGTGTGCGTGATTTTGAATAAAATCTCGCACGTATATATAGGTATATGCCGGTAACTTTACTGCTTAAGGAATGCTGTTGATTGGTTCTCGGCGTGGCAAGCTGATTGGTTATATGCGGTTTAGTACAATTCGTGACCGAGGCCGACTCCCGAAAATCAGGGCTTATGCCTAATTTTATTCTGTCTGCCGCCATATTGGGAGACAAGATGGCCGTGACCGAGATCGCGTCCCGAAAAACAGGGCTTATGCCGAATTTTATTCTGGCTCAGAGACTGGTGAACGTAGCTCGTTGATTGGCTTGGGCATATTTGTATCTCGACATAGTGTAGTAACTAAGAAGTGGGTTTACACACTCGTTTCACGACATAGCCTCATCCTTTCCTAGCTGTGACCTGTCATAGCTGACGTGTAAACACCTGCTGTAGTTAATCATTTTGTGTCTGTCCTTCCAGAGTAATAGGATGTCGACTTAAAAAATCAGCTCATACATTGTCTCTTCCCGGAATGTAATTCACGGTAAAGGAATAAGGCGCCAGAAGCAGACTCCACCTTAACAATCTCGAATTTAACTTTCTAGATGCAGCCAAGAATGTTAAAGGTTCGTGATCGCTTTGGACAATGAAGGGTGTCCCATACAGGTAAGGTGAAAATTTGTCGATGGACCAAATTAGAGCCAAACATTCTTTCTCTATGGTCGAGTAATTCAACTCAGCTGCATTCAGCTTCCTACTGGCGTACGCGACGGATAAAAGTTCCTCCGGCTGGACTTTTGATTGCTGCAAGAGAGTTGCACCAATACCTATACTGCTAGCGTCCGTCCTTAATACAAATTCCTGTGTGATATCGGGTAGCGTAAGGGTGGGTTTGCTGGTGAGTTTTGCTTTTAACTCTGTGTAAGCTTTTTCACAATCAGCATTCCATTGGATTTTGTCAGGCTGTCCTTTCTTCGTTAAGTTGGTCAATGGTGCACACAGAGAGTTAAAGTGGGGTATGTATTTCTGATAGAACCCACATAATGACACGAATGATCTCACATCTTTCTTCGTTTGAGGTCTGGGTGCCTTCTTTAACTTCTCTATATTCTTTGGGTCAGGAGACATATGACCTGTAGAAATAGTGTGGCCTAGGAATTCCAACTCCTTACAACCGATGTAGCACTTGGTTGGACGTGCAGTCAATCCAGTGGCTCTCAGCCTGTCAAATAACATGGAGAGCGCTACTATATGCTCTTCAAATGTGTTTGTAGCAACAAGAATGTCATCCATAAAGTTAGTGATATGGGAATTTTGTAGAGGTTCCAACAATTTCCTCATCATTCTTGAAAAGATACTTGGAGCATTTTTCAGTCCAAAGGGTAGTACATTAAACTCGTAGTGTCCGTCTGATGTACTAAATGCCAGCATTTTCCTAACTTCTGGTTTCACTGGTATTTGGTAGTATCCCTTGCTTAGATCTACCTTCGATAAATATCTAGCCTGACTCAGTGTAGAGAACAGCTGGTTGGTGTCAGGTAATGGGTCCACCTGAGATTCTGTGATCGCATTTAGCTTCCTGTAGTCAATACATAACCTGTGTTTACCACTCGGTTTTCTTAATAGCACCACACTTGAGCTATAGAGAGAGTCTGACTTCGAGATAATTTTCTCCTTCAACAGATAATCAACTTCCTCCCTTAGTGCTTGGGCTTCCGCATAGGGTATAGGGTATGTTCTCATGCATACTGGTGTAGGGTCAGTAACCTTCATGTTGTACTCTAACAGATTCGTACGACCTGGCTTATCTGTGAGCACATCAGCATGGGTTTCCAACATTTTCTGAACCATCGTCTTCTGCTCTGGAGTTAAATGTTCACTAATGTTTACTTGATCATAATCCTCTGTAGTTGTGAGTGGATATTCCATAGAGTGAAGTGGTTCACCGTGCATTTCTGTTGCAATGGCTAGGGTCAGGATATGTGGAACTTCTGATGATTCCTTGTCATAGTATTTTTAAGAAGATTGACATGATATACCTTCTCCTTTCCTTTCTTGTCAATCTTATAATTGGTCCTGGAAAGTTTTTCCAGTATGACATAGGGTCCCTGCCATCCAATCTGCAATTTATTATTGCTGCTTGGCAACAGTAATAACACCTTTTCACTCACCTCCAGTTCCGTATCCTTTGCTTTTTTGTTGTAGTACGCAGCATGCTTCCTCCTGGCCTGTCTTAAGTTATCATTGGCCAGTTTCCAACCTGCTTTCAATCGAGATGTCAACTCGCTGACATACTGGTATGAGGAAGTCACTGTTTCATCTGCTTTTTCATCAGTCCATGTCCGCAGCAATGCTTCCAGTGGATCTTTGATTGGTCTTCCAAACAACAATGTAGCTGGAGCCAATCCAGTTGAATTGTGGGGTACTTCCCTATATGCAAATAGTGCAGCTGGTAAGTATGTATCCCAAGTATCAGGTTTTTGACTTGCCAGCTTTCTAAGGATTGAAATTAGCGTACCATTGAGCCGCTCTACTTGACCGTTCCCTTGGGCATGGCTTCAATGTGCTGTCTGCTGCTTGAGCCTTTTTCATCTCTTCTGGATGAGTATTGATCGGATTTTCCTCCATTTTCCTGGAGCTTTCCCTGGTCTGGACTGTTGCCATAACTACAGGTTTTATAGGTTCTCCAAGGAAAACATACCTACACCCCAAAATCAAAGGGTAAATAGGGTCGTCCATCACTGCTGCTTTGACTTCTCCTTCCACATAGCGAGATCTTATGTTGATTCGTGCTATTGGTAATGTCATGGTTCTTGCTCCCTTGATCGGTCCTCTGATTTCCACTGTTTCTTTGGTTATCTGGTCAGGACTCACTAGAGAAGAGCACACAACTGAATCAAAGTCCAATCCTGTGTCATATAAACACAGTACATGAGTGCCATTCACAGTCACTTCCTCACAGACAGGGGGATGATGGAAGTCCTTCTGACTTACTGCCAGTTCCTTCCTTCCCGGCTTCCCTGTTGTAAGACATGCAGCATGATGAGGAGGATTCTTCCTTCTGCAGTCCGCAGTATTGTGGTTACTCATTAGACCAGTTTTACACCACTTTCCTTCCTTCCAGTAATTTGTCTTATCCGATCTTAGAGGGTTTTTGTCCTTTTGGTCAAATCTTTGCTCCTTGTGGTATGGTCCTGTTGTTCATATTTGGTATAGTTTTGTAATGATTTGAAGTTTTCACCCTTGTGGTGTCTGCCCATGCACACCACATGTTGGATTTATTGAGTTTGAGTCAGTGCTGATAAATGCGGCACTATTTGGAATATTGAAAAGGAAGCGCACCGGAAAATGAAAAGAAAAAGAGATGTTTATAATGTGTATGGCCAAGGTGTTGAGAAAAAACCTTGAGCTTTGTGGCCGCTGTGTTTTCTTGTAAGTTCCATTGGGAACATATTGCGAAGTGTTCACCTTTCTAAATGGATGTGGTTTGTACAAGAGGAGGAATACTCTTGGCATATGATTAATACTGTATTGATGAGGTTTGGTAATTAAGGATTAATCTTGACGAACGCTTCTGTATGCTACAAGGAATGTACGTTATTAAAGGATGTTGAGTTCGTTAAAAAAGGAAGACTGTTTTAGTTCGTCATTGGTGATTGGGTCAGTTAAAGAACCCACATGTATGTTGTTGAGTATGGAATAAAACTATAATCGTTGGGTCACCCTGGACGTAATAGAATAACGAGCATTATTATGAAACAACAGCAGGAGTAATCAAATATACATTAACATAATCAACATATACTTGAACTGTGGACAGGGGTAGCAATTTATCTGAAATAATAAAAACGAACCCACAATATATTCAAACAGCGCCCCACCACAGATTTGGGAGGCTGTCGTCCGTTGGATTTGAAGGACATTTGAAGGTTGCTCAGGTTATTGGCAGACAGAGTCCTATGTGGGACAATATCGGGAAGTTTGATCAATCTATCGCTTTCAACAATGAACATTTTTTTTGCAGAGACAGCTGTTGGAATGCAACTTTGTGCAGACATGAAATTTACAATATTCGTATACTAGGTCATGCCCAGACCTGGTACCTTACTTGAGGATCAGAAAAAAAAACATTATATCCATGACGAAATCGTTCACGCTGATTTACCATGAGAGGGATGCTATACCAATCTGACGAATATCTTCACGGGAGAAATATGAATCTGGGATTTTACGAGGAGGTCGTTTCGCTGGACAAGTGGACTCGGAAGTACTAGATCAAACCATTAGGACATTGATAAGGTCACCTCATCAGTTTATTCGGTCACTCGTTGGAAATTAACATTTCGTCTCTATCATTATATATTGACACTATCTCTGCAATGTGTCTCACACGAGTGAAGGTCGGACATTTTCGCCGTTGAATTCATGTCCAAGAGTCCTAGTTAACTGAATAATTAGTGAACGATTCAATGTGATATTGCGTAGAACGATGCATTGGAGTTACATCGTGGAGTGGATACTCATGGTCGATTCAGATAATTGATGTTTTTGTAACGTCATGGTTGTTGGTCTTATCATTGTTGGGCAAATCTCGTTTCTTTTATGTTATATGTTTCTTTTCTTTGTCTCTTGCGGGCGACTGTTTAGGAGACATTTTACGTTTCAGTGTCGTATTTCTATAGGTTGATTGCATTAATTTCTTTCAGGGATTCAGCATTTAGTGCTGTCGTGATTACCGCTCTGTTTGAAATTAAGGCTTTCATGCGTGTTAGCTGTGCTGTGATTTGTCGTATTTTTTTTAATTTCAATTTTGTTTGGAAATTTAGTCTGGCGTGGGTCTTTCCTGGCTATCTTTTGTAAGATTTACATTAATTATAAATGTATTGGTCGTCTCGTTTATTACTGGTGGAAATTTTAATGTTCTTTTGTCTTAGAATTTTTGACTATTTACAATTTTGTCGTTTCCTTATTTTGTTTCCATCCATGTCTTTCGTTATTCATGGCATGTGATAATTTTCCTTTGCAGCATACATATGATTCATTATTTATTGATCAACTATAATACAATAATATTGCTTGTTATATATCTTACGATTCTTGTGGATAACAAGAAGCATAATCATACACGATAATTATATCACGTCTAAGTGAGTTGTGCAGGTGATATAGTTATATATATATATATATATATATATATATATATATATATATATATATATATATATATATATATATATATATATATATTCACATTGTGACTACACCAATCAGACACACTATTCCATAGTGTGATGGACTAAGTAAGGCAGAGGATAACATAGATATTGATTTATTGTTTATAAAAGTTATACTTCTTAGTATACTATGGCGACTCTTGACTATTTTATTAAACAAGGAAAGGCACTGAGTATGGAAGGTGATATTTTAAAAAATTTTGCTTTGACTGCATATGAAAAAGCAGAGGCAAAAGAAGAAAGAGAAAGAAATGAGAAAAGATAAAGAGAAGAAAGGGAATTTGCTATGGCGCAAGAAAAAGCAAATAAGGAAGAAAGAATTCGTATAGCAGAAATCGCTGCGGAACGAGAGAAAATGGAACATGAAAAGGCAATTCGTTTAGCTGAAATTGCTGCCGAGGAGGCAAAATTTGAAAGGGAGAAAGCTTTTGAGGTTGAGAAACTTCGGTTTCAACAACATCATGTTTCCCATGATTCTGATAGTAATGGTTCATCGAAGAAAGCAATCACAACCCCTAATTTTAATTTAAGACTACCACCCTTTTCTCCTCCTCACGACGATATAAGTTTTTATTTATTAAGATTTCAGGAAAGAGTCTCTTGCTTAAATATTGATAAAGATTCATGGTCTGGTGTTTTTTTCGAGTCTCCTCACAGGGGATGCAGTTGGGGTCTATCTGGGTATAGACCAAGATAAAAGACATGATTTTCAGGTCGTAAAGGCAGCATTTATACGCAGATATGGTCTGGATCAGGAAGGCTATAGACAAAAGTTTCGATCCATGTTGCCGGTAGAGGGTAAAAATTTTGAGGATTTTGTTTCCTCCATAAAACTATGTCTCCAAAGATGGGTTGAACAGGCTTCTATCCCTAAAACTTTTGAAGGATTATGTGATCTCTTATTAAGAGATAAAATTGTTTCTTCGGTAAACCAGGATATTGTATCATTCTTACAAGAACGTAATCCGACTAGTATCGAGGAAATGGAAAAATTAGGTCAACAATTTTCCGTTGCTCATCCAAACTTGTCACTGAGCAGAGCAAAAGTCTTGGACTCATCTACTGCGTGTGCTGCGACGCACGGGAGATCGCGCACTCGTAGTTTAGATAGACGATATAATCATAGAGAAAATAATCACACATCCTATAGGGGTAAATATAATTTTTACCATAATCGCTCACCTTCACGGGGGTAGAGACAGGCATAATTTCAACAATTATAACAATAACCAATGGTATCGAAATAACCAGTATTCACACAACAAATATACTGACAATCATAATTTGTCACCGCGGGGTGGCCATTATGACAGGGACAACAATGGACATTCTCATTCAGACAATTTTTCAGATCGCAGAAGATCTCACTTCGTTAGAAGTCATAATAGAGCACGCTCACAAGCCAATGCTTGTCAGACGGTAGATAGAAATGTCAGTAATGATATTCATTCAACCAATAATCACGCCAATGCGTGTAACGTTGATTTAGAAAATTCTAATAATTGTACAGAATGTAAGATGTTATTTCAACCTGGAGCTACACCACGGCTTAAATGTGGACATGTCTTACCAGTGTTGTCATCTTATGACGGTGTTGGTACTCTCACTTTACATAATGGGTTTTTGTTTAACACTCCAATTAAAATTTTAAGGGACACGGGTTGCACAACTGTCGGGATAAGAAGGTCGTTAATCCCTCCGTCGTGTTTCACTGGAACGTCAGTGAAATGCATAACTTTCGGAGGCACGGTAGAGGTATATCCCATGGCCGACGTAACAATTACCACGCCATTCTTTACTGGGAAAGTTCGTGTATGTGTTCTCAACCAGCCTTGCTGTGACTTGATTTTGGGAAACATAAAGGGTATAAAAGAATGTTCTACTGATGAAATTTCTGCATGGGAAAGAGAATATCTTTCTTTATCCAATGCTGTGACTACTAGAGCACAGTTGGTTGCAGAAGCAAATGAACTTAATGATAGCAATAATATCCCACACATGACAACAAGTCATTACATAGATAAAAATGCATTCATTAACCAACAAAAAGATGACTCTTCTTTGGGACGTTTATTCACTTTAGCTACGGCTAAAACTATTACACATACAAATAATGCCAGACATTGGTATCAATTTTATGACAATATTTTGATACGTTGTTTTGACAATTATTCTTCGGTACTCAGACAAATAGTAGTACCTACGTCATTTCGATCACTAGTTTTATCTAATGCACATGATGTTCCTTTTGCGGGTCATATGGGGATTGCCCGCACAGCTTATAGATTGATGGCACATTTTTTTTGGCCAGGGGTTCATAAGGACGTCGCAACGTTTTGTAAATCATGCACTGTTTGTCAGGGAGTTGCACGGAAGGGTGCGCATCAGTTTGCACCCCTACAGACCACAGATATCTCTGTGCGTCCTTTTTATAAGATGGCTGTCGACATAATCGGGCCTCTTCCGGTGTTATCATCCAGAGGATTCCGCTTCATCTTAACTTGTATCGATCTATGCACCAGATGGCCTGAAGCCATACCTGTTAAGTCCATAACAACAATGTCGGTGACTGATGCATTATTATCGATATTTTCACGTATCGGATTTCCTGAAGAGCTTCTGTCGGATCATGGCACTCAATTCACTTCAGGTATGTTCTCGGAAATTTGTGATGTGCTTCACATCCGTCATACATTGAGTGCCAGATTAAATCCGCAATCAAACGGAGTTGTAGAACGCTGGAATTCTACATTAAAACAGATGTTGGGCAAAGTAACAACAATGTTTCCCCATGATTGGGACCGGTTGATACCAGCGGTTCTCTTTGCGTATAGAGAAGTTCCTAATCGTCAAAACGGATTCTCACCATTTCAATTAGTTTTCGGGGCTAATCCAAGAGGACCAATGTCTATCTTACATGATTTGGTGATAACAAATGATGATAATACGATTACGAAATCTAGTCACCAATATGTCACAGATCTACGCCAATGCATTGTGGACGCATGTGAAATCGCGACTGAAGCATCAGAATTAGCAAAATATAAGACTCGATCGCGTATTAATCGTGATAGAAGATTAACATCATTATCGATTAACGATGAAGTTTTTGTTCTCTTGCCACTTAAAGGTGATCATTTGTTGGTTACGTGGCAAGGTCCTTTTAAAGTTGTGGGTAAGAAAACCGACGTGGATTACATCATCGACATTAGGGAAAAAAGAAAAACATTCCACACTAACATGTTACAACCGTACATTTCTCGACCTCTTCCACTCAAACATATTTGGGAATCTATCACAAATCAATCTCCGCATCTGGCATCTATTGCTTTAGTTGATGAAGTAGCAACTAGTTTCGCGGATGTACCGCTTGATTTTCCTGTGGTACCTATCCAAGCCTCTGAAACTTGGAAGGATGTAATCATTTGTAACGATTTACCTTCAGATCAGAAGAATCAGATTCTCAATCTATTGAAATCTTTTGAAGATGTATTATCTGATCTGCCTGGACGAACTAACATTATGTCTCACGAAATAAAATTATCGGATCCCACTCCTATTAAGTTACGACCGTATGCAATTCCTTTGCATATCAGAGAGCAGGTTGACAGCGAGGTCGACAATATGTTGAAAATGGGGATAATCTCTCCATCAGATTCTCCATTTTGTTTTCCGATGGTGGCAGTACGGAAGAAAGACAAATCCATTCGTATATGCATTGATTTCCGTCGACTAAATAAAGTCACGATATCAGATTCTGAACCAATGCCTGTGCTGGAGGACTTGCTACCTCATTTAGCTTCTGCTACTTTCTTTAGCAAATTCGATTTATCAAAAGGGTATTGGCAGATCCCTTTGACCGAAGAATGTAAACCGTTGACGGCATTTGCAACAGCGAAGGGTTTGTTCCAATACAATGTCATGTGTTTTGGGCTCAAAAATGCACCTGCAACTTTTGTACGGATGATGCGTCGAGTATTTGGGAACCGTTCTGACCTAATATCTTATATAGATGATATTTGCATGTTTCATGACACATGGGAAGAGCATGTAAATGGTATACAATCTTTACTACAGACACTAAGAATAAACAATCTTACAGCCCGTCCATCCAAAATAGAAATTGGATTCAAGGAAATTTCATTTCTAGGACACAAAATTGGCAAACATGTAATACAACCTAATGAATCTAATTTAAAACGCATACTTGATCTTACAATCCCAACTACAAAGAAGCAATTACGGAGTTTATTAGGATTGGTGAATTTTTACCACAAGTTTATTCCAAGGTTCTCGTCTTTGACTGCTGTCTTATCTGATCTAACTAAAAGAGGTATGCCTAACAAAGTAGTTTGGACAGAACAATGTAACCATGCATTACAAAACATTAAGACTCATTTTTCACAGTATCCTATATTAAGACTGCCAGATTTAAAAAGATCATTTACTGTTGTAACAGATGCTTCGCTCCATGCAATAGGCGGGTGTTTGGGACAAAGTTTTGATGGCAAGTTTCATCCGATTTACTACTTGAGTAGGAAACTGTCGGAAGCCGAATCTAAATACTCTATTTTCGACAGAGAACTTTTGGGTATAGTATGGACTTTGAATAAACTTCAAAAGTATGTGGTAGGTACGCATTTTACTATAATGACAGATCAGAGAGCGTTAACATATCTCCAAACCTGTAAATCACCAAGTGCAAGACTTACGAGATTCGCATTGCAGTTGCAAGCGTATGACTTTGATATCGTCCATATAGAAGGACATAATAATGTAATCGCTGATACTCTGTCGAGAGTAATACATTGAAATACGTAACTGTCCTGGGTACAGGAAGTGACAACAAACATTATTTATGTTCATAATCAATTGATAGGTAGATTATATAGCGATATTTTCGTAGCATTAATATGTTGCTCACAAGTTGTTGCCACATATTTTAACTGCATTTCACTCATCGTGATATCATTTCACTCATTGCTTGAATTTGATTTTCCTTTTTATCATTATAGTTAAGTATAGTTAATGATGGCCTGGAAACCTGCAGTTTCCAGTAGCGCGCAAGGGGGGTAATATGTGGTGTCTGCCCATGCACACCACATGTTGGATTTATTGAGTTTGAGTCAGTGCTGATAAATGCGGCACTATTTGGAATATTGAAAAGGAAGCGCACCGGAAAATGACAGAAAAGAGATGTTTATAATGTGTATGGCCAAGGTGTTGAGAAAAAACCTTGAGCTTTGTGGCCGCTGTGTTTTCTTGTAAGTTCCATTGGGAACATATTGCGAAGTGTTCACCTTTCTAAATGGATGTGGTTTGTACAAGAGGAGGAATACTCTTGGCATATGATTAATACTGTATTGATGAGGTTTGGTAATTAAGGATTAATCTTGACGAACGCTTCTGTATGCTACAAGGAATATACGTTATTAAAGGATGTTGAGTTCGTTAAAAAAGGAAGACTGTTTTAGTTCGTCATTGGTGATTGGGTCAGTTAAAGAACCCACATGTATGTTGTTGAGTATGGAATAAAACTATAATCGTTGGGTCACCCTGGACGTAATAGAATAACGAGCATTATTATGAAACAACAGCAGGAGTAATCAAATATACATTAACATAATCAACATATACTTGAACTGTGGACAGGGGTAGCAATTTATCTGAAATAATAAAAACGAACCCACAATATATTCAAACAGCGCCCCACCACAACCCTGCTTCTTCTTATTTCCTAATAATTCTGCCAGAGCTGCTTGATATCTCTCAGCAACAGTTACAATATCTTCCAATCTCTCTGCTCCTTGTTCCATGATAAACTTCCTCATTTCTTGAGGCATGGACTCTTTCAATTGCTCCATCATTATCATTTCTTTCAGATCCTGACACTTTCCTAAACTACTCCATTTTTCCAAATAGGTTTCCAATCTAGCAGAGAATTGGTGATAGTTTTCTCCTGGAAGAAGTTTAGCTGTTCGGAAATTCTTTCTATACGATTCTGAGTTCTTTTCGTATCTCACAAGCAGTGCCTGCTTCAGGATTTCATAATCTTCCTGGTCATCTCTTGAAAGCTTCAGATATACATCGTATATCCTTGAGATAGTTTAAGACTTTACTTTTCTTTCACTAAGCCATAGGTAGTGGCAAGTCTTTCGTATCTATCCAGGTACGACTCAATGGCGTCTTCTTTCTCAACAAATGGGTCCAGATGAAAATTCATGGCCCCACTTGAGGTGCTCTGGCTGGAGCTACTCTCAGAGTGAGGTGAGCTACCACCATTATTGCCAGTAGTTGCCTGAATTTCGAGCTCTTTTAATCTCAATTGATGGTCTCTCTCTGCTTGTAATTTCCTTTCCTCGGAGTCAATTTTCTTTGCCTCATTTTCAGCCTCCAATTTCTTGACTTCAGCTGCTAATTTCCTTTCTTCAACTTCTAATCTTTTGGCGTCTCTTTCAGCGTCCAGTCTTTTGGCTTTTCTCTCAGCTTCTACTTGCAACTTTCTTTCCTCTCTATCCATGTGTTTGTCCACTTCTGTTGTGACATACTGAATAAGAGCATCACCTGTCATATTTAATTCCTTACCCATCTGCATGACTGCAGTCCTGAACTTCACTAAATCAGCCATGGCGTTACTTAGAGAGGATATGTAATTTTACTATATCCAAATTATTGTAATTAAACTTAATTAATTTAAATGAACAAATAATTTCCGTGCAACTTTGTGAGCATCAACTATTTACTGAGTACTAAATGGTACTCCTCCTAAGAAAATAATAAAAAATCCTATTATTGAATTTTTTCAAAAATTTGTTTCTTTTGTTATCTATGGGTGGCACAAGATAGAGTTAGTAGATAGATGAATAGACTAAGTATGGCTCAGGGTATATAGAAATATCCCAGGAACGAGCCCCCAGTGTAGCGTGAGGTTTTTATTGGCTCTAGGATCAGTATAGTACTGACAATTACAGAAATAGACTTTCTGCAGAAAATGGTGAAGTCCCAGTGTCTAAGAGAACTACTGGTATCACAAATTAGTTACGACTGTGAATGATCTGATCTCGAAAAAATCAGTAGAGAGAGACAGTCATAAATTGCCACCCCCGCCGTGTAACTAACTGTGATATTAAAAAAAATAAGGAAACAGATTTTACTTAACAATTATAAAAAAATTAACAAGTCGTTCAAATACAATTTCCTTATTATTTATTTAGTATATACACTATCTACTCTTGTGCTGAAGGGTGGATGTTGAAAAATGGAATGCAGTGGATTTGTAAGTTTACATATGATTTACAAATATATATATATATATATATATATATATATATATATATATATATATATATATATATATATATATATATATATATATATATATATATATATATATATATATAAAACAACAAGTTTTCCAATTATAGGAACAAAAATTATATCAGATGTGCTGTTACTCAATTATAGTAAATGTATCAGCTGTGCTGTTAATTAAATATATAAAATTTATCAGCTATGCTATTATTCTTATCTCTTGCTACGCTAACTCGTTTTTTTTCGTCCTTGACAGCTAAATGCTCAAAATTGCCGACGGAAATGGTACTAATGTGTACTCATCTCTCAAAAGTTATGTCCTGCTTAGTTTGGTTCACACAACACCTGCTGAGTATCGTTCCTTTAGCCCACCCAAGACTGAGGGGGACTAAGGATGTAACTCCGGTACAATCACTGTGCTCCTGCGAAGTTCCAGGCAGCTGGATTGACTCGAACATACGACCTCAGGTTGGATTACACGAATAAAACCCTCTAAGATTTAAACAGGCTAGTCGACTTTAGTGAAGCAAGAGTTCCCGGTCAATGCAGGTGAGCAATAAATCAGTCTGACAGCTTCTCTTCTCCAGTCAGTCGTCTAGCTGGCTTCGTGTTGGTGTGTGCGTGATTTTGAATAAAATCTCGCACATATATATAGGTATATGCCGGTAACTTTACTGCTTAAGGAATGCTGTTGATTGGTTCTCGGCGTTGCAAGCTGATTGGTTATATGCGGTTTAGTACAATTCGTGACCGAGGCCGACTCCCAAAAATCAGGGCTTATGCCTAATTTTATTCTGTCTGCCGCCATATTGGGAGGCAAGATGGCCGTGACGGAGATCGCGTCCCGAAAAACAGGGCTTATGCCGAATTTTATTCTGGCTCAGAGACTGGTGAACGCTGCTCGTTGATTGGCTGGGGCATATTTGTATCTCGACATAGTGTATTAACTATGAAGTGGGTTTACATACTCGTTTCACGACACGAAGTAAGCCCCAGTTCCTCCACGAATAAGTAATTTTCCTAACGGGGAACGCCTACTTTGGTAGTGAATTATTGGATATGAAAATGTCACATCAGATAGTTCAGGTAGCAAAATATAAACCACGATCTAGTGTTCACAGTAGACAGTATACAGTACTCCCAATAGCTAAAGGAACATCAGGTTGGTAACTGTTATTAGAGATAACGATGATGATGAAGGTATATCCTATTGGTTTTTCTCTCTGGGGTTGAGTGCCGATTCTGAAAGTATGTATTCTCCTTGGTAAATCGGCTTGGAAACACAATTGTCATTAGTCAGAAAAATATGTGTGTATATTTGGCCACAGCGGGCTGATAAATTGAATGCAAAAAATCTGGGTATTTTGTGTATCCAGTTACTTTACTCTTGTGGTTTACATTTTAGTCTCTCTCTGAATGAAGCAAGAGGACCGAACAGGTCAACATCGAAGACCCGATAATAAATAAGAATTGTCACTGGTGCTATTTAGACCGCTGGCAGCTGGTTTGTGACCCGTACTAAAATAGTAAGAAAACAAACATTTTACCACAATATCAATATACTATCCTATCACGCGAAAAGGTAAGATCTCTTATCCTCTCTGTCATGTAATTAAATTAAAAGACACACGTGACTTAGTCTATCTTATCACGCTTCGCTCCACTGGTATGAGTTGGGTTTTAGGCATCCGCCTTTCCCCTCCTGCCAGGTAGAACACTCAGCGCACAATATCAGTGTTAATTTAATTATGACTACTTTACAAATACCGCTTGTCATTACTAGCTATTTGTTTCGCCACATGATATTACGCTAACCACTTATAAAATTACACATAATGGATAGAAGTGAATTGAATTCCGTCCAGTATCAATTGCCTAGTGTATTATTTAGCCACTTGTTATTTAGCCACTTAAAACATCTCTTTCTGAATGATAGCGGGTGATTAAATCTACATTACACCTGGAAAAATTAGCTATAAGTTATTTAATATGTTAGTCTTAGCACCTAGAAAAATCCCAGTGAATTAAAATGATAAACTTTAACACATTAAATTACCTAAATGCTAATACTGTATATAAAAATTACCGCGATCAGAAATGTAACAATCTCCAGGGAATGCTATGACACACTTTTACAAGGGCTCTAGTATAACGAGCTAGATTATCCAAATGTTTCTGAGCGACTGATAAACTTACTTTAATACGACGGAGTATTTGTACATAAAGGGTGTTATCTCACTAACGGTCACGATAAGTCGCGCCTTCGGCCGTATCAAGGAAAATCTACCGTTTGATTCCCGAAGTAAAAGATTCTATGGTTTGCTCCCTCGCAATCGCCAAAACGACATCAAAAAGACCTGGCCATGTTAGTAGGCCTTTCTTTGATTTCGTCCCTCTGCCGTAGATCAATGAATTACGTCCCCTGGGACCACGGACATCAAACAGATACCTTGCTAAATTTCTGCCCGTCTTTTCCCTCTTCAAAGAATCTTAATTATCTCTATGCGCTCTTCTCTCTGATCTGTCACTATCGATGAGTGACGTCTCAGCTCGCTCGAGAACTCAGGTAACCACCCCGGTCCTCAACTCCCCCCCCCTTGTCTTGTTAAGACGGTCGGGTGCGAAAATTTGTAAATGCTCATTAGCGCATGAAACAGAAAGAATAGGCGTGGCTTCAAAAGAGAGTCTACAGGCAACAAATTGCCTGGTTTTGCGTAGCAAAAATTATAAACATTAAATAGGGAGCAAAGGTGGACGGGTCACTGTGGCTATATTTACATATATATGTGACAATGATGTATATTGATTTTAAAACTCTTGTGGAAAAGATAGACGTGCACGCAAATATGTATCACTGCCAATAGCGTTCCACGTGGCCAGTCTGGGAACTTGTGAGCAGCACCTCGTAAACCAACGTTTGTAGTTTTCAACAACAACAACAATAATAATAACAACCTATAGGACTTAGACATGCATTTTCCTTCAAAGCACCAAAGCCTAGATCTATAACAAAGACAGTCCCTCCTGCCACATTGCATCAGCTCAAAGTCTTTCCTCGCCGTCCTCGTTTTCATTTATGTCTCCAGTTCTCTTCTCAGTGTGTCTTTAGGTCTACCTCTGCTTCCCCTCTTACCCTGAAGATTTCAAAACAAGGGCTGCCGGTAATGCTTTCAACAGGTTTCATCAATGTGAATAATATCCATCTTCATACTCAAGAACAGGGAAGAGATACACCACATCTTCATACTCAAGAACAGGGAAGAGATACACCACATCTTCATACTCAAGAACAGGGAAGAGATACACCACATCTTCATACTCAAGAACAGGGAAGAGATACACCACATCTTCATACTCAAGAACAGGGAAGAGATACACCACATCTTCATACTCAAGAACAGGGAAGAGATACACCACATCTTCATACTCAAGAACAGGGAAGAGATACACCACATCTTCATACTCAAGAACAGGGAAGAGATACACATCTTCATACTCAAGAACAGGGAAGAGATACACCACATCTTCATACTTAAGAACAGGGAAGAGATACACCGTATCTTCATACTCAAGAACAGGGAAGAGATACACCACATCTTCATACTCAAGAACAGGGAAGAGATACACCAACAACAGATTTTAGAAAACGCCACACCAAACAGTCTGGAAAAACAACACATTTTTTTGGTTCGGTTTTTGCCTTCTTTTGGCGAGGCGCGTTCCTTTCAACCTATTTGGTTATATCAGAGCGCATTTACCATCCAAAAAAAAAAAAGTCAACTCTGTTAACTGCTAACCCGATCAGCGTTGATAGATACTAAGTCCTGAAAAGGACCAACATTATCTATCTGCTAGCATAAAGCCGTAAAAAGTACTCGCCAGCTACGCCAACGCCCGAGCTAGTCTATAAAACAACACATGTAATTTACTATATAGAAAAAGGAATACTATATATCCAAATTATAACCCACACCGGGTTGAACCCATGCACACACACAAAAATCCAGTGTTTTTGTGCAAGGCTCTAAAATCAATCAATCATGCCTTTTTATCTCTTGTTCTACTGGCACTTGCTGGTTCTTATCTGCTCCATATTAGTGACCTGTCTCACCATTTCAGTAAGGAAAACACAAGTTTTCTTGTGCAAAAGTATGAACAAATGAGAATCCAAATATTAGATTATTTGCAGACATTAAATTTACCTATGAGTATAGAAGAGGTGTTGAGAGTAGACAGACCTAGGGAACTGCATAATATAGTCAAACAGTATTTAAAAAGAACAAAAGTTAACTTATATAGTAATTGGGAAGATGAAGGTCTGATGATGTTCTTATAACACATATGACTTATGGCAAGTGAAAGTCGATTAAATATCTAATTGGAAAAAGAGGCCTTTACACACTTCTCCCTGAATACTATTTTTGTTTGGTGTTTTTGTTTCACATTCATTCATTTATAACCCTCCGCTCCCCAAGGAGCACAGGCCTTCAACAAACACATGCCAAGTCCTCCTGTCACGTGCCATCATCTCAAGTTCCTTTCACATTCTCCTCATCATTTTCACCTCTGTTTCCAGCCTCTTCTCCATGTGCTTCTTGGTCCACCTCTGCCTCTCTTGCCCTGGGGGTACGAGAACAAGGACTGCCTTGTAATGCTATCAACAGGTTTTCTCAGTGTGTGTCCTATCCATCGCCATGGTCTTCTTCTCATCTCTTGTTCCACTGGCACTTGTCTGGTTCTTGTCATCAGTTCCACGTTGGTAACCTTGTCATAGGCCTACCATTTTAATCCTTCTATTCCAGGCAAGCACCCATTTATGAAAGTCTGTAGCTTTTTGGTTGTTGTTGTTTTGATTTTTTACATACACGCAAAATTGGTAGTTTTGATTTGCCCTATTTACAATGATTTGACAAATGTGATGCTACTTTCACGTATCGGCAGTTATTCATATTATTTGGAATTGAAAACATTATATATCCTAATTCCCGTGTGCTTTCTGTGCTACTCTATGGTGCAGAATGCTGGAGAGTTACAGAGAAGGAAATGTCGAAATTGTCCTCTTTTCACACAACATGCCTAAGAAAAATTCACCGAATCTTTTGGCCGAA
Organism: Oreohelix idahoensis; assembly: GCA_024509875.1. Classification (NCBI taxonomy): domain Eukaryota; kingdom Metazoa; phylum Mollusca; class Gastropoda; order Stylommatophora; family Oreohelicidae; genus Oreohelix; species Oreohelix idahoensis. Next base: position 279,636 of record JAMPIV010009605.1, read on the forward strand.
TACCATCACCAACCAAGATCTGCTTACTCGGAGCAAGCAAGAGGACATGCACACCATCATAGCTGGCAGACGCTGGAGCTGGGTTGGCCATGTCCTCAGAAGAGACCCCGATGCCATCACAAGAACGGCTATGCTTTGGACCCCTGAAGGAAAACGAAAGAGAGGTCGACCAAAAACAACCTGATGGAGGACTGTGGAGGCTGAGATGCAAAGAATGAACCAGAGTTGGGGCACTGTACGAAGGATGGCCACCGACCAAGCAAAGTGGAATCAATTTGTTGTTGCCCTACAAGACGCCACTAGGCGTGATGGCCACTGACTGCTTTGACGGTCGGCGGCTAAGGATCAAAGAAGAAGAATATCCTAATTACAACCCACCAGAGGTTGAACGGAATATTTCTCATCATCAAAATAAAAAAATCTTGTGCATGAAACAAAAATGAAACCAAATGTTACATGCCAAGATTTTTTTATTTGTGTTAGGGACCAAAGACGCAGCAACAGTCATAAATGCAGTCAACGACCCACAGCGTGATTGCTTGCGTCAGCAAACCAGAGCTGACCTACTCCACCTCCAAGTGGTGGTCCTGGAAACAGGCTGCATACTGCAGCCTGGCTAAGAGAGTAGGGATCGAAGAGGGAAGGCTAACAGTCCCAAAAAATGCCGTGCTGAAGTCGGATGTGTTGGCTGAAAGGCGCAAATATCGCAGCCCCGCTGTAAACGGACACAACGCAACCAACGTCCTTTTCAGGACGAACGAGGAGGAAGAAGATGAAACCAAGAGTTAAATAAAGTTATTTTTGTATTGTATAGCAACAGACAATAAGCAAGCAGTTACAAGAAAGACTTAATTAAGGTCATTGATATGTGGATATATTTATAGAAGAGGTTATAGAAAAGCTAGGAAAGAAAATAGAGAACAAAGATTAAAGGTAGACAAATATTTTGGTCATATAAAATGACATTGATGAAAACCTTATTAGAAGGAAGAGAATAGAAAATAGAATAGAAATGTGAAACGGTTTGGTTTGGGTTTTTGAACCATGCACTTGAAAACTGGTGTTTTTCGTGTGCACGGGATACCCAGTTCAACCACACATGGGTTATAATTAGGGTATATAGTGTGGATCCTTCTATATAGCATATTACTTTGTTGTTTTTCTTGTGTGTTGGCTCTTATTTATCTGCCATTTGTTGTGGCATTGTTTAATGTCTATGGTGTTTGTAATGTATCCTCTTACATGATACAATATTGCTCGCTCTCTCTTTCTCTCTCTCTCTCTCGCTATTGACATCCTTTTAAATGTATCTACTGGGCGGTTGGGAGCCGCGGTAGCATAGTGGTTAGTGCACTGGCTTCCTAGCTCAGTGGTCTATGGTTCGATCCCCAGATGAGGTGGGATTTTTTAGGCCGCAAACGGCTCCTGGGTCGACCCAGCCCCAATTGGGTACCAGAGCAACTCTGGGAAGGTTAAGGCGGCCGGCATGATGCTGACCACATCACCCCTAGTGTGCCGATGGTCAAGAAAATATGGGCCTAACACCATATTCCCAATATGCCTCAATGGGCACGTAACGGGATCTTTTACCTCTTTTTTTTTTACCGGGCGATTGTTGGTTTTTTTAATTGGTAGTTATTTGTTTTTGTTCAATTCTTGTACTGATATTGTATGAGCATTTTTTAAATTTATTTTTATTTTGTGTTTTGTTTTTCCTTGTCATTCTCATGTTCTGGTTGCTACACGTTGGTTCTTGTTTTGGTAATATAAAATATGTTGTGTAGCTCACTGGGTAGGTAAATTTGTAGTACAGTTTCTAGTGATGGTGATGGAGAGTTTTGTGCTCTCAAGTATTCCATGAGTGGTTTTCTGTGCTGTTCGTATTTTTTTGCATGTTAGCACATAATGTGCTATGGTGTTCTTCTCCAGACATGTTACACAGTAAGGTTTTCTCCACCATGAAATAGCCTGTTCCTAGTTGAAGTCTAGTAAGTAAGTTTTCTATTGCATGAGAAATGGGGAAGACAGTACATTATGAGGGAAAACAGACAAACAGGAAGGAGTCTTCTGAGTGTACTATAACTATAGTGAAAGGTATCTGCGGGTACAAATTAAAGGGGGGAGGTCTCATATAATGGGGTTAACAGCTATTTTTTTTTTTTTTTTTTTTTCCTTAACCAGCGGCACTTGGGCTTTCAGCCCTTCGGCCCAATGACATGTCATTGCGAGGCTGGGGAACCTGAGGACTTCCTTCCAACCCGGTCAGGAGCTTCGCTCCTTCCCATCCACAGAGGGTTTATCACAGGAGCCGTTCAGGCTATTCAGTCAAATTTCCGGCCGTAAACATTTCTTCAAACGCCGACGCCCGGGTTTGAACCATGAACACCTGGTTGCCAGTACAACGCCGAAGCCATTACACCAGCGCGGCTCCCGGTTAACAGCTATAAATAGGTAGTTATGCCACTGCGACAAGAAATAAGACGGATCCATTATGGTCAACCTTGATATGAAAATGACAGCCGATTTGAGCTCTGCCTTATTTATATTATAAAGATATGTTGCTGCATTCATTCAGTTTTGACTGCAACTTTAAGTTTTATCATTCTGTGAATTAGCACTAGTTTTCACAGCGGTCTCTAGGGGGGCAGCAATGTTACGTTCATTAACTTCCCAGTCATCGTGAAGGCTTTCTTGTGGTGGTTGTATTTGGATAATGAGTACCTGGTTAGTTCATGTATAACGTTCTGGTCTCTGCAGGGCCACTTGCATATAGCTCTAATCAAGGGCAAGTACGCGGATACAGCTAGTTTTAACATATTACTGAGTAATATGTTGAGAGAAAGTGACATCTTTGATTCTAGCATAGGGACCGAAGACGCAGCAAGATAGATGAATGCAGTCAGCGACTCATAGCTTGACTGCTTGCTTCAGGATTAGCGAACCAGAGCTGACCAAGAAGACCCTACTCCACCTCCAAGTGGTGGTCCTGGAAACAGGCTGCATCACAGCAGTCTGGCCAAGAGAGTAGAGGATCGAAGAGGGAAGGCAACCCAGTCCCAAAAAAATGCAGTGCGGAAGTTGGATGTGTCGGGCCGAAAAGCGCAAATATTGCAGCATCGCTGTAAACGGCGACAACGCAACCAACATCCTTTTCAGATGAATGAGGAAGAAGATGATTCTAGCACAAAACTAGATATCAGTTCTTGAAAGAAAACACCAAAAACAGTGATTATCGTTCCTATAGTGTCCTGTTGATTTCTCCTACTGTCAAGATTCCAGCTTGAATATGTTCAAAGAAAGGAAAGTGGTTATTTTCTGAGATTCTTGCTTATTACCACATTGTCCAGGAATAGTATGGGCGACATGTGTGTTGCGGCTCTGGGGTCTTAATGTTTTGAATGACCTGGATGCTCTGCTCCACACTCGTTCCTGCAACTGCTCCTAAACCTCTGCCTCTTCATAAACTCATGCTGAGATAGCTCTATGTCGGACTTCATTACCAGGGCTATAGTAAGAGTTTATATAAATGACAGGAAAAGATGACAAAAGTATGACATGAACCAAATCATTATTATCATTCCTTTTATTACTGAAGGATTTATCATAAAGAAATACAAACAGCAATGGAAAACACCCTCCAAAATGCAGAGTTTTCATGAAAGTTACAAAATGACCATCTCTCCACTCTTTCAGGCCATGTGCACAAATTCGTACAAAACAAGATTAAATGGCACAAACACAATCGTACACAAATTTATATTTGTTTAACCCGTCAGTCTGGGAGTAAAATAAAGCTCTCAAAACAAACTTACTTGAACATAATGCATTAGTTCTCACATTCAGGTAATTTATTGCATTAGTTCTCACTCTTTAATTTAATCAGTCTAATGAGGGCATGTGTAAATGGTACATAATGTTTAGGGAAAGAAAAAAAAAACCGTTTAGGGAAAAAAAAAATCGTAGTACCTCTCGGTGTACTAACTCAATATGCTCTAAACCAAAAATCAAGTAACTGACTTTCTATGTCAACCAAAACTCATGTAACTGACTAGGTCAACGTAGCTTGTTCAAAGAACTGAAATATTCATGCTGACTGGCATTTTTTAAATGCTTTAAAAAAAAACCTCAAAGTGAAAACAAGTTAACACTTGCCTATATGTTGCTTCGTGTAGTCAAGTTACTATACAAGATAAAAGGTTTAGTGACAAAAGTTTATAGCAAAAAAAAAAAAAAAAAAATGCAAACAAAACGAACTTCAGAAAAATTTTTAACAAATACGGAAAGTTCCATAAAGAACTACAATTTTAAAGTGAAAGTTTCTTCAATATAAAATTCTTAAACTACTTCCTGTAGATATTTTTAATGATTTGAGTTGCAGGAAAAAAAGGTTAATTTAAGGAAATTAAATTTTGAAGAAGGCAAGCACAAAAATAAATTTGTAATGTAAAATAGTTGCTTCTTGCAGCTATTTTTGAAAAGAAGTGCGAAAAGGTTTTCATATTACTGTAAAACAAATAAAACTGATAGTGAAATGTTTCACAGATAAATGAAAACAAAATTGTAATTAGACACTACTCTCTGTAGCTTGCCAACAAATTCAAAGTTGACATGGTGAAAATGGTGATGTCCAGCAAAAGGCATCTAAAGCAAGGAAAACAACTAATAAACTTACTTCATGCCAAATAAACAAAAACAAAAAGTACTGAGCAGTCACTGCAGCAGAAAAATGAAGCTGAACTGCTGAGAAGCTAGAAAATCCTTTTTCATACTTGGAAGTTAACGGTGGAAATAACTGGTTTACCTTCAGCAAAATATGTGCCCATGACAGTAAATTAAACTACCAAGAACGTAGGTGATTTTTAATAACTTACAAGATCATTTTAGGTAGGAAAAAATAATTTTATGCTCGTACTGTAGCTGGTTATCTGCCAAGTTTTGAAGAGTGTGACAGCTACACAACATATCAGTATAGTATTTAGGCTATGTACACAGAAGTTTTCTGTTGATAAGACTGGTCTGAATACATATGTACATGAGTTTTCTATAAACAGGACTCAGATGGTACAAGTGCACAGGTCTTACAATGACTGGGTACGTTTACACTGCAGTCTAAAGGACCATGTTCACTTCTTTTCAACTATAATTCTTAAGTTTTTAAAGAAAAAATACTTTCAAGACTATTCTGTAATTTTTAAGGTATTTCTCCCACATATAAGAGTAATGTGTATTCTCTGTAATAAGTTTATCTCCTAACCCTTAACATACTATTTACATATCTCTTACCATTTACATACATTTGCACTGGTCATAAGCATCTATTAAAATTCATAATCTTAACACTGAAGCAATTTTAAAATCACCCTAACTTCACACACACACACACCACTGTGAAGCTCTTACAAAAATTAAATGACGTCATTTTACTAATCAGTCCTGTCTAATGAAAACACGGTGAATATTGCAAATGTTCTGTTATTAATCCCGCAACTTTCGGCAATTTATTTCTCTTCTTCAGTGATGACACACAGTGTACTAATATTATTGTTCCAGGTTCAAGCTTACAAATTCTTGTTTCAGAGACTATCAAATGGACAAAAACTGAATTATTTTACTTAAAAAATATGCAAGGATACAAAGTGAATTGTAATACCCCGAGTACAATTCATAAGAATTATTTTTTAAGTGTCTATAAATAGTGTCAATTTTTAAAATGGTAACCATTTAAACATTCCATTGAAAACCAGCATTCCAGCTCGTAGGAATGAGATTCACTTTTTAAAAGATATTACTGTCTGATCAAGTCATTACCAAGTACGTTCGTTATAAACATTCTAGATGTCAATTCAAGTGTCAAATACAATTTTTTTGGTACTGTACCAGAACTGCTCATTTACTCTGTGTCCAATGTTTACTCTGATATAACAATTTGGGGGGAATAAATGGAAAGAAAACGCTATCAATTTCCCTACATCTGTGGTGGTAGAGTTACTGAGGGTTACATGTTGGTCATGTTCAGTTTACTTAAGGCTGTATGGGACATAAGGTGACAAAAGTATTAATAGAAGTCTGAATCAGGGTGGGGTGGTGTCTTAATAGGCGTAATAGCGCAATGTTCAACTTAAGACCATTATTGAGCCTTCACTGTTCTCATGATGATGACTAAAGATAGTCCCTCAGAAGATACTGCCATAGGGGAGTGAAGTGTCACAGACTTAAGTCCCTTACTCGCAGCCTTTGCCTTCCCTAACTGGAAGTAGAAGCAGGTTGCCCAATTTCACAGCAGGGTTGTCGAGCATAACGAAAAGATTTTGAGCTAGGTCCCTTCCCCCTAGAAGGAAGTGCTCTGGCCAATCTGCTGTTTCCTTATGCTACAAGATGCACAATGATACAAGAAATGTTAGTCCCGAGTGGGGATTTTTATAATTAACACTGGAGCAGGAAAAGAAAACATTTCAAAAGTGAGGAGGAAATTGAAAAGCTTTCTTTAGATCACAATGAATATATAAGTGGCACTGAAAGTACCAACCTGATTGCCATTTTTTTTGTCACAGTATGATGAATACTGAAAAATGTTAGGTGATCAAAATTAAATGGCTTATGATAGATAATATTTAGCATCAGTAATTCTCTCATTCATGTCAACTTTCTTCTGAACAAATTTAAAGATATATTACATTAGACAACAGTATTTAAAGTACTAAATCTAATGCCATTTTCTTGTCACAATGATAAAAAATGCTGAAAATTAGTCAAAGTGTATTAGGTGGGCATAACATTTTAATACAACACCCACTAGCATTTGAAACGGACAATTAAACCATTCAGTGGCAATTTTGCATGGGCCAAATGAAAAAGTTTAACACCATACAATATTAACAGCAACAAGAGCATCAACCCACTGTCACATACTGATGATAGAAATGCTGAGAGCAAAATGAACGTGGGAAGAAAGTTCTGCTGTGACTAATAATATATCTCTCAGTATTTATAGCAGATATTCTTCCATGGAGGGAAAAAAACAAAACAATCAAAGACCATCACATATATCTTCACAATGAGGCAAAAAATACAAAGGTCAACACGTTAAAGTGGTAATATCTTCAACCTGCAAAAAAGTATGTATTAGCACATCAACATGCTTTATTAAGTTCTATTGTTTTACATTTCTGAATCCTGTATTAAAAAGTATATCTTGTATTTGATATCACAAACAATGCTTTACCGAACATTTGTACATATACGGAATATGCTGAAATGTATCACATGTGTTTATTTGCATTGATACATGTTCAAGAACACACAATTATTCCAGAAATATAGGTGGAGTAAAGCCAAAGTAGGCAAGAACCCAGTGCTAACACTTAAATCAACATCAAATCTTCACAGGAGGGAGAGTAAAACAAGAGAATATACAATGTTGCCATTTTTATCAATACTTTTAACAGCTTGTAAAAGCTGTGTCACTGGGACAAGGCACAAAACTTGTATATTTAAAATTCATTACAGACATGCAAGCGCTCACACAAACTTATATGGACAAACATACTCAAAACTTCTGTGCAAGCTTTAAATCACCTATACCAACTCGAAAATGTAGTCAGTCTAAAGCTGCGGTAGGCAACACAAGAGTTATGTGGATGTACTTAAGAACTTTTTTAAAGACCTACCTTGCCTATTTTTAGGAGTATTTGGAATTTGTACAGCGCATGTAACTTATCCCTGTCTGACAATCTGCTTCATACAATCTCATTGAAAGTTGGTGGCAAATTCAAACTCAACATATTTTACCCAGTGTTACCTTCATATCAGTGAAAAGATGGCATACCTTCAGTGAAAAGATGGCATACCTTCACATCAGTGAAAAGATGGCATACCTTCACATCAGTGAAAAGATGGCATACCTTCACATCAGTGAAAAGATGGCATACCTTCACATCAGTGAAAAGATGGCATACCTTCACATCAGTGAAAAGATGGCATACCTTCACATCAGTGAAAAGATGGCATACCTTCACATCAGTGAAAAGATGGCATACCTTCACATCAGTGAAAAGATGGCATACCTTCACATCAGTGAAAAGATGGCATACCTTCACATCAGTGAAAAGATGGCATACCTTCACATCAGTGAAAAGATGGCATACCTTCACATCAGTGAAAAGATGGCATACCTTCACATCAGTGAAAAGATGGCATACCTTCACATCAGTGAAAAGATGGCATACCTTCACAGTGAAAAGATGGCATTACCTTCACAGTCAGTGAAAAGTGAAAAGATGGCATACCTTCACATCAGTGAAAAGATGGCATACCTTCACATCAGTGAAAAGATGGCATACCTTCACATCAGTGAAAAGATGGCATACCTTCACATCAGTGAAAAGATGGCATACCTTCACATCAGTGAAAAGATGGCATACCTTCACATCAGTGAAAAGATGGCATACCTTCACATCAGTGAAAAGATGGCATACCTTCACATCAGTGAAAAGATGGCATACCTTCACATCAGTGAAAAGATGGCATACCTTCACATCAGTGAAAAGATGGCATACCTTCACATCAGTGAAAAGATGGGATTTCTATATTATGCAGTTCACAAATAAAGTGAATTTAGTCAGCTAGCTTAAGGTTTTCACTGGGAACATTAAATGGCGGCGTGGGAGAGGACTAGTATGAAATTTTCATAGCTCAAAAAATTTTTCCTCCATTGAAAAAGCTATCGATATCAGATCATCCGAGATCCACTGGTATATCGTGTTCGACTGGTTGCTGACCCTTGGTCTAAACATCTGATAAGCCAAGCATTTCTGTGAACTGTCATCACATCCCATAATTTCATCATTTTACTTCTTGCTCCTTATTGAGCATGGAGCACACTGCAGCTAGGCCTTGCAGGAAGCCTCGCACAAAGCATTAAATGTTCTTGCAGGTGTGATTTCTGTAGCAATCTTTTAAATGAAGTTGGCAGCCTCATTAACCTCATTTTAGTCATGCTATATATATGACATGCTTGAGGGAGCAGTATATGATACTACATCTTTGATCAAAAAGACCCTGTAAACTACACAGGGCATTCTATACGTTGGATAACCCAAAATGCAAAACCTAGTATGACAATTTCAATTATTCCAACTTCTAAAAGCTTATAATCTTTTAATAATGTTACAGTAAACAGTTCTTCCAGAAATTCCACCTAACCATAATTCTCAAAAAATACAGCCAATTTCTATCAGCCATCTTAATTTTAGATACGGATTAACTTTCAAGCTCGCAAACTGATATTCACAATAGAAAAAATAAAAGATCATTTTTTCAAACTTGTGAAACTATGAGGCTAGTAGAAAGTGTCCCGATCTTTGAATACATATTAAATTGCATGGTTTTGTCAGTTGTTTTCTTCTTACCCCATATCACCTTAGGTTTGAGGCTCAATTCATAAAATAAGTATTTTGTTGACTATGAATAAACAGTAAATTCATCTAGTGAGCCGTAAGCCAGACTGGGATGCTGATGTTTCGAGTTTACATTCCCCTTAAGTATTTGAAAAAACTGTCCCCACTTCAGATCCAATGCTTTATCCTGGCATGATACAAAACAAACTACTCATAAAAGTTCAGTAAAGAAAGCTTGCTGATGGCCACAAATGACAAACACATAGCAATATTTGGCACTGGGTGAATACTATAAAAAATTGTACTCTAACCCTAATGTCAGCAGACAATTCCATTTATCTGTAAAGCTCTTGAAACAATCTTTGTAAATACTACCTCCCACACAGTTCACATGATCATTCTTCAACTCGTGAAATGAAAAAAAATTACAAAACATCGTGCTAATACTCAAAAAGAAGGTGGCACACTACAAATATCCATACTTTATTCCTTGGCCATCTCTCCCACTTACATCCCTTCCAATGTCCTACCTACAGACTGCATGTGGAACAACTGCTTTACTTTACCTATTCATAGGTTTTTTCAACTCCTATCATGACATGACGTTTTCAGAAATTTGAGGAAGTGGAGGGGAACTGCGGTAAGACGTGGAATACAATGGATGGTGTTTGAAAAAGAAAAAAATGAAAAAAGGTGATTCGTCTTACGAGGACAAAGACAAAGAAAATAGTCTACGTTGACTTCCTGTTCAGCCACGCGCTCAGCAGACGGCGATTGATAAGATTTCGGTGCCTTGAATTCAGGGAAGTACCTAGGTTTTATTTTATTATTTTATTAAGTTCTTATGTGTCCTATCTAGCCTTCACTTTCTTTCCTTTCCTGACGAAGGCCTTGTGGCCGTAACGTAGACTATTTTCTTTGTCTTTTGTCCTCGTAAGACGAATCACCACCTTTCGATTTTTTTTCAAACCCATCCATTTCAGAAATTTAATGCGTATACGTATATTTCCTAATTTAAAGCAACCCCCAGTAAATTTTAACCGAAATAATTCTGAAAATTTAAAAAAAAAAAAATATTTGGAAGAGACGAAGCATAGGAACAAACTTTCAAAGTTTTCTAGCATTGAAAACTTTCACACTAAGTAATTGCAAACCATTATCACTTAATATACAATAACTCCTAAGATCTGATGAAACTTCCCCGAGATTTATGGCAGCGAAGACTGGGTCCATTAAGTGCAGTATGAAACACTTGGGTCCAATTAGCAATTCTTCCATCAACAAAAGGTATAAAATAAAACCACAGGCCACTCATCTAGTTATGTACTGTTCTGTACCTGTTTGTGTTTTGGAACTGATCATTTCATTGTATTGTCAATGTCAAGTTAGAGTCCACTGTTAAGTACAAAATGGGGAAGAACAATGGGGTTTGTGCCTTCTGTAATAGTCATTGCAAGTATCGTATCTTTTCTCATGAATGAAAACTATAGCATAAGTGTCTCCTAATGAACTGTACTCTTTCCAACTGTTCCTGTCACAGGTCTAACAAAGTTTGTATACAGGCTTCAGACTTCTAACAATCAAAATTTATATTACAGGTATCTGCTCTAATGCACTACATACAGTAGTCGAGGATTTGGTATGGCACTTGTTCTAAAAAATACTTAGTCTGCCATGGAATAAACTTTATATAATAGGTTTCCATCTTTTACATAAAAGATTTACCAGTCATGTCATATTTTATTTTAAAAAAGTTTACATCAGAAGTCTATTTTGAACACAGATGCATTAGGTACATAACTAACAGGTCTGTTTTATGTGTCAATCATTTGCATATCTAAGATGTGTTAACTGTTCCTTAGCTTAGACAATATGTTAAGGTGGCAGCTGAGTGCTGAATTAATGAACCAATGAAATATCACAATTACTGAACAGATTCCATGGAAACTAGTTTGGTCAAGTCAATGTAACCAATAGTTTGATGCAGTCTTAATTCACAGAAGCACCTACTTCCTGGTGTAAAAAGTTCACTGACCTGCTGGGAATGTTCCTTGTGCTTCACAGTTAACAAGAATAGGATGACAAAGTAATACAGGTCCATTCGTGAAGATTAACAAGCGAAAGATCAAATGGATCTGCAGTTCCGTGTGTTTTTATTACCATAAAAAAAAAAAAAAAGATCCAATAACTTGCTTTTGAGTTCTGTGCTACATTTAAAAATGCGTGGTAGTCTTCCACATTCAGCTGTGTTGTATGCACATTGTCAATGGTGTCTCACAAAATCTTATCTCTGGTCACTAGTGCCTGCTTAATTTTCAGCTTTACTGTTCAAAAGATATTGCATTAATCAGATATTTTACATCCATAGGGCATCTCATGTCCAGTGCAAGCTACTAAAAATATTGAGTACCAGACAGCCATGTGCAATTTATAGAAGATTTGAGTTTACACACCAACCACTGGCCATTCATATTTTACAGGTCAGAGGATGCATTCTTAAGTTGCGCTGTTTCTGAGGCATCAAAGTTTTGCCAGTTTAGTAATTTTCAGAGGTTTTTTTTCCCTCCAGGTAATTCAAAGTTTCAAAAGCATCTCAGCGAACAGTTCAAACAAAACAAATGAACAATGAGAAACTGTTCATGAGGCAGGTGCCTTTGTGAACAATGCTAGAGATGTTGCACATTTATCACCTTGCGTCTTCATGTACAGGAAACATTAAACAAACGTCTGGCTTTTGTTTGTGGTCAACCAAAGAGTTCAGGTGATAATGGACCAAAAGTTCCTTGAGCGTAGGGAAATTCTGGTATAAAAATCTGTAACCTTCTTCACTGTGAAAAATTTTGCAGTGACATATCACATCACACCTGGGGACAAACAAGAGATAAAAGTTTGTGATCTTTTATATATGTAACTAGAAAATCAACTTTTTCCTAATTTATAGAGGAATAATGTTACTATCACTGCCAGGAAAAGTATTAAACAGGATTATCCTTGAGAGATTAAAAGAGTCCATAGACAAGAAACAGAGATGAACAAGCAGGTTTTCGACAAAACAGATCATGTACAGACCAGATAGCCACTTTGAGAATAATAGTTGAACAAAGTCTGGAATGGAATTCACCACTATACATCGGATTTGTGGACTACAAAAAGGCATTTGACAGTGTAGACAGAGAATCACTTTGGAAATTGTTGAGGCATTATGGAGTTCCCCTGAAGATCATTAATTTAATAAAGAAAACATATGAAGACATGACATGCAGAGTTCTTCACGAAGGACAGCTTACAGAACCGTTTGGGATAAGAACAGGAGTGTGACAGGGATGCCTCGTCTCATTTCTTTTCTTGCTGGCAATAGATTGGGTTATGAGATCATCGGCAACACACAACAGAAATGGAATCCAGTGGACTCTGACTAAGCAGTTGGATGATCTGGATTTTGCTGATGACTTGGCTCTTCTGTCCCATAGCTGTAATCAGATGCAGGACAAATTGAAAACACTCGATGAGAGGTCACAGCAATTGGGTCTGAAAATACACAGGGAAAAGACAAAAATAATGCGAATAAATGCAGGTAATGATAACAGGGTTGAACTTGAAGAAACACCAATACAAGATGTAGAATCATACATATATCTTGGCAGTAATATAGACAAAGTTGGAGGGACAGACAGCGATATCAAAATAAGAATACAAAAGGCAAGAGGAGCTTTCATTGCATTGGGAAATATATGGAGATCAAGAGAAATAGGATCCAACACGAAAATAAGAATCTTCAACTCAAATGTGAAGTCAGTCCTATTGTATGGCTCAGAGACATGGAGAACAACAAAGACAACAACCAAAAAGCTACAGACTTCATAAATGGGTGCTTGCGTAGAATAGAGGGATTAAAATGGTATGACAAGGTTACCAACGTGGAACTGATGACAAGAACTAGACAAGTGCCAGTGGAACAAGAAATGAGAAGACGATGGCGATGGATAGGACACACACTGAGGAAACCTGTTGATAGCATTACAAGGCAGTCCTTGTTCTGGAACCCCCAGGGCAAGAGAGGCAGAGGAAGACCAAGAAGTACATGGAGAAGAGAGTTGGAAACAGGTGAAGGTGATGAGAACATGGAAAGAGCTTGAGATGATGGCACGTGACAGGAGGACTTGGCATGTGTTTGTTGAAGGCCTATGCTCCTTTGGGAGTGGAGGGTTGTGAATGTGAATGAATATCACATCACACCTGGGGACAAACAAGAGATAAAAGTTTGTGATCTTTTATATATGTAACTAAAAAATCAACTTTTTCCTAATTTATCTTAGAGGATAAGCAATTGAAATTAAAATCATGGTCAGTTTCTTGTAAAGCTTCAAAATATTTTGGTTACAGCTTGACAAATATTGTAGCTGCAGTTAATTTGTTAAAATCTCTAGTTTACAGTTCAGCAGATATAACCATCTTGTTCTATGCAGCTCATAGTGACACCACATTCCTTTACTTTACATGTATGAAATATAAAAACTCAACTTACATGATGGATAACTCATACATATTTTTATCTGTCTTGGGACGAACGAGAAATGTTCCAAAACGTTTTCCACGGAGAAGTGCCTCGGCTTCTGAACGCTTACAGTTAACCAACCAAAGGGATTCATCTTGGAGAGTCATGGCAAAATCTTCCGCAGGGCTGCATGGTAAAAAGAAATTTGCAATATTTCATCATTTCACTAAGCAGAAAATCTAAGTGTTAGAATAGTTACATGGCTGAGAAGACACCATTTAATTTAAAACTAATTTAATCATTCATTACCCTTCACGCATTGGTGCTGAAGTCCCCGAGCTTTCTTGTTCCTGCTATCCACTGGATCTATTCACATCCGTCTATAACTTCCCTCTCCATGTGCCTCTAGATCTTCCCCTCACCCCAAAGAACAAGCACTGTGTTTTGCTAAATTTTTAACAGGATTGATTAGACAACAGGCCCATGCTCAACCCTCCTTAGTTGCATTGTGTGGTATGTCTGATGTACATACTATTCTTTGCCCCCCCCTTCGAGCCCTAATAACACTAAAGGTGCACGTCATCTACTCATTGGATATTCAGTCTATGCTGATTCAGAATTGTATGTCATGTTAACGCCGTCAGACGTCTTTGTACAGTCAAGCATATTTTAACATGAGGTGCATTTATGTACTTTCTTTTCAGCCATTTCTGACTATAGGAGTGTGCCCCCAAAATGATATCTCGGTGGCACGAGGTTGGGCACTTGAAGAAAGAGGTCAAGCTGTTGCCCATGCAGCATGCCTCTGCTGGCAAGATCAGAGGAACGATAAAGCCGTTAGTCTGACACCAGAACACTTAAAATATACAATACTACATGTCATTGATGCTAAACCTCATGTCCTGTTTAAACTAATAAAAGCCCTCTATCCACGATGGTCTGAGCTTGGTAAGCATGTATTAGCTCTAGAATTGCCACAGTTATCAAAGTAGGATTGTGTCATCTAAGGAACCTCGACTGATTTAATGAACGTGGTTTCACCGTGAGACACTGAACTTTATGTACTACAGTGTAGAAGAAGTGAATGTTCATGCAGGCTAGTTCTGTTCAAGTTTGAATCCTCTCGGCACAGAATTACCAAAGTGTTTGCAAGTAGTAAAATAAAACTATGCAGTAAAATAAGCATTAGATACAAAACCATATCTGCAACCAGGGTCAGTCTTGGAACATTTGGTGCCCAGTGCAAGTGGTTTGACATGTCCATCATCATCATCAGCTGCCATCTCCACAACGAAGGTTGGCTGTAATGGATCTTAGTCTTCTGTCTCTTGTCTTGGTGGTGCACTCTGACTTTCCTGTCCATCTCTTGATGTTATCTTCCCACTTATAGCGCTATCTTCCCCTTGCACGTTTGCCTTCAACTCTCCCTTCTGTTATGGTCTTCTGCAAGGTGTTATGCCTTTTTATGTGGCCAAAGTATTTTAGCTGCCGAACTTTGACCTCCCACAATAGTTCTCTTTTCATACCTAGATTTTCTAGGACCTCCTTATTTGTTTTCATCTCTTTCCATGAGATACGCCCCATTCTTCTATATATCCACATTTCAAGAGCTTCAATTCTTTCTTCCAAATGCTTATTCATCGTCCATGTTTCTGCACCATACAGAAATGCAGAATATATACCGTAAAATCTCGCGTATAATACGCACAATTTTTACTCATTTTTGCCCGCTAAAACTTGGGTGCGTATTATACGCGAGTACTAAAAAATACGTAATTTTCTATATCGAAAGTAACCTACATTGGAAAGTCTGTCAAGTTTTTGTCACAATTTGACAGTGAAAATGGCGCAAAATTGAATGTGCCATGTGTTTTCTTATGTGTCAGACATTGTTGCAAAACGCATTTCGCACTCTTGGTCTTCAATCGGTTTTGATATTAAGCTTGGTTGTGAAGTTTGTCATTTGAGCCCTAAAAATGAATTCGAGAAAATGTACTGCAGCAGAAAAGCTCTTAGTGGTAAAATATGCAGAATCTAACGGCAATCGGGCAGCAAGTCGACATTTTTCCATTAATGAGTGCAACATTCGATTATGGCGAAAAAACAAAGAGGCGCTACAAGTGTTGCCTAGTAAGAAAAAGGCAAATCGTGGGTCACCACCAGATCTTCCAGACCTAGAAAAAAACATTATTATAGTGGGTAGTGGATAGAAGGCAACAAGGCATCGGTGTTTCATGCATTGAAATCCGACTTAAAGCTCTGGAACTTAAAAAATCTCGTACAGGCACAACATTTAAAGCGTCATATGGATGGGCAGTTCGTTTTATGAAGCGACATGGTCTTTCAGTTCGTCGAAGAACTACTATCGCGCAGCATCTTCCATCTTTCAGTTTTGTAACAAATGTTTCATAAAATAAAATCTTGAAAAATTATGGTGCGTATTATACACGAATTTCCATTTTACCTGAAAATTTTGGGCTAAATCAAGCATGCGTATTATACACGAGTGCGTATTATACGCGAGATTTTACGGTATATAACACTATGATTCTCGGTTTTAATTTGTGAGATAACTGTTTGGATGTCAGTATATGTTTCATGTTGTTGAATGTAGCTTTGGCCATTCCTATTCTCTTCTTGATTTCTGTTTAACATCTGCCATCTTCTGTTATATGACCAAGATATACGTAGCTCTTGACTTGTTCCAAGATTTTCCCATTTGACATGTCCATCCCCCTCCAACTGCCAACACTTCTAGCCACAAAAGTTAAACCACTGGAAACATTTTAAGGTTTGAGAATAAAACAGCTAATCTGTTTGGATTTTACAGAACAAAACATGATAGAATGTTAAAAATATTGTGTACTCTGGTTTTAGTAATCTCATAAAAGATTGATGTAGCCTTTGGCTGAGGTGAATTGTGTCACAGCTGAAAGAAATTTTTATTAAACACTTGCTCTGGCACCACCTTGTCATTAGCTCCCAGGGTTGTTACCCCCATTTGACCTGCTTTAAGGCTGGCACTGTCTGCAACTAAACAGTATCATGTGTAAAAAGAAAAAGCACAAAATTCCTTAATGAAAATATGCACCTTTGACTTTCTAACAACTCGTCCAGAAACCCTCTGTCAATCCCATTTATCAACAGCCAACTTTTCCACTGCTGAATCTGTGTGTTTAGAAGCCTGATCTCTTGCCTCAGTGTGCACATTTCTCCCTTTATTAAGCCATTTTGCACCTCCTGCTCCATGATGTTTTGCTGAAGTGATATAAAAATATGACAATTTGTATTATACAGCAACAAACAAAAAATCATTAAAGGAAGTTCCACATAAGACTGGCAAAAGTATGGCTTGACAACTGGAATTATATATATAAAGCTCTGTAGTCAAAGCAAGCAATTTTTTTTTCTAATTTTAGCTACAATCCACCTTTTTTTCACTTACGGAGCATGCATCTGCCACTATAAATGACCCACTTGAAGCCAATGCCAAAACAAACTCTTGTAATGGTTTCTGTAGCAATTTGATAAGGTTGTGAGCCCCATGTACAACCTCAGGTTGCTTTTAATGACATGGCAGAGGGAACAAAGTCCTATTCTTTTGTTTATTTATAGTAACCCTACATTAAAGGACAACAAAAATTATCAATGGCAAAGCTGTTGGTAACCTGAAAAGTGCCAATATTTCTTAATCTGGGCAGCTTGTTAACTATAGCCGACCTTTGATACTTTAACCAAATTAGTTTTTCCCTCGAAATTTAAATACTTGTTTCCAGACAACAGAAAAACAGGAATTAGATATCCATGATTTGAAGCTATCAGTAAGTTTGAAATTGTTTTCTAGGTTCACTTTTTATTTCTTTCAACATGGCATGTTGGCACAGATTTTTTTTTTTTTTATACATGCCTATCCTTTTATCCAAACACCCGAGAACTGAAATATTCTGAAAATCTTTGGGTGACTTGGAACGTGATCTGGGCGACATTTGGAAACCAAATAATCCAGTTTTCCCAAAATACAGCCATCCTCTTGGATTTTGAGATTAAATTTTACAGAAATAGTAAACTATGCAATCGGCCTGCCCTATTTTGTTTGAGGATCAGGAGAAAAAAAATAGGACTACCGATTTCTCAGGTACAATATTAGGCTTTTGCGGGTATAAGACAATAGGCTTTTGAATGGGCAGATACAGTAGTGGGCTTTGTACAGCAGCTAAAGGAATTTTAATTTTATGCAAGCTCTTTTTCTGTGTGTATGGCAGGTGTGGGGGAAAAAAAATGTGTACAAATTTTTTTCATATTCTTGCTCTCTATACCTAATTCTATGGCATGTACTTGTTTTTGCAAAATTGTTATCCTAGGTAGATAGTAATTATACTCAGCAATGAAACTTAACATCTGGCACACCAGGGTTAACCCCAAAATTGCATTGTTAAATTGTTGGTGTTGATCAGAATCGACTGCACTCTGGGCAAACCCATAGGTGCTCAGTCTCCCACAGAAAATGAGTATAAATGCCAATTGTTTAAATCAAGTTAAATATTTACTAAACTCTAAGTTTCTTAAGAAAAAGAAAAATGTTTTCACCTCTAGATCTTCATTCATTAATTCAAGTCTTTTACGCAGAGACTTATGGTTTATCACACATTTTTGCAATCTGTGGAAAAAATTAAGAACTTAAGAACAGAAATGCTATTTTAACTTAAAACGCAGATTTTTTTTTTTTTTTTTTTTAAATCTGCAGAGATCAAGTAAATACAAGAACAGAGGATATGGATTTATATTCTACAGCATTTTACATCTTTTGAATACAAAGTCTATGCCAATAGAAATCAGAACATTGTCCCATGCAGTTACCCAGACATCAAAAGAGATGTCCATTTCACACCAACAATTTTGATTACACGGAATGCTAAGGATAACTGGGGTTTTCACATCTAATGGTTCCTCGATTCTTTTAGCAATGGATTTGAGATCAGGCCACTATATCATTAGTTATGTCATTCAATCGTTATCACTTCCTAATTTGTCATATTGTCACAAGACGATTCGCCCATCTACATTTTTTGTCTACTCTACCAGTTAATTCATTTACTTGGCAAAACAAATTTTCTTCAATTCTAACGCTATCTATATCCTCGGCAATCACACTCTTAAAATATATGTCACTGATTTATCATTTTCCTTTGTGCTCTTTACAGAGGATGAAGTCACCATGCAGCTGTTCCCCTTGTAGGAAGCCAGCACCAAGCTCTCACATGATCTTGCAACAGTGGTTTATGAGGTAATTTGTCTTACATGAGGTTGTCAGCCCCACTTCATATTAATCACCTTGTACAACAGGCCTGAGGGTACAGTAGTTTTTCCTTGTCTCTTGAAAACTCAACAGGAAACTACATGGGCCAAAAGAGGGAGAACGATTTTAGAAGTACGAATGTTTTCATCCATGAATCATTCCTTATGGTACCCTATTTTTTACTGTAACATTTATTAGTTTTTTTTCACTGCTGGGTGTGGGGGGGAGGGGGAAGAAGGTGTCTGGGTATTAAGTCAAAGCTTAGCAGCAGGGAACAGCTCTAGAGGATAACAAAATACTCTACCTTTCTTTTTCTTGGCCGGTCGCTGCCA
Organism: Oreohelix idahoensis; assembly: GCA_024509875.1. Lineage (NCBI taxonomy): Eukaryota > Metazoa > Mollusca > Gastropoda > Stylommatophora > Oreohelicidae > Oreohelix > Oreohelix idahoensis. The sequence goes on from JAMPIV010009605.1 coordinate 299,154, forward strand.
GTAAAGAAATTTGATCTTTATCAGATTGTTCTTCAACCACAAAAATCATTTCCGCGAAAGCTTTCGTGGCATGCCGTTTCATCAGCATATCATGTTTACGCCAGGAGTACCAAGCATACAAGAGCTCATAATCTGCATTCTTTCTCCCATAGCGATAGTGAATTTTAGCCAGTGCATTCACTTCCTTATAAAGTGGACCACTTGGGCTTTCCTGTAGAGAAAAAATGATGAATATTACCAAGATAACATGCTGCTTCAACTTTATCTCTTCTTGTGAATGTAATGAATACAATAGGATTTCTGTCAATGCATATTAATGGACTGAACACTGCAGGTAACATGCATTTATGTAAATTGTGCAGGGAGGAATTAGCTATAGAGTAGATCATAAAGACATGCAACTGCAGAATGGACCCATATACACATGGATCAGCAACATCAGATACCCCCCCAACAAAAATGTAAAAGGTGGGAGCATATAAATAAAATGGATAGGCTTCAAATGTTTAAACTTTCAATCTGAGGCAGAAACAGCTGCAATAACTATCATTGAAAATGATTATGCTAGAGCCAAGATAGTCTCCCTCACTAATGCCCTTATTAGAACTGTCCTAGGGATACAATAGAAACTCCCTCACTAATGCCCTTATTAGAACTGTCTTAGGGAATAACAAACTCCCTCACTAATGCCCTTATTAGAACTGTCCTAGGAAACAATAGAAACTCCCCTAATGCCCTTATTAGAACTCTTAGGGAACAATAGAAACTCCACTAATGCCCTTAGAACTGTCCTTGGGAACAACAGAAACTCCCTCACTAATGCCCTTATTAGAACTGTCCTAGGGAATAACAAACTCCCTCACTAATGCCCTTAGAACTGTCCTAGGGAACAAAAGAAACTCCTCACTAATGCCCTTAGAACTGTCCTAGGGAACAATAGAAACTCCACTAATGCCCTAATTAGAACTGTCCTATGGAACAACACTCAAGAAAATGAAACTCAAGAGATATGCAACAATGCAAAATTATAGACAACAGTTTAATGTAGGACAGCTAAGAAATCAAGAAACAAGAGACAAATTTGCGGTCACAGTATCCAACAAATTCCAAGTGCTCCAACAGTTGGAAGATGTAGAGAATACAGAAGACTATTGGCAGCAGGTCAAAACGGTATGGAAGGAGACATGTGAAGAAATACTGGGGAAAATGGAAAGACAACAAAAAGCATGGATAACAACAGAAACCATCAATAAGATAAAAGATAGAAAAAACAAGAAAGCAGTTAAACACAAGCAAAACCAGAAGTTCCAAAGCCAAGGCTCAAGAAGTGTACACAGAAGCAAACAAAGAAGTAAAAAGAAGTATCAAAAGAGACAAGAGGAAGTATATTGAGGAGTTGGCAAGAGAGGCAGAAGATGCTGCAGCCAAAGGAAATATGAGAGAACTGTATAGCAGCACAAAGAAGCTAACAGGGAAATACAAGCAAACAAGTTGCCTCATAAAAGATAAGAATGGGAAACTGCTCAGCAATATACAAGAGCAAATGAAGAGGTGGACAGAATATTTTGGGGACCTCAATAGACCAGCTCCACAAAACCCGCCGGACATCCAGCCAGCAGAAGAAGAGCTACAAATTAATGGTGAAAGACCAACGAAGGAAGAAATAAAGAAAGCCATAAAGCTTCTAAGAGATGGAAAAGCGTCTGGACCTGATGGCATTCCAGCAGAGGCCATCAAAGCAGATATCGACACGGCTACAGAGATGTTATATAAATTACTTGGTAAAGTCTGGGAAAAAGAAGAGATACCAGCAGAATGGAAGGAAGGATATCTGGTTAAGTTGCCTAAGAAGGGAAATTTACAAGAGTGCACAAATTATAGAGGAATAATGTTACTATCAGTGCCAGGAAAAGTATTAAATAGGATTATCCTTGAGAGATTAAAAGAGTCCATAGACAAGAAACAGAGATGAACAAGCAGGTTTTCGACAAAACAGATCCTGTACAGACCAGATAGCCACTTTGAGAATAATAGTTGAACAAAGTCTGGAATGGAATTCACCACTATACATCGGATTTGTGGACTACGAAAAAGCATTTGACAGTGTGGACAGAGAACCACTTTGGAAATTGATGAGGCATTATGGAGTTCCCCTGAAGATCATTAATTTAATAAAGAAAACCTATGAAGACATGACGTGCAGAGTTCTTCATGAAGGACAGCTTACAGAACCATTTGGGATAAGAACAGGAGTGCGACAGGGATGCCTCTTGTCTCCATTTCTTTTCTTGCTGGCAATAGATTGGGTTATGAGATCATCGACAACACACAACAGAAATGGAATCCAGTGGACTCTGACTAAGCAGTTGGATGATCTGGATTTTGCTGATGACTTGGCTCTTCTGTCCCATAACCGTAATCAGATGCAGGACAAATTGAAAACACTCGATGAGAGGTCACAGCAATTGGGTCTGAAAATACACGGAAAAGACAAAAATAATGCGAATAAATGCAGGTAATGAAAACAGGGTTGAACTTGAAGAAACGCCAATACAAGATGTAGAATCATACACATATCTTGGCAGTAATATAGATAAAGTTGGAGGGACAGACAGCGATATCAAAATAAGAATACAAAAAGCAAGAGGAGCTTTCATTGCATTGGGAAATATATGGAGATCAAGAGAAATAGGATCCAACACGAAAATAAGAATCTTCAACTCAAATGTGAAGTCAGTCCTATTGTATGGCTCGGAGACATGGAGAACAACAAAGACAACAACCAAAAAGCTACAGACTTTCATAAATGGGTGCTTGCGTAGAATAGAGGGATTAAAATGGTATGACAAGGTTACCAATGTGGAACTGATGACAAGAACTGGACAAGTGCCAGTGGAACAAGAGATGAGAAGAAGACGATGGCGATGGATAGGACACACACTGAGGAAACCTGTTGATAGCATTACAAGGCAGTCCTTGTTCTGGAACCCCCAGGGCAAGAGAGGTAGAGGAAGACCAAGAAGTACATGGAGAAGAGAGTTGGAAACAGAGGTGAAAATGATGAGGAGAACATGGAAAGAACTTGAGATGATGGCACGTGACGGGAGGACTTGGCATGTGTTTGTTGAAGGCCTATGCTTTTTTGGGAGTGGAGGGTTATGAATGAATGGAACAACAGAAACTCCCTCACTAATGCCCTTATTAGAACTGTCCTAGGGAACAACAGAAACTCCCTCACTAATGCCCTTATTAGAACTGTCCTAGGGAACCATAGAAACTCCCTCACTAATGCCCTTATTAGAACTGTCCTAGGGAACAACAGAAACAACTAAACCTCAGAAGTAAAGTAAAGTGGATTCCTACCCACTGGGTTATACATGGAAATGAGAACGAACAAACACCATTTTCAAAGGGTTAAGAATTGGGGGAGCAGGCTGGTCCAACATTCTGCCCTTCCGCTCTCACTTATCTTGTATACTCTATCCTTTCATTCCTACATATAACTAATAATATTTACTTTAAGCATTAATTTAAAGGCATGCAACATATAGGTAATATAACAGCATACATTTACAGTTTCCATTCATAATCAAAATTAAGTACGTGTTTTTAAAAACAAAGTAATGAAAAGAAAAAAATCCAAAACATCCATACAGTAAATCAGACAATTCATGCATAAGCAGATTAGGGTGGAATAGAATCAGAACTTAGTGAAATATTTAAACACTGAATGAGTAGGGACTTTCTTTGCACTCACTTAAAGAGTACAATTAGACAGGCTGGTTGGTTGTCTGGCAGGCAGGCAGATAATACTTGCCAGATAAGAATGTAGATAAGACTTGCCAGGGGAGGACAATTCAAACTGAATCACTGATGATGTGTGAAAGCTCAATTTCCCTCTCCCCCCCCCCCCAAGCCCTAATTTACACCCTCTAAGAATTACCGTCCCGGATAATCTGAACAGTCCTCCCCCACCCTCAAAAAAAAGTATGTATAAGGTAGAGCCGAGTCTACAAGTTTGCAACCCATAATCCAAACACCCAAAAACCAAAATATTTCAAAGTTTTTCACTTTTGGGCTAGTTTAGGCAACTTAGTTTCTACAAAAAAATTGGTTTTTAAACTAGTATGCAGGGAACCAAACACACGATGCTCAGTTTATCATGTTTCGCACTTGTGATGTGCAAGTGCAGTATAAGCTGATGTAAGAACTACCATGTGATACACATTTTCAAACAGCGTACGAGTATTTAGTTGTCTCGGCACAGCTTAATTTGAATATTTCTGAGCTATTTTGTGATTTTGAGTGGATGAGAGTTTAATTTCAGTGAAAATGTCCAAAAGAGCTGCAGATACATGTGTGGGCAACAGTGGGAATAAGAAAAGGAAGCATTTGTCATTATCGATAGTGCAGAAAGTAGAGTTATTGCAGAAGCTTGATGTCTGTGCGTCATCTTACTGAAGAATATGGAGCAGGAACTATCACAGTATATGACAAAGAAACAGACAAGCTGAATGTAAATTTGCAGGTATTTAACAAAGTTTGTTTAAAAGTTAAAATATTTTTCTTCAAAATTGTACATAATTTAAGTTGGGCGATGTTTGGGTTACTTGGGCGTATTCCAAAAATTTAAACAAGGCCATCCCCGAGCATTTCAAATTCTGCGTTACCAACTTGTATATCAAAGCTCATCTCTACAATTTATAGTAATGCGCCTTACAGTCTACCTTGCTCGTATTCCCTATCTAGTCAGACCTGATACAAGTAGGTCAGAGGTCTAGTAGCCATCAGTGTATGATCTGAAACTGGGTCTGGAAGGACAGTCTACAATAAAGGCATCTCAAGACTTACTGCTGGCACTGATGACAGTAAATTTATAGAGGAAAACAATACTTTTGCGAACACCTCGAGCTGGAAAGCCGATTAAAAACGAGTTGGCAGCTAAGTTTGAATCCAAGATTAGGTGGGAAATTTTAAAAATTAGGAAAATGGCATTCATATCTTTCTGTTGCAAGCAAATTGTAAATATTAAAACATGTTCAGATACTGCAGCATATGCCCTGTACTCGATGGGAGGAAGGGGGGGAGGAGAAGAGAATTCTACTTACTGGGACAAGACTTCGGATTAAAGGATATCTCAGCGGGATTTTCAAGGAAGAGTTCGACTGGTACCAGTTGATGAGGCTGACTACTGACTTGAATGTAAATGGCGGCCTAAATCCGTAACCACCATCAGCACCATGAAAAATCTTCTTGGATTTGTTGCTATTATTCAGTCTAAGTGGGGGGAAAAAAATGATAAAAACTGAGTTTAAGTTTGAAAAATGACATAAGTAAATTAAAATGAAAAAACATGAGAAGTGAGAGAAGAGTATTACAATAGCTAAGGAACATGAAATGTGCGATTATGGTACAAGAAAGCAAATGGCTGAGCTAAATTAACTCTTAAACACTTTCTTTCAATAACTTGTTCAGGTTTTTTTAAAATTTGTGTTGGCCATCCAGGCCAGATGAAGGCCATCGATTATAAAGCAGTAAAGATACAAGAACTAGATGAGCGCCAGTGGAACAAGAAATGAGAAGATGCTAGAGTTGGATAGGACATTAAGAAAACCTGTTGACAGCATTACCAGACAATCCCTGTTCAGGAATCCCCAGGGCAAGAGGTAGAGGAAGACCAAAGAAACCATGGAAAAGAACAGGCACATGAAGGGGATGAAGACATGGACAGATCTTGGGCTGATGGCACAGGACAGGAAAACTTTGGCCTTAGTGAGTTGAAGACTTATGTTCCTCTGGGAGTTGACAGGTGAAAGAAGAATGATAAAACCCGGACTTGACTCAACTCACCTAGAAGAACCTACACATTCATCATCAGTTGCCATCTCCACAACGAAGGTTGGCTGTAATGGATCTCTGTCTTCTGTCTTGGTGCACTCTGATATACTCTTTCTTTCCTGTCCATCTCTTGATGTTATCTTCCCACTTATAGCGCTGTCTTCCCCTTGCACATTTGCCTTCAACTCTCCCTTCTGTTATGGTCTTCTGCAAGGTGTTATACCTTTTTATGTGGCCAAAGTATTTTAGCTGCCGAACTTTGATCTCCCTCATTAGTTCTCTTTTCATACCTAGATTTTCTAGGACCTCATTTGTTTTCTTCTCTTTCCGTGAGATGCGCCCCATTCTTCTATATATCCACATTTCAAGAGCCTCAATTCTTTCTTCCAAATGCTTATTCATCGTCCATGTTTCTGCACCATACAGAATATATATAACACTTTATGATTCTCAGTTTTAATTTGTGAGATAACTGTTTTGATGTCAGTATATGTTTCATGTTGTTGAATGTAGCCTTGGCCATTCCTATTTTCTTGATTTCTGTTTCACATCTGCCATCTTCTGTTATTATATGACCAAGATATACATAGCTCTTGACTTGTTCCAGGATTTTCCCATTTACGCTTATCTTTAATGTGGGTTTATCGTCTGTTTTGCTAATTATCATAGTTTTTGTTTTCTCAATATTAATGTCGAGTCGATATTCATGACTTATACTGTTCACTTGCTTCACTAGTTCTTGTAACTCCTGTTAGCTTTCAGCTAACAACACGGTATCATCTGCATATCTAAGGTTGTTTATTGACCTTCCACTGATGTTCAGTCCTGGTATTTCCTGTTTCTGTTTGAAAATTTTTTCAGTGTATAAATTAAATTGGCAGGGAGACAGCACACAACCTTGTCTGACACCTCTTTTTATGTCTATGTATGGTGAATACACATTAGGTATCCTAAATGTTCAAACTTTAACAGTGTCAAAAGACAGGAGATATTGCTATGGACTATGCTCCATGGGGAGCTTTAGGATGATCAAACTTATGGAAAGAGTAGCTGAACAGCTCAGGAACACAAAATATACTACCAAAGAGATCAAACAGAAAATATCCTACAGAAGCGTTCACACATAGCAAACATGCCACAAAGAGTTCACACACAGCAAACATGCCACAGAAGAGTCCACATACAGCAAACATGCCACAGAAGAGTCCACATACAGCAAACATGCAATTCAAAAACATGTTACATAAGAGTTCACAAACATCAAATATGACTTGTATAACAGATGAGAGAGCATGAAATGTACGAGGGATAGAATGTTAGAGCACAGAATTATCTATGAAGTTCAGAGACAAATCAGTCTGCACTTAAAACACTGGGAAGACCTGCTTCTTGGTATAAAGCAAAAGAAAAATGGATGAATGCAACAGAAGTGAGCATAACAAATGAGTATATGATAAAAATGACAGGATAACACAAAATGGAATATTACTCATGCATCCTTTGGAGTGAAACATGGATAACAAAAAAACAACATGCAAACAAGAGTTACTGAATTTCAGAATAGGCACTTAAGTAGTGAAATGGTATGACGAGACCCCCAATGTGGAAAAGATAACCAGATGTGTCAATGAAACAGATGAGAAAGCGCTGACAATGATAGAACACATACTGAAATAAGTTGATAGCATTAAAAGGTGGTCCTTGTGGAATCCCCTGGATAAGCGGTACAGGAAAGACATGGGAAAAACTGCCCCGATGGCATGGACAGGAGGACTTAGTACAAGTATTTAAAACGTATGCTCCTTGAAGTCCTTGAACAGCCAGAGTGTAATACCACTAAATATTTTTCTGGTTTCCTTTTCCCCACACTACCTAAGGAGCACGTGTCCACTACCTTGGCACCCATTGTGCAGAAGGTCTTGCTGAAGCACTTCATGTGCACTAGCACAGGTGGTTTCTGTAACTATTACCTTTACATTAACATCGTTACAAGAGTCACATCTTGCACAACAGACAAAGATGGGTGAATGGAGAGTGATAAAATAGAGTAATATTAAAATAATACAGAATACAAGAGTGACTTCATTGCATTTGGAAATACAAGTATATGACATGTCCAACAAATGTGCAACTTCAAATGGTAATGCAGTCCCATATGTTCTGAAACATGAACAAAATCAAACCAAGAAATTTCAATCAATACCCTTTAGCTATCCAAGGAGCATAGGCCTTTAACAAACACATGCCAAGTCCTGTCCCATGCCATCCACTCAAGTTCTTTCCATGTTTTCCCCATTTTCACCTCTACATCCAGTTTTCTCCATGTGTTTTGTCTACCTCTGCATTTCTTTCCCCTGTGGAATCTAGAACAAGGACTGCCTTGTAATGTTAACAGGTTTCCTCACTAAGTGTCCTATCCACTGCCAGCATCTTCTCAACTTGTTTCATTAGCACTTGTTCTTATCAGTTCCACATTTGTGACTTGTCATACCATTTCAGTCCTAATCTACGCAAACACCAGTTTTCAAAAGTCAAGAGATTTACGCAGAACATTGTTAAAACAGTAATGTGAACCGATGTAAAGAACCAGATGAATATTATTGGGGAAGGTCGAGTGGAAAGAAAACTCGCACTTTACAGGATCCGAGGAAAGCAGGGGAAATCATTACAAGGCAGTCATTTTGCAGTCCCAGAGTAAAATCAATCAATCAATCCCCTTTAGCTCCCCAAGAAGCATAGGCCTTCAACAAACACATGCCAAGTCTTCCTGTCCTGTGCCATCCGCTCAAGTTCTTTCCATGATGAGGAAAACATGGAAAGAACAGAAAAAGGAGACCTAAAAAAAAAAAAACCATGCACATGGGAACTGGAGGCAGACTTGAATAATGACATGAGAGAAAACCTGAACAGATTGCCCAGTAAAGGAAAGCTTGGTGCAGAATTTTAAGAGACACTCGGGAACCACACAGTGTTGTGAAAATAAAGAATAACTGACAAAAATTACTTTAAAAAATAAATTATAAGATTAGATAGAAAATGTGATAATTGAGACTTACGAGATGAATCAGAGAATATGAATTAAAAATAATAGCTTCAATGTAATACACAAAAGCATAACTTCTGGTGGGGAAAACTATGGATGGTTGCACAACCGTGGGAAGCACTCAATTTTCCTTATATCTAGTACAAGTCCATATCCCAGAATCCAAACACCCGTAAGCCAGAATATTCCAAAAATCTGCATTTGGGGGGGGGTTTGACTAGGGAATTTTGAAACATTTTAGGCATCTTGGGCTATCTAAAAAAATCTGATTTCCGAAACATGGCTGTCCAACCCTTCTTGCAAATTAGTTCCCAGGGGGCCCTCAGGAGACAGAAACTCCTAGCATAAAGAAGTCCAAGGTTATGGGGCTGGCAATGTCCAGAATGCAGTCCATAAATTAAAACCCGTAAGCCGAATATTGCATTGGGGGGGGGGGGGGGTGTGGGGGGTTGACTAGGGAATTTTGAAACATTTTAGGCATCTTGGGCTATTTCTAAAAAAAATCTGATTTCCGAAACATGTCTGTCCAGGACCATTTCAGATTCTGGGATTATGGACCTGTACCCTTATTGCAAATTAGTTCCCAGGGGGCCTCTCAGGAGACAGAACTCCTACTCCTAGCATATTTTAAGAGGCGAGTAACAAGGTTGTGCATGGGGCTGGCAACGTCATGCAACACAAACTGCTACAGAAGGATATGATAGTCGGCATCTGTTGCCTAATGGATATGAATGCAGTTTCATAATCCAGATATACCAGGTTCGAAACCTGCTGCAGGTGGTTTGGTAGCAGATCGCTTTGTGTGGATTTTTAACAATGGTATAAGCGTCGTACCGTTCAGAAAGCAATGGCAAACTACTGAATGAAAAAATTGCCTAGAAAAATCACAAACAGCCAATAAAAGATTGCCACGTCCTGTAAAGGATAAGCAACTAACTTTTTAACAGAAGGATTGAAAAGGGTAAAATGCCCTTACCCAAGTTCCTGTGGTTAATTCTTATGTCCATATGACATGGTTTACAAGATTAAATTACTGCAGGGTAAACTTGAAAACGACTGCCAATTTCTTCACCGTGATTTCTTTCACTCTTTTTTTAAAATTTGCATTTATAATTATTCTGTATTTGTTCAACACTATATAATCAGTAATTTTATACCACTTCTTGGTATTCTTTGGTCTCTGACTAAGCTATCAGTGAAAATCACACATGATGGCGTCTTGTAGAGCAGCAACAAACTGTCTCTGCTTTGCTTGGTCGGCAGCCATCTTTCATATGGTTCATGCTTTGCATCTCTGCCACCAAAGTTCTTTGCTAGCCTCGCTTTCACTTTTCTTCGAAAGTTAGAGTTAATATGATAGCAGTTCTGATGTCTGGGGTCTCTTCTGAGAAGGTGGCCAACCCAATTCTACCCACTACAATTGTGTGCACATGCCTTCTTAGTAGCTCCGAGTTAACAGCTCTTGGTTGATGGTGTTCGACCAGAAAATTCAAAGAATTTTCCTTAGACAGGTTGTGTGGAAAGAGGACATGTTTGGACATTTCCTTTTTTTGTTACACTCCAGCATTCTGCGCTGTACAGAAATTACACAGCTTAGATAGGTGAACGCTATTCTGGCTTTATTCATCCATTTACTGTCTTAGTTCCGCCATCTGGTGTTATGCTTCCGATGTAAATGTTTATCACTTTGCGCTTTTATTCACATTCCATCTTAATTGTACCTACACTTAAATCATCTACCTTCATTTACACCAATATACAACACTTGTTTCACTTAATCTCTTCCGCCAAAGTACAACTCAATTTTGCCCAGCCATATTAAGATTTCATATATACTATAAAAAAAATATGGAACAGTATAAAAAAAAGTGTAAGGAAAACTCTGCTGGCAATGATAGCACATATGGTTTCATTGCCAGTGACAAGACATTTCTAATATAACCACCAAGTGAAGTACTAACCTGATCATCAGTATGAAATTTCCTGCTATGGATGAATTCCGGACCAGAAAAGTGCCATCTTCTGTGCCAGTCAGTTTCTGACTCGGTAAATCTTGGTCTATGTAACCCCAGTACCATCCAGCATCACGTAACCGCTCCAATGGAATTTGCGGTTTCGTACCTGTACCGTCTACGAGTGGAATTTCAGCTGTTAAGATGGAAAATAATTTTCAACACCTGATAAAACCAAGGATGGCTTCTTACATAAGTTTCATACATTTCAAAGTGAACTAGAACACTACAGTAATGTTAGATACATCCCCTGAATAATGCTTGAAGTGTCAGACCCAAAGGTATCCAGTGGTGATCTCAAAATTTACAGTATGAAAACAATTCAGTGAAGAGATCTAAAAAAATCAGTATGAAAACTATTCAGTGAAGTGATCTCAAAAATCAGTATGAAAACTATCAAAAGTGAAGAAAATTACATTATGGTTATCTGATAAAGGACTAATTAGTGAAGACAATCACATTAAAGTTATCTAATAAAGGATTATTAAGTGAAGACAATTATGGCAATCTGAAAAAAAGAATTACAAGTTTTTCCTGGAAGGAGAGCAAAACAAAGATCAGAGGAAGAAAGACAAGATTTGTAAACTTAAGATAATGTGTACATGTTATAAACTCAAGAGAAGGAACCCCTTGACAGCCAACGTCCAGAGTAATGAAGGCAATGACCAGCAAAATGTGTGCCACGTCATGTAACTACTTCCTCATTCGCCCTCAGACTATCACTGAGGTTTGGTAGGATAATAATTTGGTTTTGTTGAAACGGGGGTGCATAAAAAAAAATAGTTTGGGAAATTTGAATAGTTTGGGAAAAGGGCTATTTGTTCTAGAGATGGGAGATAAAATGTTGTACAGTGATACTTAGAGGGAAAGGGAGAGAACCCTTTAAATCAAAGCTATTGAAAATGAGTACAACAGTTATGGTTAAGGAAATTTGCATACCATGTTGGTTTTAGTAAGCCTTAAGAAAGGATTGTAACATTTAAGCAAAAACCTCCAAGGGAGACAATAAATAATTACAGGTTTTGTGAGTTGGGAATAGGAACAAACGCACGAGAAAAATGTGAGTAAGATGTAAACAGTCATGGAACGAAGCTCACTGACTTGCCAGCGGGGAATTAACCGTGAGTTTGTGATCGGTGAGTGAACTGAACAATGGACCAATCGTATTGACTGGAAAACATAACGGATCATGGGAATGAATTGAAGGACAAAAGAAGTCGGTCCTACCAGAAAAGTTGACAAGGCAAGACGTGCCTTGCTGGGCTCTCAAGAAAATGAAAACCTGTGGTTGACAGGTGGTTACCCAGATGAAGTAGCTATACTTAGATCTATTGGCTGTAGTAATTCTGGAGAATAGCTTAATTTGTGGTTAACAAACTGCTGAACATATAGTATTAGCATAGGGGTGAATAGTAAGAAAATGTGATAGGTGCTGGAATTCGCCCAATACGGTAAGAGAACTCTTGAACTATTTTATAGACTTTTCAGGCAAATTATTTTCCCCAAGAGGTTGATGGTGCTCACATTTCAAGGGGCGAGCAACCAGAAAGTACATTTGAAACAAGCCCGACTAAAGAGAGTATAAAGTGAATAACATTGTAATTTGCTGATTGCCAGATAGGCTGTTGTGTAAATAAGATGAGGTATCGTCACTGGCATGAATAATTGAATAAAGGTTTTCTTTGCAACATTGATACCCATGAGAAGTCATGCTCTCCCTCTCAAGGAACAGTAAAGCAGAGGAAAGAAGATATTGATGAACTTAACAACTATGGGAAAGTTTAGGTGCTCTCTCTCATTTGACGAGTAAGTATGAGAAGGCCACAGCAGCAGTATTATATATATATATATAAACCATGTATAGCGATTGATGCCATTTTAGAATTAGGTTTGACAGGTCTGGAGATTTAAGTGATATGACAGAGGGATAGGAAAGGAAGATAAATGGAGAGCAGACTAGATATATATACATAGGCAAGAGTCGGTAGCAAAGACAATAAATAATAACCTGGTTGGAACATAAAGTGAATTAAGGGCAGGATATATGGAATGATATGGAGTTGAAACATCCACAATTGAAAAATGTTGGAACCTGTGTATTGTAAATAAACTTATTATCAGTTGAACTTTCTCCACACAAGTTGAGTTTATTAAAAGGGTGTGGAAGAATAGGAAGATAGCACAATAATAAGGAAAAATCAGAGTACGCCAATCTACGATCCAGTAGCCATATAACATCTAGGAGGGAAGAACGAGTCCATGGGAGTGTAAAAAAACCAAATCATCTCTTCCAAGAATTTCCACCTCTGGCAGAAAGGGGCCAGTAAAAGAGATAAGCTCACTTGGAAGATAAGCAGAAGAACTAGACTGACAAGTTGAAGAGGCAATAACTAGGCCTGCCTCAGTCACCTAGTTATTAAAAGAAAACCCAGCACTGTCACATAATACTCAATTTGGGGCCTTTTGGACCAGTCTTGAAATCAACTTACCACCCACGGTTACAGTACATTAATGACTCCAATACAGGTCAAGGTTCCCGACATCTCAAATTTTTCCGTGGAGAGTTTGCCATATGCTTCTCCGTTCAATGCAGCAGATTTTTGGCTGTCATGGGGTTTGAGCCACAAGTGCAGAGATCTGTTGTACCAATCCTGTACTTGTATAGATGGTACCTCACCCTGTTGTGTCCAGTGCATAATGACCTGGTCTCACATAGAAAGCTGGTTTTCTACATTTTTTTTTTTTTTTTTGGTTAAATATGGCCTGGATGCCTGGTTTATCATGTAACAATTTCTCCACGAAATTACTTGAAATTTATTATCTTCCTCATACAATTATATTTTCTTTACGTATCGTGCCTGGTGGCATAGGCGATCATGTCTCTTCACAAATTCCTGTCTCTAGTACCGTTTATCAATTCTGTTGTTTACTTCTTTCCATCTGACAAACCGTCCAGTATCTTCTTTGCCGTCCTCTCTCCTTCAATCTTTCCTGTTGTCACGATATATTCCAGCTCTCTTCTCACAACATGCCCAAAGAAAGATTACTTTTTAATACTAGGAATGTGTTTCCTTTGTGCGCTGGCCTCATTCAAGACATCCTCACTTATCTAGCAGCCCACGTCTGTAAAACCAGTGTCCCTTTTCTTTCTATACTTCTGCCTTAGATATGTTATAAAAATGTAAAAGTGTGTGCATATGTGTATAAGAACTTTTAACAGAACGGGACACAACCAACTTACGTTTAATTGGCACTGGAGGAGGTACACTAAGAGGAGGCATCAGTTCTCCCCAATCTCCAATCCGTAACAAAGTATACACAATATCCATATACAGTTTAGTGTTGTCCACTAACTCCCTGTGGAAGGAAGAATGATGTGTAAAAACTGTTCGTGCAAGGCAAAGATATTTGCTGCTGAAAGACATGGGGGGTTGTAGGAAGAGAATAGACAATAGGTATGAACTATTTTATGCTCAGTTTGAACAGTTATATTTTTGTTACTTCCCTTTACAACTGGGGGTTGGGGAGATAAGCAAATTCTATGTACTTTGATGCAAGTCCTGTTTGAAGTAGCCTTTTATTTCTGAGATAGCTTCAAGGAAATGAAATGCGAGAACTTAGGACCAGACATGGGGGCTGGAAAAGACGTGCCCCCTGTGTTGAACTATAAACACTGGTCAGTAACAGCTCATTACTATTTGTAAACTTGCCACTGATAACAAATGATAATCTTTACTCGCGTCTAGTCTTCCTGAAAAAATGAAATGCTAAAACAGCACAAACATTACATTAAAAAAATAAATAAATAAAGGTAAACATTTATATTGCATCATCCAACTGGGTTTCTGGCAGGCAAACCCCAGTATGAAAAACCATGTTAAACACCTCTCCCCCTAAGGAACCAATATTATGCAAATTTAGCCAGCACACAAGACACCTGATAAAACCAAGGATGGCTTCTTATGCAAGTTTAATATATTTCAATGTGAACTAGAACACTACAATAATGTTAGATACATCCCCTGGATAGTGCCTGGAATGCCAGACCTCCTAAGATTATCCATTGAAGTGATCTCAAAAATCACGCAAGAAAACGCTAATCAAAAGTGAAGACAATTATGGTTATCTAATTGATTATTAAGTAGTGAAGCAATTACATTTGAAGAATGTCATACTATGCATTGTAAAGCATTGTAATAAAGGAACGACTCACACCACCTCCTTCAAGCTTTTTTTTAAACTCTTCCTTTCCGATACCGAAAAAGTTTAGATAAAGAATGTGTTTTCCTCGACACTGATGACGGGGTGAATGTACGTTCGCGGAGTACACTTAGAGACATCTTGATGCGTTTGTTTTATGTGCTGAATTTTTTAGTCCACAATTATCCAACATTTCAGCTGCGTTTATGTCGTCCATGAGGTAGTTCTACTTTAGCCGTTAGACTCAGGAATGAGGTTACAAAATCTATTGTTCAGACATTTAAAGAAACGGTCGTCAGGTTATCTGGAAGAAGGCTAGGGGCCCCCCATAGGTTATCTGAAAGAAGGCTAGGGCCCCCCATAGGTTACCTGAAAGAAAGCTAGGCCCCCCCCCCCCCATAGGTTACCTGAAAGAAGGCTAGGGGCCCCATAGATCATCTGAAGACTAGGGGGGCCCCATAGGTTATCTGAAGACTAGGGCCCTTTCTCAGAAAAAAAGTACATAAACGCATAAAAAATTTATTTTAAATTTTAGTACATAAACACAATAAAAAATTTAATATTTTAAATTTTAGTACATAAACGCATAATAAATTTAATATTTTAAATTTTAGTACATAAACATAATAAAAAATTTAATATAAATTTAATATAAATTTTAGTATATGTACAACAGACCCCTTATACATTCATGGGAAACCACTACCACAAAGGGGTCAGTGGACCAAATGGTCATAAAGAAAATGAGCGGTCAACAATTTAATTTATTATAAGTGAGTTGGGCGGGGACAAAAGTGAACATGGAATTATATGCTAGACACACCACTAAAAAAAATATTTCCACATAAACCTGCACATTCTGCAGACTGCTTTTGAGCAGTACCTGTGATGTTAACTGTTCGCGTCAATATGCAAGATCATGTGGAACGTTCCCACCCATCCTCGTCTAGATCTACTCATTTTAGTACATACAAGCTTTGCCATTCAGCCATACGACCCGTTAATTTTAATAACTAGATATGCGAAAGGACATGGTACCATGTACTGGCACACGCGAAAAGGACACGGTACCATGTACTGGCACACGCGAAAGGACACGGTACCATGTACTGGCACACGCGAAAGGACACGGTACCATGTACTGGCACACGCGAAAGGACACGGTACCATGTACTGGCACACGCGAAAGGACACGGTACCATGTACTGGCACACGCGAAAGGACACGGTACCATGTACTGGCACACGCGAAAGGACACGGTACCATGTACTGGCACACGCGCGAAAAAAGGACACGGTACCATGTACTGGCACATGCGAAAAGGACACGGAAACATGTACTGGCACACGCAAAAGGACACGGCACCATGTACTGGCACACGCGAAAGGACACGGCACCATGTACTGGCACATACGAAAGGACACGGTACCATGGACTGGCACGTGCGAAAAGACACTGTACCATGTACTGGCACATGCGAAAGGACACGGTACCATGTACTGGCACATGCGAAAGGACACGGTACCATGTACTGGCACATGCGAAAGGACACGGTACCATGTACTGGCACATGCGAAAGGACACGGTACCATGTACTGGCACATGCGAAAGGACACGGTACCATGTACTGGCACATGCGAAAGGACACGGTACCATGTACTGGCACATGCGAAAGGACACGGTACCATGTACTGGCACATGCGAAAGGACACGGTACCATGTACTGGCACATGCGAAAGGACACGGTACCATGTACTGGCACATGCGAAAGGACACGGTACCATGTACTGGCACATGCGAAAGGACACGGTACCATGTACTGGCACATGCGAAAGGACACGGTACCATGTACTGGCACATGCGAAAGGACAACATGTACTGGCACATGGTACATGGTACCGTGTACTGGCACATGCGAAAGGACACGGTACCATGTACTGGCACATGCGAAAGGACACGGTACCATGTACTGGCACATGCGAAAGGACACGGTACCATGTACTGGCACATGCGAAAGGACACGGTACCATGTACTGGCACATGCGAAAGGACACGGTACCATGTACTGGCACATGCGAAAGGACACGGTACCATGTACTGGCACATGCGAAAGGACACGGTACCATGTACTGGCACATGCGAAAGGACACGGTACCATGTACTGGCACATGCGAAAGGACACGGTACCATGTACTGGTACCGTGTACTGGCACATGCGGAAGGACACGGTACCATGTACTGGCACATGCGGAAGGACACGGTACCACGGTACCATGTACTGGCACATGCGAAAGGACACGGTACCATGTACTGGCACATGCGAAAGGACACGGTACCATGTACTGGCACATGCGAAAGGACACGGTACCATGTACTGGCACATGCGAAAGGACACGGTACCATGTACTGGCACATGCGAAAAGGACACGGTGCCATGTACTGGCACATGCGAAAAGGACACGGTGCCATGTACTGGCACATGCGAAAAGGACACGGTGCCATGTACTGGCACATGCGAAAGGACACAGTACCATGTACTGGCACATGCGAAAGGACACAGTACCATGTACTGGCACATGCGAAAGGACACAGTACCATGTACTGGCACATGCGAAAGGACACAGTACCATGTACTGGCACATGCAAAAGGACACAGTACCATGTACTGGCACATGCGAAAAGGACACGGTACCATGTACTGGCACATGCGAAAAGGACACGGTACCATGTACTGGCACATGCGAAAGGACACGGTACCATGTACTGGCACATGCGAAAGGACACGGTACCATGCACTGGCACATGCGAAAGGACACGGTACCATGCACTGGCACATGCGAAAGGACACGGTACCATGCACTGGCACATGCGAAAGGACACGGTACCATGCACTGGCACATGCGAAAGGACACAGTACCATGCAATGGCACATGCGAAAGGACACAGTACCATGCAATGGCACATGCGAAAGGACATGGTACCATGTACTGGCACTTGCGAAAGGATGTTACCATGTACTGGCACTTGCGAAAGGATGTTACCATGTACTGGCACAATCTAAAATCAGGCATGACCCCAGGAGGGACTGCTCACCTGATGTCTTGCCCTCCCCTTCCCCTCATGTATATGTACCGTTTCCAAGCCTGTTTCTATGCTGCAACACCAAAAGTAATTTTCAAACTCACAAATCCCCTTAAAACATTTTAAAGGCTAGGATAATAAACTGGTGGCAGGAACATTAAATTATTGCTAATTCCTGCAATATTACGAAGGAATCTGGAATATTTCACCATAGCGACATTGTAGTAAGACTCCCCAGGAAGAGAGAGAGTGGAGTAAGATGAGAACTGGATTAACTACCAGCAAGTCAGCCTTAGCAGAGAGCGTAGAACTTGGGGCAATGGGAAAGCAGAACTGGAAATTTAATATATGATCATCAGTGGCGTTACGTCAGGGGGGTGAGGGGGGGGGGGGTGCGGATCGCACCAAGTGACACCATCAGAGGGGGTGACACCAAAATGGCTAAAATGTTTGTGCAGTGTTTCAGCAGAAATTTTTAAATAAAAATATTCCTGTAGTTATTTATAACTACAAAAACATTTTTCATGAGCCCAGCTTAAATGTACTGTATCAATATTCCTACGTTTTTACTTCGAATTCTATTGTTTTACCAAATTTTCACTAAAACCATATGAAACTATGTAAATGTAAATACATATTTAGGCTGGGCGTATGATATTGTAATTTAAAGGTGTAATTTTAATTTTGCTAGTTGTTTATGTCACTACTATTGACATTACATTCAGTGATATATGGGAATTAAGATTTACGAGCAACAGTACAAACAAAAAAAAACACTGGATTCTGTATGGCCTGGTACGGGAGGAGGTCCATGGGGGTGACAGCAACCCTAGTGACGCCACTGATGATCATGCCAGGAATGATGCAATTGTGCATATAGATGGGTCTGATCCGTATATAAAATTTGTATTAACTTTACTATGTCTTTTTCCATATCTCATGGATTGACTAGAATTAGCTCACTAGTCCAGCTTTAAAGAACACGTTCCTTCACATTAAAATTGGTTTTGGGTATACCCAACTTTTACTTGACCTTATATATTTCACATGGCAACCATAGCCACGGTGTTAGTATTTTGTGAATATCGCGTTTATAAATTATTCATTTTCTTTAATACCGCCTAGAACCTATCCCCTGGAATCTATCCGGTCCATACACATTTAAAATATCACGGTGTCTACAGACATATCCTTTAGTACACTACGATGTGTTTTAAATACCTGGTCATGCAAAAGTACGCAGTAAAGAGCCGACAGGATAGCATCAAGAGCACCCAAAGTGAAGACACTGGATATGGATAAAGGAGAGATACTGAGAAGAATTAATGATCACCTGTTAGAGAATGACACTGCAATAGATCAATCAAGGTTAAGACTTGGAATTTGGCATCAAACGTAAGGCTAGCAGAGATGGACTTATGAGAGGATGCATCCGTCGTATATACAACCAGTGAGCTACAGGAACAGTTAGCATTCACTTCTCGACATTACTGAGAGACTGAGCACCTATGGGTTTGCAATGATGTCAATTCTGTTCAATAACAGAAGACTCCCAGCAACATCCTGATGATGTTCTAGGCAACCCTGTTTGAAAACACTGCTTTAAAGTTTCAACCTACAGGATACGAAAAACTTCCACATTGTTAAAACAGCCTGTCCTTGTTCAGGTTACAAACTGTCAAAGCTCGACTCGACTAGTATGTTCTTTGCATATTTAAATTCAAAATAAATTTTAATCAACACATCCTGCGCAGAGACTTGAAAAGTAAAATTGTAATGATGCAAACATAGCTCTAGATCCGACCAAACTGGCAAGTATGAACTTCGTATGTACGGCATGCCATAAGGGCGACTGATGAAGTCAATTTTAAATACTGAAGTCGTGCATGGGCGAGGCTGGCTACCTCACGTAAAATAAATTCCTAGATACCACCACTACAAAAGCGCACGAACTTTGAAACAAGCTTCACCTACAAGATGGTCAGCTTTGCTGCCAGCTATGCTGGTGGCTGCATGCTCCATGAGACATAACGATCTTGGCATTGTGATGAGGCACAATCCTTTCAACCTAGGCCCCAAGACCAAAGTCCGGTTATATCAGAGCGCAAGAGAAATTGAAAAAAAAAAAATCTCAACTGAAGTTGAATGATAAACACTTAAGTCCTGAAAAAAGGACTAGCTTCTATCAGCTAGCATGATGAAGCCCTCAAGAGGACTGCTAGGTCATCACAAATACAAACACGTGACAAGTCAAGTTGGGAAAGGAAGACTAGCCTGGCAGTTAAAGGACAACTAAATGAAGCTAGTAATGTTAAAAGGCATGAAAATTAACTGAGCAGAAAATTTATAGCATACTAAATCATTTTGCCCCATGTATTTCCTGGGAGAGTTGCGTGCTTTCTGTGCTTCTCTATGGTGCGGAATGTTGGAGAGTCACAGAGAAGGAAATGTCAAAATTGTCCTCTTTTCACACAACATGCCTAAGAAAAATTCACCGAATCTTTTGGCCGAATACCATCACCAACCAAGATCTGCTTACTCGTAGCAAGCAAGAGGACATGCATACCATCATAGCTGGCAGACGCTGGAGCTGGGTTGGTCATGTTCTCAGAAGAGACCCCGATGCCATCACAAGAACAGCTATGCTTTGGACCCCTGAAGGAAAGCGAAAGAGAGGCCGACCAAAAACAACTTGGAGGACTGTGGAGGCTGAGATGCAAAGAATGAACCAGAGTTGGGGCACTGTACGAAGGATGGCCACCGACCGTGCAAAGTGGAATCAATTTGTTGTTGCCCTACAAGACGCCACTAGGCGTGATGGCCACTGACTGCTTTGACTGTCGGTGGTTAAGGATCGAAGAAGAAGATTTCCTGGGAGGTTTCTAAACAAAGAAAATAGGATTACTGAATCCTCAGGCATGTCTCACAAGGTGACGAGGTTGCACATTTTGACTGGCAACCTCATGGGGTAAACCAATATAATGAACCACCACTGTGAGAGCATGTGATTTGCTTGGGAGACCAGTTGCGTTTGTGCCTCCACACTTCATAAGGCGCGCAAAAGAAAATTTTACAAAAATTACAAGGGCATCATTTTCCTTTGCACTCATTACCTCAGATATTTCTCTAATCTTTAAGTGTTCAATGTCTTCATTACATTAAAAAGAAACCAACCCCTCATCCAAGTGCAATGGAAATGTGAAGGTATACAATGCATATGAAAGAAGTTTCAAGCCTTTAACATCACTTTACATGAGAAACCATGAAGGGACAATAAGGCATACCCATACAGGTAGTATATAACATATTGCCAGATCAAACACTGGACTGGAACGCATGGGACAACAGACACCAGTCAACACAGCAAAAAAAAAAGTAGAAATAAATACCCATGATGAAATTTAGACAACTGCAGTGAACACTACTTCAAAGAAAACCGCATGAAGTCTCTCTTCCCACCCCCCTCCCCAGCATCTTTAAATTGAATGAGGTATACTTGTGTACTTAAACTGTTATGTTACAGGATGCAATTTTTAAGTTATTCTACATGTGAAAAACAAACTAGCACATTTAAAGATTTGTTTTTTACTTACTGAAGTGTCTGCAGTGGGGGCCTAATTAAGACGTGGCAGAAAGTACCAGTGATCGTTTCAACTTCATCTCGAACATTGGATTCTGACTGCCACCTTAAGAGCCGGGCAAAATGAGCGAGTAGATACCTAAGTAAGTACCGGTGAGCGGTTGGCATTTCATCTATTAGTTTTACCACTGTTTCCCTGGATGATGCTGTTGCCTCCTGGTAGACTAGTGCTCCTGGTAACCAAGTCACAAGAATTGTGGTTAAAGTGAACAGTGTAAAATCTTTACTATGTTAAGAGTAAGTCAAGTCCCAACAACAACTGACATGTCCCCCAAGTCCCAACAACAACTGACATGTCCCCAAATCCCAACAACTGACAAGTCCCCCAAGTCCCAACAACAACTGACAAGTCCCCTAAGTCCCAACAACTGACTAATAACAACAACTGACTAATAACTGACTAACAACAACAACAACAACAACTGACTAACAACAACAACAACAGACTAACAACAACAACAACAACAACAGACTAACAACAACTGACTAACAACAACAACAACAACTGACTAACAACAACAACTACTATAACAACAACAACTGACTAACAAAAACAACTGACTAACAAAAACAACTGACTAACAAAAACAACTGACTAACAAAAACAACTGACTAATCCCAACAACAGCTGACAATTCCCAAGTCACAACAACTGACAATTCCCAAGTCACAACAGCTGACAATTCCCAAGTCACAACAGCTGACAATTCCCAAGTCACAACAGCTGACAATTCCCAAGTCACAACAGCTGACAATTCCCAAGTCACAACAGCTGACAATTCCCAAGTCACAACAACTGACAAAGCCCCAAGTCACAAGAAGTGTCAAGTAGTAATGTCAAGTCAACAGAATAAAAGCAAGTTTTTAAAGACATGGACAACTGACAGCATAATCCTTCTGTAACTTTATGAAGCCATTATAAAAATGCATAAAGATTTAAGCGAAAAGTCAAATAGTAACACTAACAAACATTTAAAAAGCCAAGCTAGCACCCTGCCAAAACATGGAAATAACTATACTGTGCACTTTTTCTGCATGTCCATAATTCTGTCGTCATTTCACTCCTATACACTACAAAGATCTAGTGAAGTTGGAATAGAGTCAAACTTATGACCTATGGTCAATGGACCACACACAAAATGTAAAGGCCTGTGTGCTATTGTAATTGGTGTTTAATTTAGTTTTTTCTGTGCAATGTGTACCTTTTATTTTCCTAAAAAAGCTACTGCTAATTGTTCATTGTTACAGAACATTTCACATACACTATAGTGCGTTTCACAATGTTTGTCGCTGTTTAATATTCAATATCTCTGCAACCACTCTATCGTAATTGTTGCAACTTTGTATATGACCTAATGATCGCTATGACCGAGGGGGACATTTTTTTTCCTCGCTAACAAACTTATGGTTTTAAATTTTCGTTATTTAAAGTATACAAAATCGACCACCTCCTAGTCCAACCGTGTTTTGAGAGGGCTTACCCCTTCATATTTGTGAGCTATTTCGATTTAACATCTTGAACGCATTTCAAGTGATTGTTCCCCGTGTTTCAGCTCACAATCGCACTGTTTTGAACATTACATTGGTCCTTCCGGTGTGTTCAGTTACCGTTCTACTGATTGTGTATTTCAGTGCATAGGCGTATCTTGCGGTATTCTAGGTCTGTAATACAATGGGTATGAAAGTCAAGTTCCTTCACAATGGCAGTGAAGATGTATAAATATTTCTGCAGAGAAGCTAAGCGTGGTAAACTGTATCAGAGTCTCTCAAATCCTGAAAAGAGAACTATTCACGCTTTGGGTTTAAGTAAACGCTCATTTCATCAATTACTCAATGCTAATGGAATTTTCAGTTCAATCAATACCAGGACGCAAGGAAGAAAGGAAGTAGTAGATAGTTTTGACAGGGATGTGATAAGAAGAGAGATTTGTAGAATGTTCAATTCCAAAGAAACTGTGGCACTAAGAAAACTGAAAATTCGGCTGAGAACACACAATGACATTGGTGTGTCGAAATCAACATTATGGAGAACTGTTAGAAGCATTGGCTTTACGTTTAGGAAGTACGCTAGTGGAAGAAACGTCATCTGCGAGAAGCCGCACTTAGTATCTATGAGAAGTAAATATTTACGTGAAGTACGGGAAATGCGTAATCAAGATTATGATATTGTGTATGTGGATGAAACTTGGATTAATGCTCACCACACAAGTGAAAAGGAATGGCAGTTATCAGATGGAACGATTGAAAGATGTGTACCCAGTGGAAAAGGACAACGTCTGATAATGGCACGTGCAGGCAGTAGACTTAATGGGCTAGTGAAAAATGCTGAACTTATTTTCACTTCCAATTATACGGACAACCGGGACTATCATACCGAGATGAACGGTAACATATTTAGAGAGTGGATTGAAAATACTATTCTTCCGTCCCTAGACAGACCATCCTGTCTGATAATGGACAACGCATCATACCACAACGCTGTGGCAGAAGAAGACAAAATCCTGACATCTTCGAGTACAAAAGATGCTATAAAGATTTGGCTCAGAAAAGAAGACATTCCACATTTAAAGAGGGGTTTCTGAAACCTGAATTACTGTCCCTTGTTAAGAAATCACAAAAGACCAAGATATTCCATATAGACAAGTTGATTCAACAGCATGGTCATACGTGTTTGAGACTACCACCTTATCATTCACATTTAAACCCAATTGAACTCGTTTGGGCAAAAGTTAAAGGACAGGTGGCAGCTGAAAATATAACTTTCGAACTATGCAATATGAAAGAACTAACATATGCCGCCCTCTCGCAGATAGACAAAGATTATTGGTGTAAATGTGAAGACCATGTCTTAAAAGAGGAAAATGACTTGGAAAAAAGATGGACTGTCGTTCGTTCAGCCGAGAATAGTCATCAATATGTTAGATGCGTCTGACTCAGAATAAGGGTGTAAATACCTGATTTGTTTTATGTTTTCTCCATCTATGTGTATATGTAAACCAATTCATTTCCTTTTTATCTCCGCGATTTCACTACTATTTTTAACATACACAGTACTTTCACCTCTTCATGCATCCATTCACGTTTTATTATAAAAAGTAACGTTTACAACGAATAGGCGTTATTTTTTCTCTCAAATATTTCGAAGAAATAAAAAAGGACCTCACGTAGTAATCAGTTAACAACCCCCTCTAGCATTCGAATTGTATAAACGCCTATGCCGAAAATACGCAACTTCATTTACGGTAAATTATTTTCTTCCAGGACAAAATTATTACTTCGTTAAAAAAGATCAAAGGAAATAGCCGTTGCAAGAAAAGAACACTACCTGCAACATTGAATTTTATAAAAACGTTGGGACATTGAAAATATAAGACCACATGCAAAAAATCATGTTTATCAGTGGAAGGAATATGGAGATATGAGTCAATCGTTGACCGACCTTTTTGAAACGCACTATAGTATACAGGGAATTACATGAAACCAATCATCACATAAAAGTACTCAGGTGAACAGCAATATCAAAATTAGTGACAAGTCGTCACAAGGAAGTATTTAGCCAATAAAAACAATTGGGTCTGCACAACATAAGGCAATCACATGGAAAATGTAATGCACAGAAAATGACAAATCTCTACATTTACAATCAGGAAAATAATTGAAATCGTTAGTAAAAACCATGACTTAGTAGCCTTTACTGATAGCACAAACTTTCCTTCAACATTTTTGTACACAATACATAGCCAGCCACAAGTCACCCTTTCAAAATATGCATGATGAAATATGTAGTATATTATCCTTTGCAGGATACCCTAAAATTTCAAGTACACAATGCTTACTCTTAAAGAGCCTAAAATTATGATCCCACTGTTCTCTTGTCAGAAATTTTCTGGATTAAATTCCCTAATGGCCTGCATGATCTAATTTAACTCCAGCAAATTAATTTTTCTGTGTTAAAGGCAGTAGACTACAAACTGAGGAAAGAACAAGCAGGATTTAGAAAGAACAGAAGATGTGTAGACCATATATTCACTCTCAGGAACATTATAGAGCAGTGCTCAGAATGGCAAAGACAGCTTTACATAAATTTTGTTGATTTTGAAAAGGCTTTTGACAGCATACATAGGGACAGTTTATGGAAAATACTGAGGGCTTATGGAATTCCAAGCTGCATAGTGTCAATCAAAAAGCCTCTATGCCAACTTTACGTGTAGTGTTGGGCAGAGCAACCTAACCTTCGAGGTGAAGACAGGAGTACGACAGGGATGCCCCTTATCAACCACTCTATTTTTAACAGTCATAGACTGGGTGATGCGCCAGACAACAGAGGGCAGTCCAAGGGAATAAGATGGACTACATTTTCAACATTGGAAGATCTGGAATATGCAGATGACATTGCACTGCTGGCACATTCACATCAACACATCCAGGAAAAAATGGATAGACTTAATAAATTTAGCCAGCAGGTGGGCTTGAACATCAATTTAAAGAAGTCTGAGATCATGACGCTCAATGTGAGCAACCCTGAGCCCATATCAGTAAGGAATCAGCAACTGGTACAGACAGATACCTTCACATACCTAGGAAGCATAGTAACACCAGACGGTGGGGCAGGCAAAGACATCAACATCAGAATTAATAAGGCAAGAACAGCCTTCTTTAGCCTAAATAACATCTGGAAGTCCTCCCAATACAGCACAAGCACAAAATTAAGATTATACCAGAGTTGCGTGCTTTCTGTGCTTCTCTATGGTGCGGAATGCTGGAGAGTCACAGAGAAGGAAATGTCAAAATTGTCCTCTTTTCACACAACATGCCTAAGAAAAATTCACAGAATCTTTTGGCCGAATACCATCACCAACCAAGATCTGCTTACTCGTAGCAAGCAAGAGGACATGCACACCATCATAGCTGGCAGACGCTGGAGCTGGGTTGGTCATGTCCTCAGAAGAGACCCCGATGCCATCACAAGAACAGCTATGCTTTGGACCCCTGAAGGAAAGCGAAAGAGGCCGACCAAAAACAACTTGGCGGAGGACTGTGGAGGCTGAGATGCAAAGAATGAACCAGAGTTGGGGCACTGTACGAAGGATGGCCACCGACCGTGCAAAGTGGAATCAATTTGTTGTTGCCCTACAAGACGCCACTAGGCGTGATGGCCACTGACTGCTTTGACGGTCGGTGGTTAAGGATCGAAGAAGAAATTAATTTTTATGGGGATATTTAAAGACCAAGGTATATGGTCAGAAACATAAAACCTTAGAGGATCTCAAAACAGCAATAAGTTTCAAACCAAGATTTACGTCAAACATTTTGCGCTAATGTTCGTAAAAGGCTGACTGTGTATGAAGTCATGGGACAGCATTTTGAATGATAAATGAATTTATAACTGCCGATAAATAATTTTAGTGTTCTGTTATTGGCATGGTGTATGTCATTCACATATACCATTACTAATTAAAGCTACACATTAAAGCAAAACTATCACGGCTCATCCTACCTAATTTACAAAAAATATGGGACAGCAGATTTTTAAATGGTAACTACTGCAGTCCTTGCTTCCATTACAATTTCACGTTATTGCACATAATGCAACATTGTGATTTCATAGCATACACTTCATACTCACAAAAGCTACTACCGTGATCAAACTGGCATTCCTCCACTTACTTGCTGACTGAATGAATGTGTCGTTCATCTTTACTGGAATGACAGGGTTAGGTAGTTCCCACAAGTATTTTAACAAGGCTGTGGCTATGGAGTGAACATCATGAGTGGACGTTGACACATCATCTTCCTGACCTGCAAAGGCATTCATCTTCATTCATATAGGAACTCAGTCATATGTACAACCAGCATGCTACAGGTACAATTAGCATTCATACTCTTTCGACATTTGCTGAGGGAGACAAAGCACATATGGGTTTGCCCTGAGTGCAATGAGGTCAATTCTTATTAACAGTGAGTGTTCCTTGTGTTAATGCCCAACAAGTTTGTAATATGCACTTATTGATTTCCCTCAATAACAAGTGCTTTTGAAGATTCCATGGCATTCTTTGGCAAACAGCATACCATAGTTGCACATCCAAATTTTTGTTTTTTAATTTTAAGTACTGTCTCAAGCATCTTTGTTCTTTTTACATCAATGTCCTTAAATACAGCTGATCTCATTTGCTGAAGATAACCTCAGCATTTCTGACTAGATCTAACACTTTCAATTTCTCAGCACCTGATGCCCCAGACTGATTCAAATGCACACATGGTCACAGTGACTCACACTAACAAAAAAAACAGTATTCTGCTTAGTTTCACAGCAATTTTGTCCTGAATAGTAGCTGGCCCTGGAAAGACTACAATGACTACACCAAACCACTTCTCTTTAGCAGTGGATGCTCGAGAACTTAAGTTTGCCATCCCTAAGTACAACCTGATTTAGTCTCTTATGAGACTGGAAGTGGGACTAGTAGTCATCGTTCTGTCTCCTGAGCCCACTGCAAACCAATTGGGTTATATTTTGGAAAAGATTTTACTTCTGGAAAAGCTTTACAAGGTACATCTTTACTGCTGATAAATCAAGTCAAGAAATAGATTAGCATAGTTCCTAGTACCCACCTCTCAATGTAAGAAATATAATGAAAGCTTCATCCTTGCAGAAAACGCCTCAATACTAGATTTTTCATTAGTGCAGAAAAACTAATTTCAGTACAAGATCATTTACTGTTATTTGCCTTGTGTATCTGGATGTGTAGATCTCATGGCTTTGCATGTGAATAAACAATCCAGCACGGCTTTGGAATCAACTTCTTCAGTCCTTAGCCACCGACCGTCAAAGCAGTCAGTGGCCATTACGCCTAGTGGCGTCTTAGGGCAACAGCAGATAGGTTTTCTTTGCCATTGTTTCCCATCACGCCTATGGCGTCTTTAGGGCAACGGCAAATCAATCCATTTGCTGTTGTTTCCGTAATCGAAGTGACTGGCAAACGGGTGATCAGCCCGTTGGTTTTGGAATCAAGGATGCAGGAAAATCTGGAATACCTGTATTCACAATAGTCACCCCATTTAAAAAAAAAAAAAAAAGCTGGAAACGGTACAAAATATCAGACTTGCTTACCCGAGTCGAAAGCTGCTTTAATATCACTGATTTCCAGTGCAATTCCTGATTGACAGTATACACTTACTGCATTTGACTCTGAAGATAGAAAAGTTAATAGGAATCATTTAGAAAGTGGACATTCTTAAATTCACACAAGTGAATTATATTCAAGTTTGCTCTATAACAAGATTTAATTTTTTTTTTTTTTTAATGCCATGGACTCCCTTAGTTCGATGAAGGTTATGGACCCCTTCTGGGAAAAAAATGTTATGTACATGGACCCCTAGAATTCATTCATGGACACCCAATGGGTTCATGGACCACAGGTTAAGAAACCCTGCTCTATAACTTGTGGATAAAAGATGTAATTGTGAGATTAAATGCACAACTATTAAAATGCGTCTTTAAATGCATAGCATTTCCAGTATAATGAAAAATATGGCATAACTATTAATGGTATTTAAAACAATATTCCCTGATCTAATTGTAACACTTCATTAAGACTTGGAAAAGAAATTCATTTCGTTATGTTTTATTTATTTTTTTTTTTTTAACATAAGACGAATATCCCCATTCAACCTTACATGGGTCATAATTAGGACATAAGTGTCTATAGTTTCAGATATGTTCAGTTACCAGTGTTTGCTTAAGGCATTATCCTTCTACCCAATAAGGTAAATGAAAATGTCCACATTGTGAGCTGGAATGCAAGTTTTTTTAAATTTTTTTTTTAATCTAAAGTAGTAGGTAAAGGTAAAGGATCCCATACACACCCCTTTGAGGCATACAGTGAATATGGTGTAAGGCCCATATTTTCTTAGACCATCAGCACACTAGGGGTGTAATCAGCATCACGCTGGTCACCTTAACCTTCCCAGAGTTACTCTGGTACCCAATTCATGAGGCTGGGTTGACATCTGAGCAGTCTGCGGTCTAAAAAAAATCCCAACTTAACTGGGGATAGAACCATGGACCACCGGGCTAGGAAGCCAGTGCACTACTAAACACTGTGCTACTATGGCTCCCTAAAGTAGTATTCATACTTATGTTTTTAAAAAAAAAGATGGGGCGGGGGTGCGTGAAAGCTCTGAATGTTTAATTAACTCTATTTGACATCCGCAATATATATCACTAGAACATCAGGTATTTACATTCTCCCCACACCCCAACTAACCAAAATAGTTCATGTCTCCCTTCAATTACTTACAAAGCATGAAAACTTGAAATGCCATTAAAATTATGTTTGATCACATTCTGAATATTTTCATTAATCCTGATGATGCACCCACAAGCATGTCTTAAGTCTTCTTCCAATTAATTAATATCATGTATTTCTAACTATTTTCACGAGATCCATAACTCTTTCGAGCTCTTTCTTCATACTTCAGACTTAATTATCTTGTGTAGTTTTCATGTCTTGTTCCCCACTAAAAGACTATTTAGGCTCAAAACAGTTTTGTTTCATTATCAAATAAACTTTTTACTACGTAAACAGCTTAAAAGCAAATTCTAATTAATTAATAGCAATACGTAATAAATTATAAAGGAACCTCCAATGCTTCTCTAGTATAAACCTTTAATTTAAAAACAAAATAATGAATAAACCCCAAATGAGTTCCTACAAAACATCCAGGTTTACAATTCAACCCAATAATTTAACCTTAATGTAACTGCCAATATTCGAATCTAGTCATTAGTAAATGCAGTCGCTCATTCAGCAAGGTCAAAACTTTATACAGAGGCTCAACACTAATGTTCAATGTTATTAAGTTCTGATTTTAAGTTGAAAAAAAAAGTTGGTGCAAAGGTGTTTGAAAAAAATCATATTTTATTTCAGTTTTAACTACAATAAATCTAACGTGCTATGAATCCAATATGTGTTAATGGAAATAGAAATTCACAAAACTTGCTACGTATGGAACCTTGTAAATCATTTTCCTCTGCTCCTTACGGACATCGCTAATAAAGGAAATCGATCAATAATTACCCTATAGCACCCCAAGAAGCATAGGCCTTCAGCAAACATGCCAAATCCTCCTGCCATGTGCCAAATCCTATCACATGCCAAATCCTCCTGCCACGTGCCATCTTTCCAAGTTTACCTCATCATTTTCACTTCTGTCTCCAGTTTTCTTGTGTTTTTTGGTCTACCTCTGCCTCATTCCCTGGGGATTCCAGAACAAGGACTGCCTTGTAATGCTATCAACAGATCTCAGTGCGTGCCCTATCCACCGCCAAGGACTTGTCTCTTGTTCCACTGGTACTTGTCTCGATCATATCAGTTCTACATTGGTGATTGTCATACCATTTCAATACTATTCTATGCAAGCACCCATTTATGAATGTGTAACTTTTTTTGTTCTACATGTTTCAGAGTCACACAATTATGACTTCTTTCGTTCGCTTGAAATATATTGTCTATATCTGCAATGTTTCTTGTATAAACTTCAGTCTTTTGTAGTTCATACAGAGGACCGTATAGTTTTGCTTCCAGTGTTGTTTCTCTGGGCCAGTCTTCTCTTCTTCCGTCCTTAGCCACCAACCGTCAAAGCAGTCAGTGGCCATTACGCCTAGTGGCGTCTTAGGGCAACAGCAGACAGGTTTTCTCTGCCGTTGTTTCCCATCACGCCTAGTGGCGTCTTTAGGGCAACGACAAATCAGCCCATTTGCTGTTGTTTCCGTAATCAAAGTGACTTGTAAATGGGTGATCAGCCCGTTGCCAGAAATGCTTGCCCAATGGTGCTTTGTCAATATACATATTCGGAGCGAATCTTGAAGTACAGTTGTCCGTGTCCTGGATTTCTGCTTGTCCACATGAATGACTGCCAATCTTGTTCTGATCTGTTTCATAGCTTTGTATGCATCATGTGGTTGTCAGTTGTGTCCTGTTCTGAGGCACAGAATGACTTTGTTCTGATCTGTTCATAGCTTGGTAGTCATCCTGTGTTGGTGTTGGTGGCTTTCTGATTGATTTGATCATCTTTTTCACTGGTACATCCAGTTGCTCGTCTGCAGCACCTTCTTTAGCCAGTTGCTCTGCTCTCATTTCCTGGTATTCCACAATGAGATGGTATCCATTGCATGGCAACCCTGCACTGGTTGCACAGTTCAGAAAGTAGAGCTTGTATACCTGGCAATTTTCTGGACTGAAGTGCTTGGAGTGCTGATCTCGCATCTGTCAGGAATACCACAGGATGTGGACCGAGATTGGTGTTCAACAGTTTCTCAGTTGCCACCGTGATTGCCTGGATTTCTGCATCATAGTTGTTACAGAATTTCCCCGTTGGTATTCTGACCATATCCCTAGTGTTGTTTGGGTATTCTATTTACACTCCTGCTCCTCCATTGTTAACTGCATTCTGTGCTGACCCATCCGTGTATACTCGAACCCAGAGGTCCTGTGGGTATTCATCATCCAGGAAACTGACTGTCCTACGTTGCACGCTGTTCTGTTCATCCCTGTCAAATATTCCTTTCACTTGTCTGGATGTGTATTGGTAGTCCAGGCTCTTCTCTCCAAGGGGTTTGTTCTGGCACAGACTTTATGGGCTGTCAACTTCAGGCAGGTCTGAGGTTTATCTATGAAATCGTTTGGCCTGGTGGATGAAGCTGCTTCTTTTCAATCACCCCATTGCTAGGTTTTGGAATCTGTGCATTGGATGGCTTGGCATACAGAGGAACTTTTCTGCCTGTGTTATCACTTTCGTGTCTCTGCGTTCTGCAGTGCTTGTATCCTCCCCATTTTGTCCATCGCCACTATAGGCGTTGATTTCACTGCTCCCGTGATGACCGTAAGCGCCTGGTTTTGCACCTTATCTAGCTCTTGTATTGTGGTGTTTGATGCTGGACACCACGCAGCTGACCCATATTCCAGGTGTGGTTGTATGCCCTGCTGGTAAACTAAGTATTTTCCCGCTGGCTCCCGATGTGGTTCCACTTAGTTTTCTCAGGATGGCTAACTTCCTCCTGGCCTTTGTTGCTGCCTCCATGTCAGCCCATCATCGAATGTAATTCCGAGATGGGTGGGTTGTTTATCTTCTCTCAGGAGCTCTCCATTTATCTTGATGACAGCTTTTTGTTTGGGAGAGAGGGTGAAGATCGTAGTGCTGCATTTGTCTGTGTTGATGCTGACACATCTATTTGCCCACGAGGTTAAGGCATCTATAGCTCTTTGTAGCAGTTTGGTGGCCACTGTTACATGCTCATCTGTGCACCATATTATCAGGGCAATTATGACTACATTTGAGTTGATTCTTATTTTAGTGTTGGACTTGATTTCTCTTGATCATATTTTTTCCAAATGCAATGAAAGATCCTTTCTTTTTTGTATTCTTATATTGTCTGTTCCTCCAACTTTGTCTATATTGCTGCCAAGATGTGCAATTCTTCCTCCTGCAGTTGTGTTCTCAAGTCTGACATTTCTTGCATTTATTCTCACCTTTCTTTTCCCCGTATATTTTCAGACCCACTTGTGACCTCTCAAGTATTTTCATTTTGTCTTGCATCTGATTATGGTTATGGGACAGAAGAACCCAAGCCATTTTGTCTTGCATCTGATTATGGTTATGGGACAGAAGAACCCAAGCCATTTTGTCTTGCATCTAATTATGGTTATGGGACAGAAGAACCCAAGCCATTTTGTCTTGCATCTGATTATGGTTATGGGACAGAAGAACCCAAGACATTTAGCAGACAACTGAAGGAAACCTGCACTTAACTTTCATATGCTCTCACAGCGAAGGTTTCTGCAGCAATCTGTTCTACATGAGGTTGCCATCCCATGTAGTTATGCCATGCTTGAAACAGCAGTAATCCTATTCCTTTCCTAAGAGACCCTCCAGAAACTACATGGGGGCAACCTTGTAAATTGTAAACAAAAATCTTAAAATACATTTACTGTTCCAAAACATGTTTTAATGCTTCTACCATGTATGACAGTATCACTACAGCCATTCATTTTCTGATCAAGTGCAAGTTATGCACAGCCTGGAATGCGGTCATTTGTTTCTGGAGGTCATTTGTTTCTTGAACGTTTCTGGATTTATCTTCTGTCATTTTCTCTCCTGCTGTTTGGTTTCTGGGGTTTATATTCATACTTATGGGTGATTAGAATTTATCTTTTGCTAAAAACTTGGTTCATTTAATGAACTTGGCCATGATACACACACTACAAAGAATACAGCCTTTGTAAAGAATTTACATACACAGTAACCTGCAAATTTATTAAAATGATACATTTTCCATCATATACACATTATCCCTCTTGAACCCAGTTATTTTACTGGTTATATTAAATTACTTTATTACATGTAATCAATCAGGGAGTCTGCTTTTATTTGTAATGTTATCTATTTAGTTCTCATTTTCTTTCCTTTCTGTTTTTGTTCATCTGTCCCTGGACAAAGGTTTTTTAAATTAATGAAAAATATCCCATTCAACCTCTGATGGATTGGTGATTATGATATATATTGTTTTCAATTCCAACAGCAAATGTTTTTTTTCTTGTCTTTTGTCTTAGCAAGATGCATTTATCTTTTCCCCACTCCATTATATTAGGACATGTGATGATGCTGTTGACATAAATGTACTTGTGTTTTGAACAAAGTGAAGCACTAGGACAATCTGAAAAGCACCTCAATTATTTAGTACAGCATTTTAGCTCTGCACAGCTGGAGAGCCCCCTTGGATGGTGGCAGACTGCACAGTATGCCACGCACTATTTAATCCTAGCTTAGGACCAGATGTGACAATTAAATGCAAGCCATACTGGAGAAACCAACGGGCTGATCACCCGTTTGCCAGTCACTTCGATTACGGAAACAGCAGCAAATGGATTGATTTGCCGTTGCCCTAAAGACGCCAATAGGCATGATGGGAAACAATAGCAAAGAAAACCTATCTGCTGTTGCCCTAAGACGCCACTAGGCGTAATGGCCACTGACTGCTTTGACGGTCGGTGGCTAAGGACGGAAGAAGAAGATACTGGAGAAACTGGAGCTCACGAAACACGTTTCGGAATGGCAGAAAAGCAACAGGAAAAGCCTAGATCTGCAGTGTAGATAATACCAAGGAGTCTTCAACTTGGTATTGGCTGCAAAAGAGCAAGAAGCTCAGTAGCCCTAGTTAAACAACTCGAGAAAGGCACTATAATGAATTTTCAGTTCTGCAGAATGATGTCAGTGAAACATTTTCCAGAATTATTTTATGCTTCAAGAAACTTAGCAGTGAGTGCATTTTTCTCCAGTAATTTCTTACTGCTCAGCAACAATGTGATAATTTTCCTCTATGACTAAGCAGGAAAAACAATTTCAAATCAATTTCAGTAACAGGCATTTAAATAAGTTCACAATTTAATAATTTTTCTATGGCTTGGGCAAGTATACTGCTGCCATCAGTAATTTTAGCTTAACAACAGTGAACTTTTCCAGTCTTCACAATGGCAGCTGGCAGATTTTATGCTGTATCCAAATTTAAAGACCATCAAAATTGTTAACTGCTCTACAATCTTGTACCATAATTTTAAAGCTGCGACCCATTTCACATTTTTTTTTTTTACCTGCAACCATTGGATATATGCAAAGATTGAAAATTATTTAAAAAGTGACTCTGTGCATCATGACTGCATTAGTGTGCCGTGTCAGGTCAAAACTTGTGAACATGTTTGGGGAGAAAAAAAAAGTATACTTACTGTGAACTTTGCACCATCTTTCAATTTCTTCAATACATTTGACAACTACACGAGGGACTCCAGCACACAATAGCATCACCGGAGCAGCCAAATCTCTTCCAAAAACTGGACCTGATCAAGAATTAAAAAGTAAAAAAAAACACCTTGAAGTTATCTTTAAAAGTGATGCTCCCAAAATTTTATCTTTAGAAACTTAAAATCTTCACCGAAGCTGTCAGAAAACTGTTTAAATCTTCACCGAAGCTGTCAGAAAACTTTAAATCTTCACCGAAGCTGTCAGAAAACTTTAAATCTTCACCGAAGCTGTCAGAAAACTTTAAATCTTTTTTGCTCATGACGAAGCATGGAGCCACCATGGCAGCTGCCCTCTTACAGAAAACCTGTAGCAAAGTATTCATGTGCTCTTGCAGCAGTGGCTTTTGTAGCAATTTGTTTGACATGAGGTTGCCAGCGACAAACAATATAGTCGCCTATAGTCGAGGCAGTCGCCATCAGAGGATATTTAGAGAAACTGGATGACAGTTTAGTAGCAGTCTGAAATCAACAGATAGCCTAAGCTGTACAAATAGTATTTTTTAAAAATGGCAATTCCGTAATAGTCTGAAAATAAGTCCTTAAGACAGCTGAAAAAAAAAAATTTAACGAAACAGTAATAAAGTTACAAGCCTTAAAGAACAACATTTACAGAAACTGGATAATTTATTAACAGCCTGAAAGTAATAATCCTTAAAATGACACTTGGGGAAACTGGAAAAATGGTGTAAGCATTTTAAAATTACGAGCAATTTTTAAATTGGCAATTTAATAATCTGAAAAGTAACATCAAGCATTTAAACAAAAAAAAATTTTTTTTTTCTATAACCAGCGGCACTCGAGCTTTCCAGCTCTTTCGGCCCAATGACATGTCATTGCGAGGCTGGGGGGTCAGTGGACTTTCCTTCCAACCCGGTCAGGAGCTTCGCTCCTTCCCATCCACACGGGATTTATGTGCAAGAGCCGTTCAGGTTATTCAGCCCAATTTCCGGTCGTAAACATTTCTTCAAACGCCGACGGCCGGGTTTGAACCATGAACACCTGGTCGCCAGTACAACGTCGTAGCCATTACACCAGCGCGGCTCCCCAAGAAATTTAGTAACAGTCTTTATCATCACTTGACTCGAGGAAAACTGGATGACATTAGCTAAAGTCTGAAAGTAACAGCCCATAAGACCGATATACGTAAGCATTTTTTCAAACTGAATATTTAGTGACATTGAAAGTAAAAGCCCTTTAGAATTATACGTATAAGCAAATTTTTATTTAAATGCCAGTTTAGTACCATCTTATAGTAATCGCCCTTATGAACTGCTGAGATTGTGAAAGCATTTTTAAATGACAATTTAGAAACAGTGTTAAGAGCCCTGAAGAATTACATTTAGGGAAGAGAATGCCAGTTTTGTAACAAAGTAACAGTTATTAAAAACGATAGCTATAATTTTTTTTAAATGACAATTTAATAAAAGCATGTACAGTCTTTAATAATGTCATTTAGGGAAACTAACTGGACTAAAGATTTCTCCATGACAAATACTAACAATATGAAAATAACAGAACTAAGAACGATATATGTATGAATTTGTTTTTATGACAAAAAGTTACAGCCATTGAGAATGACAAGTCACTGACAGTCAGCAAAACTCAATCACATGTCTGAAAGGAAGGAAATAACCCTAACCCTTACCCCTTGGGAGCCGCGGTAGCATAGTCGTTAGTGCACTGGCTTCCTAACGCAGTGGTCTATGGTTCGATCCCCAGATGAGGCGGGAATTTTTTAGGCCACAAACGGCTCCTGGGTCGACCCAGCCCCAAATGGGTACCAGAGCATCTCTGGGAAGGTTAAGGCGGCCGGCGTGATGCCGACCACATCACCCCTAGTGTGCCGACGGTCAAGATAATATGGGCCTAACACAATATTCCCAATATGCCTAAATGGGCGTGTAACGGGTTCCTTTACCTTTATCCCTTGTAACTGCATCTCAATTCTTTTCAGAGGCAAAAAAAAAGCACCGAAAAAAAACAAGACAAAAAAATAAACTATCAAAGGACAGCATTACAGTATACACGGAAGGGTCCAAGTGAGAAGATAGCAAATTAGTGATGGGAATATATTTTCCAATATGGAAAATTGCAAAATGTATAGAACCACTTTTGTCAATAGTGAAACGTCGAAAGCTTGCCTGGTTTGGGCATGTAACTCGTCATGACTCCCTTTCGAAAACGATCCTTCAGGGAACAGTCGAAGGTAAACGGAGAAGAGGAAGGCAGAGAAAATCCTGGGTTGATAACATCAAAGAATGGGCAGGACATGGTTTTTCCACACTTGTACGCATTGCTGAGGATAGAGAGCAGTGGAGGACCCTGTCTGCTGATGCTTCCACCATGGCACCCCTACGACCCATGACGGGTTACGGGATGAGATGAGATAGTACCATAGAAAATGCATCCATTTTCACTGCAGAGATGATGGCAATACTAAAAGCACTAGTAATCAATAAACCACAATTTTAACAAGCTAACAATTCAAGCACTAAGAAACTTATGCGAATGTAGTAGACCTGATGTAGCAGAGGAGATATATACAAATCTTGAATGTAGGGATGAGTAAATCAGATTAAAAGCTTAAAGAAATAACATGAATGGACTGTTGAGTGATAAAATTCTTAAGGAAGGCATGCATATCAGCTCTTATATCAGGCTTCAACAAAAACATGTAGGGAGTTGAAAATTTCCAGTAATAAGAAAGACTACAGCTGGGAACGGATTTTAGAACAGAAGAACCTTACTATGAAGAATGGCAAGACAATATAGAACATTTCTTGTTAAAATGTAAGAGGTATGAACAACAGAGAATCCCAACGTTATATTTGCACGCTACCAATTCACCCTTAAATAGGGCCTATAGAACAAGTGTTAATGGACAGACCTAGGGAACTGCATAATATAAACGGCAATTAACAACAACAACGTTTATAGCCTAGTGATTGGCGGGTAAATGGCAGATAGGTGAAGGTCTAGTGGCGGTCTTATAAAACATTTACCTATGACCAATGAAAGTTGATTAAATATCAGACTAAGGATCCCAGGACATTACACCACTACCCCTATTTCTTTGGATTGGGGGGGGGGGGAAGAGAGAGAGAGAGAGAGAAGGGGGGAGGGGGTGTTTCGCATTTATTGTAATTTATTTTTTATAAACATCCAATTTGATATTTTCATCTGCCTATCTGAAATGATTAGATATGATGCTAGTTTTCACATATCTGCAATTGTACATATTTTGTACTTGAAAACAAACCTTCAGAGCTTTAACAGATCTAAAAACAAAACTAAAACCGGCCCACTGTTCCTTTCAACTTTTTTTTTTGTTTTTTAAATAAAATTTTGCCTCGTTTTTTCGAGGCGCGTCCCGTTCAACCTAGATGGTGATATTAGGGCGTATGTCCCTATGGATGCGAGTCATGGGCAATGACTACAACCCACAAAAGCCAGATCCAAACCTCAGAAATGAGGTATCTGAGGAAGGTGGTTGAAGTAACAAGAAGAGACATGGTCCGCAACCAGACGATACGTCAAGGCCTAAAATCGCACCCGCTGCAGACCCAAATAGAACAGTCCCAACTAAGATGGTTTGGCCATGTCTGCAGAATGGGAGAAGATCGGCTACCACGACAAGCATGGGAAACAGAGCCAGGGATCCAGACCTCCAGGATGACCCAGAGTCCGCTGGGAGGACAACTATTAGACAATCTTTGAAGGACCAAGGACTAGAATGGAACCAGGCCAGGAAGAAGACAGCTGATAGAATGGTCTGGCGCTCTCTCTTCCAAACCTCTACACCTCACGGTAGAAGGGGAACGACTAAGTAAGTAAGTATGTCCAAATATAAAAGACCTTGAGGTATGGAGAATTGTAATGCCTGATGAATATCATTTCAACTGTTCGAAAGTAACAACACTTAATTACATTTTGGAAAATTTGACAAACAGGTGGAAGCATATTTTAATGACAACTTTTCTTTAAAACTACCTCTATGTATATACAGCACTTTGCAAAAAAAAAAATGGCAGTCATATTGCTCAGCTAAATATGCTGAAATCTAATTAAATATGCATGTTCTGCCCCAAATTTACTCTCCACTTAAGTGAGCAAACACTACCAAAAGTAAAAAAAAAATTAGCGTAGAGTAAAGTCCCTTGATAATAGAGCAGACGACAATTTCTAATGCTAGTGGCAGAAAATGGATACAAAGTCAAAGTGTATGTTAATTTCACAGCTTTGGAATGAAGAAAATCAAACATGTTCCAACATTTCTAAAACCTTGAACATTCCTGAACGGACTGTCTACAGAGTTTGAGTAAATTAAAAGCAGGTAATGGAATCGAGCGAAAAGAAGGTAGTGGGGGGGTCAAGAATTTTGGACACAAAGGACCATCGGCGTCTCGCCCAAATCGTTCGGGCTGGGCCAATGAAGAGTAGAAAACATACGGCAGCGCATGATCGATTTGGGAAACCCAGAGGTATCTAATGCTACTGTCAACCGGGAGCTACACAGGATGAATTACACAAAAAAGCGGGTAATTTCGTCACCATTTCTCACAGAGACTCACAAACAGATGCACTTGAACTGGTGCCACGAACACCAAAATTTGTCATGGGACAATGTGATTTTTTCAGATGAATGTTCTGTTTGGTCTTATCCTGCTCAAATAAATATTTGGATGAAAGACTCTGTAACGCCTGTGTACCAGCGACCGAAACATACCCATAAATTCTATCTTTGGGGAGGGGTGGCAGCAAGAGGTGCCACCCCACTGTGTTTTCACAGGAATTCTCACGAAAGAAAAGTACATCGACATACTAGAGGGACACCTGCCATTTATGCAGGTCATGTACCCCGATGGGTGCACATTTCTACATGACAATGACCAAAAGCATACAGCTCATACCACCAAAGCATGGCTAGTTTTTATTATTATTTGCTTCTATGAGTGTGCTGCGTTGCGAAAATATGACTGCCATTTTTTTTGCAAAGTACTGTATATATATATATATATTTTTTTTAAAAATTAAGTTTAGTTCGTCTTACAGCAACGGCCTTTAAGAATGACATTTCTGAAATGTGGGAGAAATTAAGCTTTACTTTTTTATGACAATGTCGTAAGAGTCAAAGCAACGCAACAATCAGTGAACGAAAATTAGGAACGAAGAATGATACTAAGTCAGTCACAGTGCCAATAAAGACGGCATTTGTTATGCATTTGTTTTTTGTTATGAATTTAGTAACACTCTGGAGCTGCTAACAGCCCAGCCCGTAACAACATGTAGCTTTTTTTTTTTTTAATGACTAGTAACAATAGCATTATTTTCTTTTTAAATGACTAGTAGGCCTAACAATTAATTGTGTTTTTTTTTTAATTTCTAAGTAGGCCTAACAATAGAATTTTTTTTAAATGACTAGTAGCAATTAGCATTTTTTATTGACTAGTTACAATTTTTTTTTTAATGACCAGTAATAATCAAACCAACAACACAAACGACGTTTAAAAAAAACCGGACAAATGGTAGCCTATGCATTTTATAATGACACTAGTAACAGTCTGAAAATAAACTATAAGCTTTTTTTCACTTTGTATTGAAATTATTAGGAAGTATGAAGTATATACATTTAGCGAAACATGAGCAACATTTAGGGAAACTGGACAAATAGTGCAAGCTACTCACCGACGGAAACGTTCTGTACGACTTGCCTCTCCACTTGGGGTACGTCGGTATCTAGCTGTAGCCGTCGCCGGGCATGTAGAAAGTGGAAACACTGCACACCACATTCTGAGAAAGGCGAAAGTCTTTTACATGTTTCACAATGTTGGTGAAACTTCCAGGCGCTTTTAGTATATACCGGTGATGTAAACGGCGATGGTGATGGTGACCCCATTTGGGGTCTATATATGGCAGTGCCT
Source organism: Oreohelix idahoensis (assembly GCA_024509875.1). Classification (NCBI taxonomy): domain Eukaryota; kingdom Metazoa; phylum Mollusca; class Gastropoda; order Stylommatophora; family Oreohelicidae; genus Oreohelix; species Oreohelix idahoensis. The sequence goes on from JAMPIV010009605.1 coordinate 340,742, forward strand.
GGTTGGTTAAATGGGCCCGCTGGAGGTGGAACTAGCATGCAGCTGTCTAGAGAAGGTCTCGTTGGAATCGGAACAACAACGGCAGGATCAAATTCTGGCCATTCGTCTATAAAGTCAACAGGTTCGGCTATGTCAGAACTCCCGGCGCGTCCTTCTGCTCCTTGCTCAATACCTTCATCTTCCTGGTCTTTATGTCCTGGATCAGATGTTTGGGCAGTTGTTGGAGTATCCACACTAGAAGCATTTGAATCTTGCTCATCCATTTTGTGTGTGCGAGCTCATATGAGAAATGAAGTCTCTGTGTACTATGAGTGAGAACTGCTACTCAGCGACGAGGGTCCTAGTTTATAAAGCGCCAGTATTTTGTCCTGTGGTCCGTTCACTGAAACTCATGCTATGCTTTCATGTTTCACGCTTGTTTCGTAATCTTCTGAGCGGTGTTCACTCACGTTTTTAATGTTGTAAATTAATCAACATTGTGGGCTATGTTAAAGCGATATAACGTGAAATAAACTGGGGTTAGAAGCTGGGATTGGGAAGGGTGGTTCAACCTGGTGGGGTTTAGTCGTTTTTTTTTTTTTTTAAACCTAGGCTATTAGCAGTAAATGTATTGACGAAAATAAGAATCTTCAACTCAAATGTGAAGTCAGTCCTATTGTATGGCTCTGAGACATGGAGAACAACAAAGACAACAACCAAAAAGCTACAGACATTCATAAATAGGTGCTTGCGTAGAATAGAAGGATTAAAATGGTATGACAAGGTTACCAATGTGGAACTGATGACAAGAACCAGACAAGTGCCAGTGGAACAAGAGATGAGAACAAGACGATGGCGATAGATAGGACACACACTGAGGAAACCTATTGATAGCATTACAAGGCAGTCCTTGTTCTGGAACCCCCAGGGCAAGAGAGGCAGAGGTAGACCAAGAGGCACATGGAGAAGATAGCTGGAAACAGAGGTGAAAATGATGAGGAGAACGTGGAAAGAACTTGTGATGATTGCACGTGACAAGAGGACTTGGCATGTGTTTGTTGAAGGCCTATGCTCCTTTGGGAGTGGAGAGTTATGATGAACTATGTATTGACATGGAATTTAAAAGTATGCCTAACAAAGCAAAGGAAAGATATAAATATCATTCATTGTAATTTTGTATTAAATGTAAGAAGTACCGTAAACATCTAAAACAACATCACAAAATTATAATAATGTGTAAATTTATTACAGTTTATCCTGATCGTGAATAGGAAATAAAATTACTCACCTCGGCATTGCATGCCTTTACCAGATCATACAGGAATTTGTCGCAGGCATGACGTCGCTGCATGGGCGGAAAGCTGTTCTCCACACACGTTTCCTCGGAGTCGCCTGCAGCGGCTATTAATAGGCGAAGAATACATGTATCAAAATAACCAAACCATACATTATGCTCAAATGAGAACTGGAGGCAGAAATTAAATGAAGAGGAAGACATTGGAAGAACGTAAGGTGATGGCATTGGACAAGAGGATTTGTCATGTGTTTGCTGAAGGCCTATGCTCCTTGGTGAGCTAAAGGGTATTGACTGACGCACAACTCAACCCCATGCAATTCTCGGGCATATCTGAGGAAAGAAACTAAATGACGACTGACCCTTCAGAAATGTCGCACAAGACGGACTAATGTCAGCTGGTGCATGGGTCTGGCAACTGCATCGTGTATTACAAAGTGACACAAGTAACCACCGCTTCAACAAAACTTGAATGCTTTGCTGCTGGTTTCCTGCCAGGTGACTAACTACAATGGTGGCACCATGCAGGGGCGTACTTAAAGTATTTGACACCAGGGGCGGGTCCTACCTTTCTCTTCCGCTCTTTCTTCCCTCCCCCCACAAATAAACACACATAAACATATATTATGCTTCCAAGTAGATTTTTAAATGTACAGTACTGTCATAATCGTGTCCGACGGCACCCCCCTACCCCTTTTTTTTTGGTCATGGCTGTCACCTGGGGCGGACCACCCTTCTCGCACCCCCTTTAGTAAGCCACTGGCACCATGTTCCACCGAGATCAATATGAAAATGATAATAATGCATAATTCATTTAGCTTTCCTAGCTCTTAAAGGTGAAGATGCCAATATTCAGGGACGATTATCTCAGACTCTCGTGACGGGAGTCAACTCTTCTCAGGACTGTACATTTGAACTAGTTGTTTCTCTCGTGTTGTCCCAATTGTATATTCTATTAATCTTCATTATATTTCCTTTAGAACTATGTATAACATTTCCCCACTTCAAAATAAAAATGAAAAAAATAGGAAAGAACCCAACCCGTAAACTTTATAACTACAGCAGAACGTCGATTATCCGAAAGTCAATTCCTAACTATCTGCCGCCACCCCCAAATACAGCATCTACTGTTAGTGCATTAATTAATTTTAATTTTATTTCATTGCTTGTGTTTGTTTATGTCTGTTTAGTAAAAATAAAATAAATAAAAAAATAATGTGATGTATAGTTGAAACCATGTAAAAGAATTAGGTAAGTTCAAAATAAATATAATATATATTGTTTCTTCAAAACTTTTTGGTTATTATTTACAAACCGTTTCGTAAACCAATTATTTAAAAAAAAAATACTTCATATTTGAAAATACAGCAATAATAACCTTGCGTACAATAATTTAACTGTAAGCTAAATTACACTTTAATACGTATAAACTGGGTAATGTTATGTATGTTTAATTATACGAACTATTTGATTAACCGAACCAACCCTGGAGCAATTAGTTCGAATAATCGGCACTCTACTGTATATGAAAATTGAAAGCGACAGAAAATTCCTTGCCTCAAACATGTGAAACCGACCTCTTTTCTTGGAAAGTTAATGCTGAAAACACAACAAACTTTTTAATTTTATTTTGGTCAAATATGTTTACATATCTAATAAGAATCTGTCATTGTTGGTGACAAATGCAGAACTCTCTTAAAGAACAGGCACTATTGTTAACATACATTCATTCATTCATTCATTTTACTCCGCTCTCTAAGGAGCATAGGCCTTCAACAAACATATGCCAAGTCTTCCTGTCACGTGCCATCATCTCAAGTTCTTTCCACGTTTTCCTCCTCATTTTCACCTCTGTTTCCAGCTCTCTTCTCCATGTGCTTCTTGGTCTACCTCTGCCTCTCTTGCCCTGGGGGTTCCAGAACAAGGACTGCCTTATAATGCTATCAACAGGTTTCCTCAGTGTGTGTCCTATCTATCGCCATAGTCTTGTGTCATCTCTTGTTCCATTGGCACTTGCCTGGTTCTTGTCATCAGTTCAACGTTGGTAACCTTACCATTGTTAACATACATCTGACGTAAGCTGACATTCCAAAATAGAAACGGCTAAGGTTCCTTCCTTCCTATTTTTTTTTTTTTCGTCTTTATGTAGTATGGGGGCCAGCCAAGGCCGAAGATACGGGGGAGGGGGGGTCAAACCACCCCCACTCCCCACCCCCTTATAGTATGGTGAAAAATATTTGTGAGGAAATTATACTGTACCAATATAGTGCATTAAAAAAAAAATTGTTACCCCCCCCCCCCCCCCCCCCTTATTAAATCCTACCTGGGCGGCCAACAATGCAGCAGCCCCACGCCCAGGAAGCCTGCGCCCAAACACTTACGTTATCTTGCAGTGATTGTTTCTATGGTAACCTGTTTTACATGTTGAAGATGCCAGCCTCACGCACAGCCTAACCTTAATTTTTTTTGGTTATATTATTATTTAAGTAATATTTAGGATACGTGGGAGAATAAATGGATTCAGTATGGAAGATAAGAGAAAAAAAAAAAGCAGAATGTTTGACGGGCCTGCGTGCCCAATTCTAAACCCTTTGAAAATAAAGTTCGTTCGTTCCTTCGTTCGTTCCCCTTTTACTACCTGGTGGGAGAAAAGGTCCCATATTTTCTTAGTCTCATCAAATGCCACGGGAACCGCGTGTAGCAAATGGCTAGGATAGCAGGGCACGTGAAAACAAACCATTTCATGTGGCTCCACCGAAACATAACTCTACAGGAAAAGGAGAAGGTGAGGATGCCCCAGAGTAAACATAAAAACTAACCACAGGCAGCGAAGACAAAAAAAGGAGGGGTGGGGGGGGGGGTCTAAAATGAGATGCATTGAATCACAAAAGACATTCACATATATAGAACCTTTACTAATGAGTTCGCCTTCGCCTCTGTGATTTAAAAAAAAAAAAAACTAGGAGAAAAAGTGAGTATGTGTGACCCACAATGTCAGAGAATGAGTTAGTCAGTGACTGGGTGACCCAGTGGAATCTTGCGAAGAAAATGACCTGGTTTTTGTACAAATTACGAACTAGCAAGTATCCAGTCTTGCTGGATTTTAAAATGGCAAACTCTACTCGCTTGAGTAGGTACAGAAACGAAATAAACGGTAGGGCTCGTCCGTCAAGTTGTAGCTGTATTGAATATAAATTAAATTAAAACGAGACCCAGAATAGAAAACAGTATCCGATATAGATTCGGATTTATAGCTTCAGAGATGGATCCATAAATAGAACATCTTCTCCGCGACAACACCATGTTGGGACAGGGCGTGTGTTATAAAAGTACATAGATATTAATTCCCTGATGCATATACAAAGCTAACAATTATGCTAAAGAATGACTAATTTTAATGTATTTGCTAATTAACGTTTCCATTCTTCATTCCGTACGCGTGCACTGCGTTGACAGATGAAGATATTTTGTTTTCTACGATGTGCGAAGAATGTGTTTTTTTTTTTTTTTAAATTTATTCGAGTTCTGCTTCCCGGCATAATCGTGCCTTGACAAGACGTGAAAAGTGCACATGGATGACATTATGTAGGTTGCAATATGTGATAGCTAACGTGAGGTGGCCAGGAAAAAAAATGACTTAGGCACAAACCCAAGCCAAATGAAACAAACCCCTGCCATGTTCCTGTCATCTCTCTGACTCTTGTCTTCCTCTAAGTTGTGTTAAGTATGTGTGTGCGCTCGTGCGTGCATGCGCGTGTACTTCGTCGTGACATATAAGCGAATGTGCATTCATTAATTATCCTTCAGTTCAGCTAGCAGCATATGCCTTCAACACATGTATGCCATGTCCTCCTGCTATATGCGATCCGCTCAGTAACTTGCCACGTCTGTCACAATACGGTTTTGTGCATGTACTTTTGCGACCTTCTCTCTCTCCCTCATCGTCCTTTTATTTGGCATATTTTATGCGCTACATTTTTACCTAGCCGTTCCCAGATTTGTTTGCGTTTCACCAGGTGAACCGTAGTATTAGCAAGCTAATTAGACAGGTCAGCGGTTTTATCACTTAAGTCGTATAGCCACCTTTGATGCAGACAGTAAACGTGAAGAGGAATAGCGACTTTGACGTAATTCATTTCCGGGGCCAGCAACAGCCAGCCAAGTGACCACCTGGGTTCGCGGTCTGTTAGTCTGAGAAAGCCGTCTGAGAGATGTGCGAAGACACAGGTGATTATTAGATAATCGCTTCCGATGGTCATTCTGTATAAATAATACACAAATTGAAAGAGGTTGTCACTGCTATTAAATGTTAAAAACTTGATTTTTAAAAAACACAGAGGAAGGTGGTCTACTAGAAAATGAAATGATCTAACACACCCGAAGCCTACTAAACACGCCTGTCTAAAGAATCTGGATATGGTTTTTAAGTTTGAGAATACTGAAAGGTCTCGACTTTGATCTTCACCTATTGGCATTTATATAAGAGAGATTTCGTCGAAATCAACCAGTTTGGGACTTGACCCCTACGTATCTTAACCTTCCCATCGCACCCGGCAAGATTTATAATGCAAAACAATTTAGATCATCTGACGTGCAACTAAGGTCTACCTCAAAAGCAGCAACCAGGGCCTAACAAACGTATGGTGGGGCACAGTTTACAAACCAATCTTCCCCTGAAGAGAAAGAGCCAGCATTTAGAGATTGAAAGATAAACTTCAGAAATTCAATATAATGCGAAAAGGACCCGGAAAGAGTATTTTGGCAATTTTGCGACCGATGCCAGCTCTAACCCGCCTCCCTTTTAAATCCAAAGACTGGGGAACTTAATGATTCCGAAGTCAAGCCCTGCATAAGAGGGATTCTACAAAATTTTGGTTCTCCATAAATTCACTCCCTTTAACCCAGTATCGGGTGCAGCAATCTAAACCTCTAACTAATAGCTGGCTCGTTCCACCTTCTAAACTGTCTGCCATTCTTCTGGTAAGCCTATTCCCACCTTGTTCCTTCCACCACGTACCGGCGGGTCTTATCGAAGCTTTGCAAGACCCTACCCAGTCCGTCGGGTGGGACGCCACGTAGTGGTAGTTCAAAAGAGCAGGGATCGTCTTACAACTAACCACCTACAATCACGCCTGCGTAGGGGATGTCAGTCATGAACCATGGTGACCACTTAGGTCCATAAACGAAATTGTCATGAAACCACTCAGCGCTGCAGGACTCAACTTTAGACCACTTTTTACCTCTCGTCTAAAGAAGTCCCTTATGCCACCCAAGAAACAGCAAAAGACACCTTTTTGGGTGGTTAAATCGAATAAAATCCTCAACCACTTGCTCGCCTGTTCTCAGTGAAACATTTTTATATACATCGGAAAATTCACCGGTCATGTTGATCGTTATTTTAGTGCTTGTTAAATATACTAACTGATCTCTCTTTTATTTTTGCTCGCATACATGTTAGCCCCTAGCCAAACAAAAAACAGCCTACGCATTGGTGTGATATCATTATTCGCGCTAGGCTATGAATTTGAGCGGAAACGCCCTATGAGCAAGAGCACTCTGGTATACATATTATAATACCGCGCGTGGATAGCATATATCACCAATGGGGCCACTATATATATATAATATACCCACCAGCGTATATAGTTCCGGGGCGCAATACCGATAAGGACAAATATATATACCCATCACCCCTTCGGTTCTTTCTTCTTGGTTTGGGAGGCCGGCCCTAGCCACGTACCCCGGCAAAGCCGTGAAGGTTATACCCCAGACGTGGCTCATTATCAACGAAGATCTAGCGATTAAAACGACCCGAGGGGTTAACAAAATTCGGCGCCTAGTGGCGGGCTCCTTAAAGCGAGAAGGGGGATGGGAATAGGATAGCAGTTTGTGAAAAATTACAGCGGAATACCGATTTGTCGCCTTGCCTGGCCTTTACTTCTCCGCGTACAATCAAACGACGTTCTATCGTCAGCAGAGCTACTTTAGGACGACGAAACACGTCACAATCTTACTATCACTACGATCATGCACACTGACTTAAGTTTCTGTATTCGGACCAAGTGACTAATCTCAGGGTAACAGACACAGGTTGCACTGATCACATCGGACTGAGGCTAACGTTACGACGAAGTGCCTGAATATAAATGGTTAAAATAATTATACCAAATTATATATAGGATAATTTATATATACGAATAATATAAATACCCATATCGGATACTATATACCTCGCCGTATATCACCTATATCTATCATCACTATATTTAATCGGCTAATACTCGATATAATCAAATATACCTCCCTAAATATAATTCTTATGTTATTTATCTCTATTATGATTTTCAGTTATTTATTTATTTATTTTATTTACAATCTACGTAGAACAAATACTGGATACTAAGAATCTTCGACTGTTGATTTACATCACACCCAGTGTAACGTCGAAGAAAAACAAGTGGGCTTTAACGGAATAAAAACGGACATCGCACGCTAATTCTAAATTGCATTTCTACATCAATCACACGAGGAATCGTCCCTCACCAACGGATCAGATAGAAGTCCCAATTTTTATTTTGATACATCAAACATTCTCCGGCATGGGTCCTCGGTGGTCAGGACCCCCAGCAACGGCCTCGAGTAATAACCGCTAAGCACACTGTGGAGATCTGATTTAGAACACGTTTTGTACGCACGGTCCATCAATATGTTACCTTGATATAAATCGTCATCTGTACTTCTCCCCCAATTCTAATCCAAACCCCCCCCCCTCCCAATTGCAGGTTCTGGGGATTATCCCGGTGGGGGCCGCGTGTATGACAAATAAGTGTATGCTACGCACCTGTTTGATTTTATCTCATCCGGAGATACTGCGTTATCCCACATGTTTTTCGGATCAACAAACACCAAGTTTACAGACATAGCTAAAAGTCCGCTGTTGTGACACATTCACTAAACGTGCTTCTTGGCTCAAATAATTACTTAACGTTTAACTGTTGCAATTCAGTTAGGGGCGAGATTGCTATCCTTCCCCCCTGCTTTGGTGCACTGTCTCCACGCCTACATCTTCAGAAGGTTAACAGTGAGCGCGCCACAATCTTTATAACTCTTACTGAGCTAGCTCACTAGAGTTTTTAGGCTGTAAACGCGGAAAAAAATTATCTATACTTTTCTCTTCTCCTCCCTCCAGACTTACCCGTAGAGAATCAACGGACGATTATCATGCTTCGTTAACTGATAGATTTTGCCGGATTCGACTTGAACACGTAAAGTACTGAAAACCCATCCACACACCCTCCTCCTCTCCCCTCCCACCCATGGTTGTTGCCCTCAATCTCAATAATTTGCCAGTGTCCTAGTGACATGCGCACCTGCGTGAGTATTAATACATTGTGTCTATCACTACACAGTCCTATGAATAATATTGTGTGTAAAAGTAAAACCATTAAATATTACCCTATTAACCCGTTCCTACAACGGATCCGTTCCATTCCCAGATGCTCATGGTGATCTTGAATGTGACGTCATTATAGAAGTACTAACGAGTGCCCCATGTCCTAGTCCATATCAAAGTGGCCGCAATTTGAAAATGACAAGGTCGGAAAATGGTAGGGCGAGGGACTTCACTTGTGTTTTAAAGTGAGTGAAAAAAAAAAAAAAGAAAAGAGGGACTTCACTATACAAAGATGAACAGTGAAATATTATTCAAAGGTGGATACTGAAATAAAATTTAAACAATTAAATTCATAAAAATGTTACTTAAATACTGACAAAACATCACAGCTAAATTGGCAATTACTTACTTACTTAGTCGTTCCTCTTCTACCGTGAGGTGTAGAGGTTTGGAAGAGAGAGCGCCAGACTATTCTATCAGCTGTCTTCTTCCTGGCCTGGTTCCATTCTAGTCCTCGGTCCTTCAAAGATTGTCTAATGTTGTCTTCCCAGCGGACTCTGGGTCGTCCTGGAGGTCTGGATCCCTGGCTCTTTGTTTCCCATGCTTGTCGTGGTAGCCGATCTTCTCCCATTCTGCAGACATGGCCAAATCATCTTAGTTGGGACTGTTCTATTTGGGTCTGCAGCGGGTGCGATTTTAGGCCTTGACGTATCGTCTGGTTGCGGACCATGTCTCTTCTTGTTACTTCAACCACCTTCCTCAGATACCTCATTTCTGAGGTTTGGATCTGGCTTTTGTGGGTTGTAGTCATTGCCCATGACTCGCATCCATATGTTAAGACTGGGACATAGGTGGAGCGGTATACAGCCATCTTCGTTTTCTTACCAACCTCTTTCTTGCTGAGGAATCCTCGATTTATGGCCTGATAAAGTCTCCCAGCCGCTGCTTTTCGAGTGGCCAACTCTTCTTTGATGCCCCCCTTTCGGTCTATAATAGCTCCGAGATATTTAAAGTGGTCGACCTGCTCCGGGACCTGTTCTCCCAACTTAATCTGATGTTTTCTTTCTTCTCGTGATATCACCATGGATTTTGTTTTAGAGCTGCTTATGACCATCCCTCTCTTCTCCAGCTCTTCCTTCCAGACTTGCAGGTTGGATTGGAGATGTGTCTCTGATTTAGCAATCAGGACAACATCATCAGCAAATGCTAGCTCTGAAATACAGACCTGTCTCATCTTCCAATACCCCACTGAATACTTTCTTGTTCTCTCCTTACATGCCTTGATGACATCGTCCATGAGGAGTATGAAAAGATAAGGTGACAGGATATCACCCTGTCTTACACCAGTGGTGGTCCTGAACTCTTCTGACTTATAGTTTGCTGTCCTCACATAATTTCTGCAAGACTTGTAGAAGCTCTGTATAGCATGAATCAGAGGTGCTGGAATGTTCTTCCTTGCCAAACAGTCCCAAAGTTTGCTCCAGGGGACCCTGTCAAACGCCTTTTCTAGATCTATGAAACAAAGATGGATCTCACTCTTGTACTCAAGGGCCTTTTCACTCAGCTGCCTGAGTGTGAAGATTAGGTCTTGAGTACTTCGGTTTGCTCGGAATCCGCACTGGGCTTCATCCAATTGTGGCTCAGCTAGGCATCGGAGTCTCTGCTCTAGGATTCTAGAGTAGATTTTACCAGGGACACTGAGAAGGGATATGCCTCTGTGGTTTCCACATTGTCGATTGTCACCCTTTTTGAAAATCGGTGTTATGATGGCAATCTCCCAATCCTTTGGTATGGCCTTGTTGCACCATGCTGCCTGTAGGACCCTTAGGAGTAATAGGTCGCCTGATGTTCCCATGTACTTAACCATTTCTGGTGTTATACCATCATGCCCTGCTGCTTTGCCCATCTTGATTTTCTCCAGTGCTGCCTTCAGTTCTTCCATCTTTATGTCATCTTCATCACCATTTGTATCCTCTTCTGGGCTAGTGGTTATCATTTCTGATGCTCTACCTTGCTCACCATCAAGGAGTTCTGAGAAATATTCTTTCCATCTTTCCATTACTTCCTTCGGGGCAGTAAGCAATTTGCCTTGCTTGTCCTTTATAAATTTAAGACGTGGCAATTACCCCAGCTTTTATTGGCCGTTTGTGATTTTTCTAGGCATTTTTTTTTTCATTCAGTAGTTTGCTTCTTTAGTCGCCCGTTATCTCTGTCATCGACCTGTTTCCTCTACTGTCACCACGAACATCTTATCACATGCAGAAGAAAAAGTCAACGGCCTATTTTCTGATATGTTCTCTGTCAAGAAATCATAATTTCATTGTCTTAATCTTTTTCTTCTTTAAGTGCACCGCTATGCAGCTTGAGGGGATGCAGTTTTTATCTTTGTCCGAGGTATGATAATCTGACCAGGGCCATTAAATATTTCTTCATGATTTCTGTAACACTGTTCGTCAAACTTCCTAAAATGACTAATGAACGTCTGCTTCAAATGTGAGCAATATACGAGGAAGAGAGAAAACATGTATGGCCGTCGCCAGTACCATTTCTGGAGAAAGAAAAAAAAAACTCCTTGGAGATACAAACAGCCTCAAGCCGGCCACTGCTGTATGTCTTTAAAGTAGATATCTGAGAGTGTATCTAAGAAGAAACCTTCCTCTCTGGCGTCGCTCGCTTGCCCTGTAGCAGATTTTCTATTGGTAGATGTCTGTGATGGTTTTATTCTGACGAGGCGTTCGTACACATGTTCTTTCTTTGGCTTCCCTATGTAGCTGCAGCTGGGCCTGTGGTGTTCCATGGTGTCTTCAGACATAAAGAAAGAATACGACTGCTGTACCCTCAGGCATGTCGTTGTAGGCAACTAATTTAAGGCTGTGCACCGGGCTGGCAACCCCATCATAATGTGATGCGTTGTTTGATGCATACAATTATGATCGAGATTGACTCAGTAGTAGCTATGCCGTCTCTTTACTTCATGTGAGTTTGTATTAACAGTGAGAATAAAAGACCATACGTAAATATTAGTCACTAGTGTAAAAGCCATTCATAAGACGAGAACTAAATTCAAAAGCACCAATACCTAACGGCAATTTTACTTATTAAAAAGTATTTTTTTTTTAAACCACTGTGCATCACCACAGTACATGAACTACGTAGCAGCAGCGAAGATCCCAATGTGTGTATACAGGATCACACATTCTATAAATATATTTTTGTGCACACCGTCATTTGCGCACTTTTCTTTGTCGAGTGTTACTATTTTCGGGAGAGTACTTATAAGGGAAACAATACAATTAATGTCTAACTTTCAACCAAAGTTGCATCCCTTAGCGTTTCTGACAGAAAAAGCTGGGATTTTATATATATTGATGGCAACAAGACGAGACAGTGAAGAAACTGAATGATGCCGTACAAAATAGGCATGTAAATCCTTAAACTCGAAATACATCATTACATTTTTAAATTTTTACCAAGACCATTATTAATATTATTCTTGTTCCTACTATTACTTAAACGCAACAATAAAGAACATCAAATCAATCAAGGAATGGAAGAGGAAGTAACAGAGGCGAACAACAAATTCATGTTTAGTACATCAATAACTTTTACCTGAAACCACACAACAAAGAGAGAACTGAAAACAAATGAGAGAGAGAGAGAGAGAGAGAGAGAGAGAGAGAGAGAGAGAGAGAGAGAGAGAGAGAGAGAGAGAGAGAGAGAGAGAGAGAGAGAGAGAGAGAACGAACGAACTTTATTTTCGAAGGATTAAGAATTGGGGGTGCAGGCCCGTCTAACATTCTGCCCTTTCATTCTCATTAATCTTGCATACTATATCCTTTTATTCCCACATGTTACTTTAAGCATTAATTTAAAGGCATGCAACAAGCAACATTATACAGTTAACATAATAGCATTCATTTACAGTATGCAATCATAATAAAAAATTAGTAGTTTTTTTTTAAATAAACAAGAAAGTGACTGAAGAAAAAAATTAATAATAAATAAAAAATAAAATACAATAATTTACACAAAACGATAAATAAATAAATTCTGTTTACCGACACTCACTCATGCGGTCAAAACGTCTACAAGTAATCTGTGAATCGCGCAATGTCATTTATACTATCATATGTAAACGTTGCTGCAAAACCTATATTGGCCAAACAGGCAAAAGACTGGGGAACAGATTCAGCCAGCACTTAAATGACATCTCTCAGCAAAAGTCCACATCAGTTGCCATACACTTCAATGGTCCTGACCACCATGGTCCCATCGACATCCAGGTCACAGCGATCCGATCCTGCTCCTCTGACACTGCCTGCCGAGAACAGCTTGAGAACCGTCTTATCCACCGCATGGGGTGTCTAAAACCAGCCGGTCTCAACACTTTTCACACCTTTGTCTGAGGTCACCCTTTCCTCTCGTGCTCTATTTTGACCCTTTCCACTCTTATCCTATTCTTCTATTTGTTATGCCATCCTCCATAATATGTATTAATATATACTGTTTCTAATTTGTCTTGATTTTTTATTTCATATTTATTTATCTCCCACTCATTCTGTCCTCTTCTATTTCCAGTCCCCACATTTATTACGTTTGGGTAGTTTATTGTTCAGTTTCGTCTTTTAGTTTTTAGTTTCTTAGTATGTATTGTGTACTTCCGGGACAGAAGTCACTTCCTTTCCAGCCACGCGGTCCATCAGCGGACAGCAACAGTGATAGGATTTATGCCGGCAGTCTCACCAGAAACCTCAACCAGGGTAGACGTGTCCCTTCTGGGGAATTCCTGGATTTTTTTTGTGGTGTGCTTCCAGGACTGTTTGTGTGTTAGCTTAGCTGTTAGCTAGGCTAACTTTTGGTACTTTGTTTTCTTTCCAAATTGGTTTTCAGTGCCAAGAACGGAAAATTATATAGAAATGTCTGCACCATCTGTGCCTGTTTTTGTAATGAACATGGAGAATGATTTTGAAGGAGGTGAGATACATAAACCAGGAACACTGGTCATATCAATTACAGGGCAACAGTCGAATAGAGCCTCCTACTCCCTGATCGCCAGCATTCTGGCCAGACCAGCGGGAGTTGGAACAAGTGGGGTAGCGACTTTGCACAGGTTTGCGAGCCCTTTCAAGTGGTTCGCCACGCTGACGACAGCAGCCCAAATGAAGCACTACGCTGGCCTACATGGTAGGAAACTTGAATGGTATAATCCACACATGAGTGTGTATATTGAGCACTTGGACAAAGAGAAGTCCAAGGGAACCTTCAATTGGATGCCCCCGACCGTGAAAGCGGAAGCGGTCCAGCGACTTGCAGCGGCAGTGACAGGGGACAAAGAGGCGGAAGTCTCGAGAATTAAGGCCGCCCACGACAAGTGGAACTTTTTGTACAAACCTTCTACAAACCAGATACCACACTTCGTGAATATCAAGATGGAAGGTCCGATAGAAAAAGTTCAAAGAGTATGGGTGTCACTGCCGGGAAGAAGGATCCAGTGTGCGGTGTGCGGGGGAGATGATCATTGGGTCAGTCAGTGCCCAAGGAAGCGAGGGGCCCCCACCCAGGCTAAACAGACAAAAGAGGGAGGAACTGTGGCTGACAAAACGCCGGCAGAGCAAGGCAGGGCAACACCGGTCAAGAATAACCACCGAGAAGAGAGTCCCATGCCGGATAGCCCAGACGCCAGTGAGGGTGACGGCTATGAAAAGGTATAAATAACAAGAGGGAAAAAAAGGAAATAAACAGAAAGAGATTCCTGCTCCAGGCAGCAGAGCCTGTGAGGACCAAAGAAGTTAAGCGTAGTGACAGTAGGTCGCCTAGCAAGCGCTCCCCGAGCAAAAGCGACCTGCCTCCATCACCACCACCAAGGGTGCCTACACCAGAGCCATCCCCGAGATGGGTATCATCGACACCTGTCCTCGATGAACGCAGTACATCTCGACCAAACAGCCCGGTAGGAGGGTCGCCGGCAGAATCTAGTTTTCCAGAGGTGCCAACAAACACCCAAGTTGGTATAAGTTGGGCAGCAGAGACTGAGAAAGATGAAGACATGGAGGCGATGATGTCGCAAGCCAGCATCTTCATAGACGGCCAGCCTTATGACGACGTGAGCGACGCATGAGTCCGCCCGTACAAGCTTTTCTTCCCTGCACTGGGGCTCAGTGCGTGATGTGTCAAGATTCAAGCTCCGAGCAGGTGAGACATGTGAGAGGGTTTATGACGAACGGTGCATGTGAAGGCACGCCTGAGCTGCACCCCAAAGCTATCCTCCCCTGTGAGCCTGTTAGAAGTTTGAACAATAGACTACCAGTGCGTGGGAAGATGTGCCCCCTCAAGTGGACCCAAGTGCAACTGTCCATAATAAAAATAAAAATAAGAATGTATTTTTTTACAGTAAAGTGTGCCAACACCTATAGTTTAGGAGTGGTGTTAAAATGTATTATTAAGAGTTGTGTTAATGTAAATAGTTTTTTGCTGTTAAGTTTTTACATGCACGCACCGTAACACTTTTAAATGCGCACAGTTTTATTTAGACAGCCAACCCTCCCCCGTCAGGGCGGGAGGGTCTGACGGCGCGGCTTTGTCTGCGCCTGGCCCGAACTATCAGGGCGAATCGACGAATAGCCAGTCCTCAGTCACTATTCTGTCTAGCAGCCAAGGAAGTAGGTTAATCGGTCAGCCCTTATGCACCGCCTTGTCAACCAATGTAAACACGAATGTGTCGAGTGGCCTAGTTAGGACAGAAGGCGGTCAGCCCACAGTTACCGCTCTGTTGTGTAAGCCATGTGCAACAAATGACCAGCCTATCACTTTGCCTATTACAATCTTTAAAACACATGATAAACCATCAACTAGCGCTTTGTTGAGTATTTCACCTGTAGCGGGTAGCCAGCTTCAGACCACTACTCTGCTTTGTAATTCAAAAAAGACGGACGGTCCGCACTCAGTCTCCGTTTTGTCAAATAGTTTAGATATGGCAGGTGACCACCCTGCCACTTTGCCAGATAGACAGTTTACGAATGGCCAACCTCTGCTTACCACTTCGTCAAGTAGCCTAGTTGTTATATCCCTCAACATCAATGGTTTGAGGGATAAACTAGACCATGTAATCAAACTGACCAAAAAAGATAAACCTGATTTTTTGTTCTTGCAACAGACAGGGATTACGTCTGACTTTTCTGCCAGTCAGATTGTAACTAAGTTAGGACTTAAACATGGCTGGTTCGCCCTAGGCCCCAGACATAGTAGTGCCGCCATCTTACAAATTAACGAAGATTGGGACACAGTACATTATAGGACAGACGGTTGTGGCAGAACCGTCATAATTCAAATACAAAACAAACACAACAGACAAGACACACACACACACACTCATCAATATATACGCACCGGCGACGAAAGACGACCGACCTAGTTTTTATGACAGATTACATGACACTCTAACGAAACATTATAAAGGGACTAGGAAAGTTTTGGGCGGAGACTTTAATTGTGTCCTGTCTGACCTAGATTTGTCTAGGAGCTCCGTGACAGGAGCGCAGGCACGAGAAAAGTCTTCGCTCTTAAGACAAATACGTACTATGCTAGACGAACACGACCTCATGGACGTATACAGAAAAACACAGCCTCACAAACAAACCTTTACACATTACGACAATATAAACCCATACTTTAGACGGGCATCCAGACTGGACAGAATATATGCATCTAGTACCTACAGTATACACAAAACATACCATATAGGAAGCACTCTTAAATTTACAGATCACAAGGCAGTTTACACATCTTTAAGTACGGGACACACGCACAAGCAAGTAAAGAGATCCCACATTGGAAATTTAACAACAGCCTACTTAAAAACACTTACTACACAGAACAAATAACACAACTGATACAAGGTTACGCACAAGACATTCCCAATAATAACATTGCACAATATTGGGATATGTTAAAAAAACACACTTAGAGATAGAACGCAGATTTTGGCTACACTTATTCACAAAAAGTTTAAAAAAGAAGAGGGGATTTTAGAAGAAGCAATTAGTTTAACCAAAAGTTTAGACAACACGAACCCTCACATCCAAACCTTAGAACAACAGTTAGATCAATATAGGCAGTACACCTACCAGGGATCATTACTTAGGACAAAATTACACACTATAACGCAAGAAATCCCTAGTAGGCAATATTTAGCAATTGAACAGAACGTACAACGCAGTAGACAGATTCATGAAATAACAGATATGAACGGGCGGCATCAAACAGACCACACCAACATTAGTCACGCCTTCTTTGAATATTATAAACAACTATATACTAAAGAAGGAACTGATGCAAACATACAAGATAAATTTCTACAATACACAAAGCGTTTAAGTGATGAGGAGAGTGAAAGGCTAGACCAACCTTTAACTTTAGACAATTTGCAAGGGGCCCTTAGTACTTTTCAAAAAGATAAAGCACCCGGACCTGATGGGTTGACTGCAGAATTCTACAGGGCTTTCTTCCCCTGTTTAGGGCCCATTCTAATTAAAATGCTGGAAGAGGCATTTCAAAAAGGGGAACTCCCGGAAAGTTTAAATCAGTCATATATTACCCTGATCCCCAAGGATAGTAATGATAAAAAGTCAATTAAGAATTTTCGGCCCATTTCTCTTTTAAATGTTGATTATAAAATTCTAGCCAAGACACTAACTCTGAAGCTTAAGACACACATGCACAAAATAATTCACGAAGATCAGCAGTGTAGTGTTCAATTTAGGAATATTTGTAGATACACACATTTAATTAGAGACCTGATTACATACACACATGATAGGCAGTGCCAGAGTGCCATATTATCTTTAGACCAGGAAAAGGCATTTGATAGAGTATCACATGTTTTCCTACATAAAAGTCTTAAAGCTAATAATATAGGGAAATACTTTAGATCATGGATACAAATCTTATATAAACAACCTGAAAGTAAAATATTGATTAATCATAGTTTAACCAAAGCATTCAAATTAACGAGAAGTGTTAGGCAAGGGTGCCCTCTGTCGCCTTGTTATATGTAATAACATTAGAACCTGTTTTGGAAAGAATAAGACAAGATACAAATATCACGGGAACTTTCGTCCCCTTTGCAGGGGAAAGGAAATTGTTGGCCTACGCCGATGATACGATATTCTTTCCAACAACAAAGGATTCTATAAAAAAATATCTTAGAGGTTTTCACAGAGTTTGGATACGCTAGCGAATCCAAACTAAATATTCAAAAATCTAGCACAATGGGAAAAGGTAGATGGGGCAATACATCAGATTTCCCTTTTCAATTAACGGTAGTGAATAAAATTAAAATTTATGGAATTAACTTCTCTTTTAACCCTCAAGACCCCAATAAAGAAACATGGACAAAATTGATAGAGAAAATCCAAAATATGCTAGAAATTTACAAATATAAAACGACTACCATTTTCGGAAGAAGTATTATAGTTAATTGTTTTATTACGCCAAAAATAATTTATACAGCAAATATACAAATAGTACCTAAAAAGATTGTAACAGAAATAAATAAACTAATTAGGGCCTTTATTTTTAGGAACACTTGGCACAGTATTAAACACGCTACTTTAATACAACCTAAAAATAAAGGGGGGATAGCTCTACAGGATATAAATACTAAAATTAAAGCTTTAAGAATTAAATATATCGGGGAAGTTATAAAGAGCCCGGGTCTATACCCACTGGCACACTATTATATTGGGCTAAGATTATCAAGTTTTTGTAAATTAAATAATAATCAACCCCATTCCTTTGGGACACCACCTCCCTTTTATGCAATATGTCTGAAAAATTTAGAAGGGAATAAACATTTAATAAAACAAGACACCAAACTTATATATAAACTTCTAGTTGCAACACAAAAAGCACCTCTGAGCACACGAAGGGGGTACAACCTTTTCATATCTGATTACACACAGAGTTTTACAAACATTCATGCAATAGACATCAAACCACAAGCAAAAGAAGTCACTTTCAGACTACTACACAGTTTAACACCAATTGCCAACAAATCATCAATAAAGTCAAACAGATTAGCACCAAAATGTAAACTGTGTAGTAACAACATCATAGAGACAGAAGACCACTTGTTTTATACATGTAAAACAGTGGTACCCATAGTAAGCAAACTAAGAACGCTAATAGTATCCAAGACACAACATCCACTCAACATGTACCGAGCGGTCATGTTGAATACACTACCACAAATGTCGGGACTGACAGAACCCAAACTACTGACTTTACTAGCTGACTTTAGATATCTTGTTTGGACATGTAGGAATAGGGCTGTATACGATGGTAGACATTATGACAGTACAATATTTACACAAATATACGAACGCATGACGCAAAACATAACAGAACAGTTTTGAAACTCCTTTTTTGTTGTACAAATAAATATGTAATAACCTTTATCGACCCTTCGGTCGTTATACAAAGCAAGTAGCTTTGTCTGTAAATACTTTGTGTCTATAAATATCATGCAATGTAAATACTTTCTAACATATGTCCTCATTAATCATTTCATGGTAGGGGGTCACCATCATTTGTCGATGTACCATTTTTCATTTCATAAATAAGTCAAGTGCCCCATGCGTTTTAAAAAAAAATAAAAACCTTTATTTAGGTCATGATTTTAAACACCATCAATGTTATTTACAAGACTTTGTAAAAATTACATGATGTAAGATATGGTATATAAAGTTACCCCCCCCCCCCCCCCCCGAACAATAACATCAAGTCAAATAACAATATCATAGCAAAGCAAAAACAAAAGGACGCAGAAAATATTTCACAACATAGCCCTATTAAATCCAAAAATCCCCACACTATCTCAAACAGCTATCATAGAAAATACAAATCAGTAATAATCAAAGTGTAAAATTATTGGATGATGAGACAGAATGTAAATGAGGCTACAATGTTCTAAGTACATCGACATCCTACCATGAGATGATTGGTGAAGACATAAATGATAAATGGTATTTATATTGCATGTTATTTACAGAAGTATTTACAATCAAAGCTACCTGCTTTACATTATATAATCAAACAACTAAGTATTTAAAGAAAAGCAAACTCCGCAACAAGAAATATTTTTAAAGATGTTCTATTCTGTTTTGTGTTATTTGTTCGTATATCTGTGAACATATTCTACTGTCGTAATGTATGCCGTCATGTACTGCCCTATTTCTACATATCCACACTAAGTATCTAAATTCTGCTAATAAAGTTAAGAGTTTAAGCTCTGTCTGTCTCGGTAACGTAGGTAAAATATTCAACATGACCGCTTGATACATGTTGAGTGAATGCGGTGTTTTGGAAGTTATTAACGTTCTTAGTTTGTTTAGTGTAGGGACCACTGTCCTACATGTGTAAAACAAGTCAAGTGCCCCATGCAAAATTTTTTTTTTTTTTTTTTCTTCTTTTTTTTTTTATGTTTATAATATTTACAACAAAGCTACCTGCTTTGTATGATGACCAAAGGGTCTATTAATTATTTATTAAACAATCAACAAAAAATTTCAAGTTTGTTCCATTGTGTTATGTGTTATTTGTTCGTATATCTGTAAAAAAAAACTCTACTATTGTAATGTATGCCGTCATGTACTGCCCTATTCCTACATGTCCACACTAAGTGTCTAAATTCTGCTAATAAAGTTAGGAGTTTAAGTTCTGTCTGTCTTGGTAACTTAGGTAAAGTATTCAACATGACCGCTTGGTACATGTTGAGTGATCGTGGTGTTTTGGAAGCTATCAGTGTTCTTAGTCTGTTTAAAATAGGGACCACTGTCCTACATGTGTAGAACAAGTGGTCCTCTGTTTCTATTGTGTTGTTACTGCACAGTTTACACCTTGGTGGCGCCTTGCCTGCTTTCATTGCTGAATGCTTACTCATGATAGGTGTTAAACCGTACAGTAACCTAAATGTAACTTGTTTGGCTTGTGGCTTGACGTCTATTGCATGGATGTTTGTGAAGCTTTGTGTGTAGTCTGTTATGAAAAGGTTGTACCCTCGTTTAATCCGTGTGCCTAAATAGGGTTCCTGTGCTGCAACTAGTAATTTATATATGAGTTTGGTGTCTTGTTTCACTAATTGTTCGTTTCCTTTTTAGATTTTCTATATTAAGTCCTATACAAGCTTGGGTTTTTAATTATCTCCCCTATATATTTAATCCTTAAAAAGGTGGTGGGGGTGTCAAAGGAATGTGGTTGGTTGTTTTCTAGTATATATAATTTTTTTGTGTAGTATCTCACTGATCGTGTCAGCCTAACTGCGTCACTTAAACTGTGATTGATTAGTATTCTACTGTGGGGTTTTTTATATAAGATCTCTATCCATGTTCTAAAATAAGTACCTATGTTGTTTGCTTGTAAAGTTTTGTGTAGAAAGGAATGTGATACCCTGTCAAAGGCTTTTTCCTGATCTAGTGATAGTATTGCACTTTGACACTGTCTATCATGCGTGTATGTAATGAAATCCCTTATGAAGTGTGTATGTCTACAAATGTTCCTACCATGTACACTGCATTGTTGGTCAGGATGTACCAACTTCTTCATGAATAATTTAAGTTTCAGAGTGAGAGCTTTGGCCAAGATTTTATAATCAGTATTTAAAAGCGAAATAGGCCTGTAACTTTTTATTGACTTTCTGTCAGCATTATCTTTAGGTATTAAAGTAATAAAGGATTCATTTAAACTATTCGGAAGCTCTCCTTTCTGGAAGGCTTCCTCAAATACTTTAATTAAAAGGGGGCCTAAAATTGGGAAAAAGAAAAAGTAAAATTCTGCCGTTAACCCATCTGGGCCGGGTGATTTATTGTTCTGGAAAGTACTAATCGCTTCCCTTAAGTTTTCTAAAGTTAAAGTTTCGTCTAATTTCCTGCTCTCATCATCACTTAAACGTTTTGTGTAGTGTAGAAATTTATCCTGTGTGTTTACGTTAGTTGGTTCTTTAGCGTATAATTTTGTGTAGTATTCAAAAAAGCGTGCCTAATATTAGTGTCTTCTGTCTGATGCTTTCCAATCATGTCAAATATTTCGTGAATCTGTCTACTGTGTTGTACATTTTGCTCAATCGCTAAATATTGTCTACTGGGTGTTTCTTGTGTAATAGTATTTAATTTTGACCTAAGGAGAGCTCCTTGGTATGTGTGTTGTTTGTACAGGTCTAACTGCTCTTCTAAAGAATGTTTGTATGGGTTAGATTTGTCTATCTGCTTTGTTAAACTTATTGCGTCTTCTAATATATTTTGTTCCCTCTTAAAAGCCCTGTGTATTGTTGTTGCTAAAATCTGTATTCTATCCCTTATTGTGTTTTTTAACAGGTCCCAATATTCTGCAATGTTGTTATTGGGGATATCCTGTGTGTAACCCTGAATGAGTTGTGTTATTGTGTCTGTGAAGAAAGTATTTGTTAGCAAATTATTGTTGAATTTCCAATGTGGGGATCTCTTTAATTTTGTATATGTGTGCCCCGTACTTAAAACTGTGTATACTGCTTGATGGTCTGTAAATTTAAGCGTGTTTTTTATATGGTAAGTTTTATGTATATTGTAACTATTGGATGCGTAAAACCTGTCCAGTCTTGAGGCCTGTCTAAAATAAGGGTTTGTCTTGTCGTGAAATGTGAAAGCTTGTGTGTTCGGTTGTAGTTTTCTGTAAACGTCTACTAGGTCATGTTTGTCAAGGATGGGTTGTAAATGTCGTACTGATAGTGGGATTTGAATTTTCTTTCTCTGGGATACGGGTCCAAAGGAACTACTGTCTAAATTGGCCAAAACACAGTTAAAATCTCCCCCTAACACTATTCTAGTTCCTTTGTAGTGCTTATCTATAGTGTCATACAGTCCGTCATAAAATTTGGGTTGGTCAGTGTATAGTGCAGGTGCGTATATATTGATGAGTGTGTGCGTGTCATGTTTATTGTGTTTATTTTGTATTTGTATAATGACAATTCTGCCACAATTGTCTGTTCTATAATGTACTGCTTCCCAATCCTCATTTATTTGGAGGATGGCAGTACCCCCATGGCAGGTGCCCCGGGCGAACCAACCATGCTTCAGTCCTAACCTAGTTACAATCTGGTCGGCATGATAACCGGAAGTAATTCCCGTTTGCTGCAAAAACAAAAAGTCGGGTTTCTCTTTTTTAATTAGTTTAATTACATGGTCCAGCTTATTTCTCAAACCATTGATATTGAGAGATATTATCACTAGACTGCTTTTTTTTTTTTTTTTAATTAAATACCTTTATTCAGGTCAAAATATATCCATATTATTTACAACATTTTTACAAATATCACATAATAAAGTAAGGTAAAGTAAAACCCCCCTCCTCCCCCCTCCTCCCCCCCTCTCCCCAAACTATCATTACGACAAGTCAATAACTATAATAAGCAATATAACAATATAAAGTACGAAATTGCTTAAACAATATCACATACTAAAGATAAACATACTAAAGATAACACAATATAACAATAAACCATACTAACGATAAACTCCCTCCCCCCTTCCCCCCCTCCCCAAATAACTTTATTCAAGTTAAAGTTCACAAAGGTACATGTTATTGGATGATGAATGAAGATGAAATTGATTGATGGTACATTACTAAATGATGATGACACCCTACCATGAGATGAGGACATATGTTATGGAGTATTTACAACCAAAGCTACCTGCTTTGTATGATGACCAAAGGGTCTATGAATTATTTATTAAACAATCAAGCACAAAAAATTTCAAATTGGTTCCGTTATGTTATGTGTTATTTGTTCATATATCTGTGAAAAAATTCTACTGTTATAATGTATGCCGTCATGTACTGCCCTATTCCTACATGTCCACACTAAATATCTAAATTCTGCTAATAAAGTTAAGAGTTTAAGCTCCGTCTGTCTCGGTAGAGTCGGTAAAGTATTCAACATGACCGCTTGATACATGTTGAGTGATTGCGGTGTTTTGGAAGCTATCACTAGACTGCATGTCGGAGTGGTAAGCTGAGGTTGGCCACTCGCTATAAACTGCCTGCTTGGCAAAGTGGCAGAGTCGTCACTTGCCATATCTAAATTTTTTTTTTTTTTAAATACCTTTATTAAGGTCAATATAACAATGTTATTTACAAATATCACATAATGTAAGATCAATAGTGAAATACCCCCCCCCCCCCAAAAAAAAAAAACAAAAAAAAATATCATACTGAAGATAGGCCCCCCCCCCCCCCCCAATATATTACAAGTCAATATTAGAAAACAGTTGAACATGGATGGTGGAATGATTAATGGTACATCGACAAGGGTGCGGTGACCCCCTACCATGAAATGATTAATGAGGACATATGTTAATGTATGATGTTTATAATATTTACAACAAAGCTACCTGCTGTGTATGATGACCAAACAATCAACAAAAAAATTTCAAATTTGTTCCATTGTGTTATGTGTTATTTGTTCGTATATCTGTAAAAAAATTCTACTATTGTAATGTATGCCGTCATGTACTGCCCTATTCCTACATGTCCACACTAAGTGTCTAAATTCTGCTAATAAAGTTAGGAGTTTAAGTTCTGTCTGTCTTGGTAACTTAGGTAAAGTATTCAACATGACCGCTTGGTACATGTTGAGTGATTGCGGTGTTTTGGAAGCTATCACTAGACTGCATGTCGGAGTGGTAAGCTGAGGTTGGCCACTCGCTATAAACTGCCTGCTTGGCAAAGTGGCAGAGTCGTCACTTGCCATATCTAAAATATTTGACAAAATGGGGACTAAGTGCCCCATGCAAAAAAGGAAACCTTATCGCTCTCACTGATAAATAAGAACAAAATGTCAAAGTCAGGGCAGCGACAAACATTTGCTAAGACACACTGACACGGCACGTTTTTGACATGAAAGTCATGTGATAGCTCTATTCCACTTATGACCAAAGTTTCTCGTGTTATCCTATCCTATTCCACACACAACTGACATAATTACCGATGTATGTTAAAGTCGGTCGGTATCACTCAAAATAGTAACTCGCGCCAGAAAAAAAGTGCCCTTTATTTTTATTCTTTCACGAAATTAGTAGCGCTCGAAAAAGAAAAAGTGCGTAAAAATTGGTGTGCATGAGCCAATAACATACCACAGTGAATTGTATTTTCGGATACGGCCAGCTCTATGTCGCCCTCACCCGATGTACAAATCAAGAAAACTTGAAAGTTTTTGTTAAAACCACTTATTATCAGGGAACACTCTTTGAAAACACTCCACGCACTTTCACACGAAATGTTGTCATCAAAGAACTTTTAAATTGTATCTAAAATAGCATAATTCTCGCCGTGTGTACGTTGGTCACAGCTGAGGAATGCAACCGTGTTGAGAACAGCACAATATAATTAAAAACCCGTCAAGTTTGAAGGGTTATTGCTAGTTGCTAATCATTATGAACAAATTGTCTCATTAAAATCTGTGTTGTCATATTTGATCCGTTGTAAGCTTCGCACATATGATACACTTACTTAACACACATGATATTGTGACGAAATGGACGACCTCTTCGCAATCTTTGTTTCACTCCGGCAGTATCGGTACATTTGTGGTACTGATTTTTATTATGTGCTGTCAATTATCGCACTTTTTTTTCTTCGGCAAATATTTTGTAGGTGCAAACATTTCTTGACACTCCTCTCTGTGATGTCACATGTTTGTTACCCGGTCATCCTGGCTTGCGGTAAGCAACTGCGATAAGATAGTCGCCGGCGTGTTTAGATTGAAACGATGATAAGACGATTCGTTTGGTAACCCAGATGGGCAGACACGGAGTTTGTGCGTACTCATACAACAGATAACGAGATTTCTGTCAATGTAACACATGTGGGCAGACATGTGTGACATGATCGCTTCCGGGCCGACTTGTTATGACAACATTACTTTCTAATACAGTAATAAGTATTACAGCTTACCCATGTTGTCATGTGTGTCTACCGATCTGCCTGTGAGAGTGTATGCAAGGCATCAGATGTCCATATATGGTATTACGTGACCTTTGCAGGCACGCACCTTATTTCACGTGGGACTTTTTTGAAAATATCACACCCTATCTGCATGATCTGAAATGATTGGATCTTTCTGATTAGATTCATAACAGCAATGCGTGGGAAGATAGGAATACAGTCTGACCATTTCGCAGTTTTATTTCACTGTGATTTTCACGCTCGCCAAGACAACATCAGACCTCACCAGAGTGAAGAATACATTCACAATTCCTTTTTTTAACAGGAACTTTTTATTGGAGAACAAAATAAGACTTACAAAGCACAGGAAATCGCTACATTTTAATAAAGGAACACCGGGTCTAGGAAACTGAACAAAGACACGGAGTCAGAGAGAAATGAAGTTAAAATTAACGACACCCCAGACGCGTGTAAGAGGCCGATTCGTCTCTTTTATTCATCTGAGCAAAAAGTCTGTGAGTCAGGATTGGCGTAAGTTGTGATTTACATTTCATATTTTATTACTATATATATGTATATATTACCATGTGAAGTTTAATGGGTGAAACTCGCTATTGGATGTCAAAGTCATTTGAGGCTGGCAACCTCAGCATATAGAAATCATGAACCACCACTGCACGGGCCGGTGATTGCTTTATTGATGGTTTCGTAAAGAGAACTAAAAGCATAAAGTAGTTCCAGGTTCCATATGGAACAGGGAGGGAAAGATAAAAGAAATTAAGTACATTCTAAGTATAATACTTACATTTTCAAAGCAGTCTAAATGTCCCTATAAACATAGTCACTTTAAAACTAATGTAAGTTTTCAAGCTTAAACCAGTGTAAATGTCTATGTGAAAATATTCATTTCAAATTAATGAAAGTTTCAAACTTTTCAATCAGTGTAAAACATAAATGAAAACATATTCAATTTATATTGTGAACACTTTTCAATCAGTGGAGATGTATATGTAAACAGTCTCTATCTGCATTATTAACCTTTTCATTTAAATGTCATGTAAAGCTAAAGCTATTCTATTCAAATGTAAAGAAAGTTTTATCCCAAGGGATTAAATTTAATTCTCATCGAGGGTAAAATCTGAGGATTGGGATGGTGGTATGGGAAGACAGGAACCCATAACTATGGGGTGGAAAACGCCATACTCAGAAGAGCGTTTCGTTCTATTCTTTTACCATAGTTATTGGTGGTATCAGCAGAAAGCACTATCTCTGGAACAAGAAGGGAACCGTGGCCTAAGCTTTAAGACGAAAGACCCACGTAGTAGACTCTCCTTGACGTTTCTGGGAAACGAGCTACCCCCGACAACCCTGATCAGAGACGAGCGTGAGCAGAGTGAAAAGAACCAACCCACAAGAAGGAGCAGAACCGTCTTTGGCAGCTAAGTTCAAATATATGCTGCCACTTGAACTTCTTGTAATATCTCACATTCCCTAAAGACTGTGATGATAACTTTTCTTGATCCATAACTATTCAAATTATTTTCCAACTTGTAAAACCTAAAGTGATTATTAAATTTTGTTATTTGTAATGTTGCAAATTTAACTTCGATTTAATTATTTTAAAGTTACTGCATGTTTGTCTCAGTCAAATTACTACACACACTCTAAACACAGCTATACTAGAATAATATAATTCCACTGAGTAAACCAGGAGAAGTGGGCTTAAACGAGCTGAAAGTAATAAGTGCTTAAATCCTTCACAAAAGCGTTGGCAGAATTACAGAGTTAACATACTCAGCCAAAGCGGTATTGTTCTCGCTTATTCTGAATATCTTGTGAAGACTCTCTTTGTAATAGAAGTGTCATCACCCTTCTATCTACATCTCTGCCAAGAGTAATCTTGTGCGAAGGTAGATACCTTTGAAGCCCATATTAGATACTCTTGAGTTTTGGCCACTGTTGGACCACTACTGCAAAGCAGGGGAGGCAATACCGTCACATATATACGCTTCTTATAAAGACATTCGCTTCTCACACATTACATACGCTTCTCACACATGATAAACACTTCTCACACATTGTATACGCTTCATACACATGGCTCATACTTCCCATAAGCGACATACACTTCAAAAACACGGCTTATCTCATACACATGACATACATTTCACACATGATACACTTACTTACACACATGATATACATTATTCATGCGTGATATACTTACTTCACACACATCAACTACACTTCACATGATATACTTACTTCACCCATGAACTATGCTTCACACATGATAACTTACTTCACACACATGATACACTCTTCACACATGATATTCTTGCTACAAGCAGATGAACTACACTTCACACATGATATACTTATTTCACACTCATGAACTACACTTCACATGGCATACTTACTTCACACACATGAACTACACTTCACATGATTTACTTACTTCACACATGAACTACACTTCACATACGATATACTTACTTCACACATGATATATTTGATTAACACACATGATATACTTACTTCACACACGAACTACACTTCACATATGATATACTTACTTCATACACACGAACTACACTTCATACATGATATACTTACTTCACACAGATGAACTAAACTTCACACATGATATACTTACTTCACACACATGATATAAACTTCACACATGATATAGTTACTTCACACACATGAACTACACTTCTGCATGATATACTTCACACACATGCAAAAAACTTCACACATGATATACTTACTTTCCACATGAACTACACTTCACACATGATATTCATACTTCACACATATGAACTACACTTCACACATGATATACACTTCACACATGATATACTTACTTCACACATGAACTATGCTTCACACATGATAACTTACTTCACACACATGATACACTCTTCACACATGATATTCTTGCTACAAGCAGATGAACTACACTTCACACATGATATACTTATTTCACACTCATGAACTACACTTCACATGACATACTTACTTCACACACATGAACTACACCACATGATTTACTTACTTCACACATGAACTACACTTCACATACGATATACTTTTTTCACACATGATATATTTGATTAACACACATGATATACTTACTTCACACACGAACTACACTTCACATATGATATACTTACTTCATACACACGAACTACACTTCATACATGATATACTTACTTCACACAGATGAACTAAACTTCACACATGATATACTTACTTCACACACGTGATATACACTTCACACATGATATAGTTACTTCACACACATGAACTACACTTCTGCATGATATACTTCACACACATGCAAACAACTTCACACATGATATACTTACTTTCCACATGAACTACATTTCACACATGATATTCATACTTCACACATATGAACTACACTTCACACATGATATACACTTCACACATGATATACTTACTTCACACACGATATACTTACTTCAAACACATGATATACACTTCAGACACACGATATATTTACTTCACAAACATGATATATGTAATGAAGTCTGAATCATATCTCGACATCATTCAAAATTTATTACCGCGCAGACCCCGTGGATATAACTGACCGATGAAACGCCAGCTTGGTACAAGTAGTGTCAGAAGATACGCTAAGCTATTCGAGACAACAAAAGTGTAGATGTTGATAATATTTCGGAAGGCAGTGTGCAACTAATCATTGAGTACCTAGATAAAGAAGGATCCAATTCGATAATATGGATCATTAGCTTTAGGCAGATAGCAATAGATTCACTGATGTGGTGTAGAGCCGAAGTTATTATAAATAGAAGACAGTGGAGCATGAACCATGTTGTGTTTTTCCCTCTTTCGGCTGCTCCAATGAATAGTCGGATAAACTGTAGGATAAAGTGTATAGGCATAGTGATAGAGCTAATACATATGAGTAAAATAAGCCTAAGATGCACGAAATCGGTGCAGAAATAAGGATTCCAGAACTATTTTAGATTTACTATCTAAGCACATATTGCCTTGCCTACACGATTTTGAATGCATGCAAACGTACTTTGGGCTAATTGTCATCTCGTACATTCGCAAGTCCACTATATAAGGGGAGAGACCGAATGACACAGACACATTCGCCGCCTAGTTCAAACTACAGACACAGAGTACAGCATTTATATCACCTCCGTTGCCATCTGCAGAAGTGTGAGCAGACTGTGTAACCATTGAAAGCCTGTCTGTGATTGAGGGTAAGCGAGATGTTAATTAAATTATATATATATATATATATATATATATATATATATATATATATATATATATATATATATATATATATATATATATATATATATATATATATATATATATATAATTGTCGTGGATGGATTATCAGATAGGTGTAGATGTTTATAGCCCTGTCTGAACAGAGGTGATAGTGATGACAATGTGAAAGTAAGGGGTAAGATATAGTCTTTATCACGAGGGTGATCGTGTAAGAGAAAGGACAGTCTCTGGACAGAATGATTTATTTAATCCAGCCTATCTGGACGACGATATTTAAATCAGACACACTTTCTCTCCTTGTACGAAAATACAATTTACACTGCACTCCCATGCACACAATTCTGTGACAAATACGCACGAACGTGAAAACCAACTGTGGATAACATATAAGGAATACGGGTTGACCGACACGATAACTAAAGGTTTAATATCAAATAGAAAAATCACAACATAAATCATATGCATCAAGAGATCATGGTTTACAGACAAAATGGAAATTAATCAAACAGGTTCTCCTCTGGTAAAGGAAAAGAAAGGACGATCGCAACAGAGGTTAATTTACTCAAAAGACCAAAAGATAACAATAAGTGATGAAATAGTCAGGATGGGAAAAGAATAGGTTCCTAATGTAATCTATCCCGTGACTAATCAGATTATTGAGATTAAAAAAAAAAAATAAAGAAGAAACCATATAAGTATATGATGTTAACAAAAGACATAAGTTTCTTTCTCTGTTCATCCAAATCACATACACGCAGTGGCCACTTTCAGACTATGATTACCCCAGTAGTTGTCGCAGACGTTCCAAGGAAATACACTAATAAGTAATAATAATAATAATAATAGCCCCTTCAGTCATAACTGACTATGGGAATGCGCCCCTGAGGTGACAGCCCTCAGCTGCTTATTTTCCTGGTGCTCCTTTCGACGTTTTCTTCTCACCTCTGCTTCTTGTGTGAGCCTCTCTTCGCCCATTCTGAGGTGGCGCCGTAAATAGCATCGCCACTTAGTGCGATCGGTGGCTTCATCCTCCCATGTTGCTGGATCCATGTCCAGTGCCCTCATATCTCTCTTGCACACATCTCTGAACATCAGCTGTGGTCGCCCAACTGTTCTCTTGCTAATTGTCCGTAGAAGATATCTTTTGGGATGCGACCATCTTCCATGCGGCGAACATGGCCAAGCCAGCGAAGTCTGCGCTGTCTAAGAAGCGTATACATACTTTGAAGGCCAGCACGTGACAACACCTCGACATTTGTCACTTTATCTTTCCACGAGATGCCGAGGATGCGGCGTAGACACCGCAAATGGAAGGTATTGAGCCTTCTTTCTTGCTTAGCATAGGTCGTCCAGGTCTCGCTGCCATATAGGAGTGTGCTGGTGACGCAGGAATTATATACCGCAGCTTTGGTCTTTATTGTGAGTTTAGAGTTTCCCCAAACACGCGATGTGAGGCGGGCAAAGGTAGCTGCAGCTTTGCCAATGCGGCTGTCGATTTCTGTATCCAGTGAGAGTTTGTCATTGATGGTAGACCCTAGGTATGTGAAGTGGCGCACCACTGCCAATTCATAGTTATCGATAGTGATAACTGGTGCAGCACCCACATCCTGACTCAGCACATTCGTTTTCTTTAGACTTATTGTGAGGCCAAAGTCCTTGCATGCTTTAGTGAAGCGATTCATCAAGCTCTGAAGCTCCTGTTGGCTTTGAGGGACGACTGCAGCATCATCAGCGAACAACAAGTCTCTTATAGTGACCCTTCTGATTTTTGTTTTTGCCTTCAGCCTTGAAAGATTAAACAGACGGCCATCTGACCTAGTGTGAAGGCATATTCCTTCAGTTGCATCTCTGAATGCATGTTTCAAGAGTAAGGCAAAGAAGATTCCGAAGAGGGTCGGAGCCAGAACACAGCCTTGTTTAACGCCACTTCGTATATCAAAGGGCTGTGACGTGCTTCCAGCATATTGGACTGTTCCCTTCATGCCGTCATGGAATGATTTTATCATTTCCAGCATTTTAGAAGGGCAGCCTATTTTCAGGAGGATTTTAAAGAGTCCATCCCTACTATGCTTTTGTGAGGTCTATAAAGGCGATATACAATGGTCTTTTCTGCTCTCTTGATTTTTTCTGAAGCTGGCGGAGAGAGAAGATCATGTCTGTTGTTGATCTGCCAGCTCGGAATCCACACTGTGACTCTGGATATATGCGCTCAGCTAACTTGTGTAGTCGCATTAAGATGACTTTGGCAAAAACCTTACCAACAATACTAAGAAGAGAGATGCCTCTGTAGTTATTGCAATCACTTCTATCTCCTTTATTTTTATACAGTGTTACAATCTTGGCATCTTGCATGTCTTGAGGAATAGTTGTCTCTTCCCAGCACTGGCACAGCATCCTATGCAGGGGATGTAATAGCGGGCTCTTACAGCATTTGATTAAATCAGGAGGAATCCCATCACTGCCTGGTGCTTTGCCAGAGGCCAAGCTATCAATGGCCTTGCTGAGTTCCTCTAATGTTGGTTCGGCATCCAGCTCCTCCATAGTTGGCAGACTGTTGACACCATCAAGGGCTGCAGGCGTAACGGTATTGTCTGTAGCGTAAAGCTCAGAGTAGTGATCGACCCACCTCTCCATCTGCTTACCCTTATCGGTTAGCTTCTCTCCACTGATGGTTTTTAGCGGTGCCGTCTTACTTTTATGGGGGCCAAGTGCTTTCTTTATACCGTCATACATTTGTCTAATGTTGCCTGTTTGCGCTGCGATCTGGATGCTCTCACTGAGCTGGAGCCAGTAGTCATTTGCACAGCGTCGAGCAGTTTGTTGAACTTTGCTTCTCGTAGCCCTCAGGATCTGTAGGGTTCTGGCACTCGGTGAACGTTTGTATTCATTCATAGCACTGCGCTTAGCTTCAATGACAGGTGCCATCACCTTTAAGTGTCAAATTTTAGTTTTGCCAAATTTAGCCCCAGACTCTCCGTAGTTGCTGACTGCTAATTTCACAGGAGTCGCTACGGTGTTTTAATTTGTCCTGGATACAATAAGTTATTGTAGAGTCCTTTTCGTAGGCCGCAACAGTCTTTTACAGATGATGGTAGTCTCATATTTATTAATATGTGGTCCTACCTCTGTAGAAAACTTTACGCACCAACTTACATGATAGTAAGTATTATTGGTGAGTTTGATTTTCGTAGCGCACGATTGTGCACGAATGCGAGTATGGGTTATCCAGCCCGCACGTGTGGCCAAACTTGAGTTGACGTCATATGTGGGCTTATGAAGCTAGGATCCCAAGATCGGCTCATGAATCTTTGGGAGTTCAAAACCCGTGTTGCGGGAATATTGATTCGTGTTATGACCGTCCGTCTGTTAAGAAGATGAGGACCTTGGTCAACTATATACTGGTGATTTCTCGGGAAGAGAACGCAAGTAGTATATTTATATTATTGTAATTTTTCCTCATGTAGATGTCTAGTTGGACCAATGACGTATTGGTTCCAAAATGGAGTCCTACTTGAACTTATAATGTAAATTTTAAATCCGACGGATTCCTGCAATTAGGATTATCCAGGATTGGCTTGGGATTTTAATTACATGAATCATTATTCGGCCGTTAAGAATATTTACTACGTAAAGCAGAGGTGACTCAAGTATTTGTTATATCTAAGCTCTAATGCCACGAAGGTCGTTGGCAGGAATATGTATTATTGTAATTCAACATTGATTGAAGTAAGAGGCCAGTACCAGAAAGGAGATACGCAGTATTGGAACATTAAATGATATCGAAGGCCTAATAAGGATCTCCGTCATTGCCAAGGTCATAGGATAATGAAAGATGACCTATTGAATATAACTGCCTCATTTGTTTACTTGGATGCCATGTTATAAATGCTGTATATTTAGTCTGACGTTATCAAAGAGATTATCTTACGGAATGGACTAATTGTTATTTTAAACATGAAATCTACATTGTGTACCGTACTGTTGAAAGTTAAACGTCCGTCGTCAATATCACCATGTTCGTCTCGTCAACGTTGCGACCGTCAAATAAATTGATATAACTTAAACCGTCTTGACATTCGTTGATGTGCCCATTGTTGGCAGCTTTATTTGATTGATTACTCCATTGTTCAAAAATGGATCAATTCGCGTTATGGTCAGAAGTGACAGACTCAACACCCTCAAAACGACCTTAACAGAAATGGTGGAACCAGTGTGTTTTGGAAACTACAATTTTCAAGCAGGGAACGTTCTAACAATCAAATAATTCGATTGAAGAGAAATACCCCCATCTTCGAAAGGAAACGTCAGCTTACTCTTCCTATCAAGTCGACGGTTGTCTCAAGGTCAAGGACGACGTTGGACATCATCTACAAGTTGCAACATCCTACACTGTCATAGTGTTACATCTATTGTTTTTACAAGGCTCATGCATGCAGTCCCGGATGCGAGGGATATATTTTTTCTCATCTGAGGATAAGTAAAAACGTCGTGTCATGTTTACACCGTTTTACGTTTAGTTGTGCCTTCTCTTAGTAATATGTCCACTACTTTTTTATTCATGTTTTACGTTCCATGTTCTATGTGTTTACGTGGGAGGTTGGGCAGGAGACTTATGACGGGTATATACCAGTTTCACCACAGGTCCGTCTTAAGCGTTCTATAGGAATTATTTTGCTGACTTCCCTCAGTGGAATGTTCCTACGCGTGAGCGTAGAAGGATTCTAGGTCCACTGTGTCTGGTGGTCTGTGACACCTGACTGTTTAGTTGTTCCGTCAAGTTTTTAATTGTTGTTTTTGTAGTTATTTTTATTCGTACCTTGCTTTTATGATGTATTTTGTTTGTATATTACGTCCTTCTCACCTTACTATCGTTCATTTTTTTACACCTTTAATATTTATACACTGTATTGTCAATTGTCTTGTGTAAGTTTTTATCGCAGATTTCATTGCATTCTTTGCAATATTATTTCTTAATTTTTCCATTTTTATTTTGGTTGATTTCTGCGTACGTTTTCATTCGTCTATTATATCTTGTCTTGTCACAATTGTTACAATTGTCTATTGTTTTGGTCACATCATAACATTGCATACATTTTTTTAAAATTGACTAATGATATATTATATAATTAATTGATTACACACAGTTCTTGGACATGAACTGGTACCTCTGATTAGAGTGTAAAATAGTTGAATATTATTTGAGTAACACTTTTAAGTAGAATTATTTCAGAATAATATTGAATAATGTCTACCTTAGATTATTTTATTAAGCAGGCTAAGGCTCTTAATATACCTCCTGAAGAGATAAGACAATTCGCTATGTCGGAATATAAAGAATCTCAAAGGTTGGAAGCTCAAAGATTAGAAACTGAAAAATTAAGATTAGAAAATTTGAAATTTGAGGCTGAGGAAAATTAGAAAAAAAATGAGATTAGCCGCTGAATTAGAAGAGAAACGATTTCAGCGTGAGGCAGAACAGAAAAGATTGGAGGCTGAAGAAAAATTTAGATTTGAAGCTGCAGAAAAAGAAAGGCTACTTAAAATTGAAATGGAAAATAAGCAAAGAGATGCTGCAGAAAAAGAAACGCTACTTAAAATTGAAATGGAAGTTAAACAAAAGGAAATGGAAGAAAGAAGATTAATAGCTGAACAAAATACAAAAAGACTTCAGCTTGAGACAAAAGAGAATGAAAAGAAACGACAACATGATTTGAAACTTGCCGAATTGGAATTTGATAGAATAAGATTGTCAAGTGAATGTAATACACAAAAGACTCACGAAGGCCAGTTTTCATCTAGACATGAGAATTTTAGAGAAGTTCATCTAAAATTGCCTAAATTTAATCCTCCATCAGACGATGTAATATTTTTTTTGACAGATTTGAGGCTACATGTAGGGCATACAACTTGGATAAAACATTATATTGTACCCATTTATCCAGAATACTTACAGGAGAGGCAATGGCTGTTTATCATACTACTAGTGTTGTAGATAAAAATGATTATGATGCTCTCAGAACCGCCCTTCTAAAAAAATTTCAAATGACAGAAGATCAATATAGGGTAAAGTTCAAGTCTATGCTACCACAATCTGGAAAGAACTTTGATGATTTTCTTTCTCAAATACGTCTAACATTGGAAAGATGGATCGAATTGTCCAAGGTAGAGAAATCTTATGACGGTATTTTCGATCTATTACTACGCGATAAAGTTTTATCGTCTGTAAGTCCTGCATTTCTTGCGTTTTTACATGAACGTAAGCCTTCTAATATGAAGGATATGGCAGAACATTGCAAAAATTTTTGCACTGCTCACCCATCCATGGATCTAAGTAATGCACAGATTAAGGGTGAATTGCCGGTCGCTTTTCCGATGCAACAAAATAATTTTCCACGCCATCGTTCATTAAGTAACGACAGATACTTCAATAAGGGTGTTAAGGATAGATTTGGGATGCAGATAAAATAGTGGGGCATGTTACTACACGCTAGCACATTTCCATTTACATGTGAGGAATTGTGTTCGCCTGTAGACAAACTACGGTTTGCACGAGGCGTTCACCCGTGATGAGCGACGGTCAACTAGTGACGTTTCGGTCACATGTCGTGGGGTTCAGTGTGTAAATTAATTGGGCTTCCGTCTTTGTGTTTGCGTCCAAGAGAGATGTACATTTTCAAGCTCCGGGATAATGGAGTGTGATATATAAATATACATCGTGGCATTTATTGTTTGAGGCCGCCACGTTATGTGCAAGTTGGTTCCTGAACTCATCTAGAAGTTCAGACCCTAATTTACTACAAGTAACTTTGATATACGAGGCAACTAATATTTGGTTTGCCCTGATTTCTTCTGCCGCATTACTTGGGTTTTCGTGGATTGCCCGAACCTTTAGTACATACGGCCAGGATTGAGTGGAGATGAGAGTAGTGCATCATTATTATATTATATGCCACGTAAAGATGTCTAACGTTTGAACTTATTGACGGACCAGAGATAATCTACTACGCTTATCCATTGCCATGTACTTTTGATGGACCATTGTGAAGTGACTTTGTTTATTAAATGTCAACCATGTTTTTCCCGTGGACCTGTTCACCTACCGGCTTTGTTATGTGTACTGACCATAATGTCCTGAATGAACACCTGCTATCATTCGTGTATCCATGCATGATCCTCTAATTTATCCCAACGTAACACCATATAATTTGGTAGGCCAGTATGGTATCGGATCGATACTTTCATCAGGACATAGTTTTCAAATTCACGTAAGCAAGTATACATTCGTACTTTGCAAAAATACTTCTTCTTCTTCTTCCGTCCTAAGCCACCGACCGTCAAAGCAGTCAGTGGCCATTACGCCTAGTGGCGTCTTAGGGCAACAGCAGATAGGTTTTCTTTGCCATTGTTTCCCATCACGCCTAGTGGCGTCTTTAGGGCAATGGCAAATCAACCCATTTGCCGTTGTTTCCGTAATCGAAGTGTCTGGCAAACGGGCGATCAGCCCGTTGGTTTGCAAAAATACAGCTGACATTTAATCTGTACATGCGATCGTCACTCCTGTTCAGTGTGTTATTGTGAACACACCGCTTCGTGAACTCAGTCATTATCAACGAGTCCAGTTGGATAACGAACGCTGCCACTGCGCATATCCAATGTTCCAGTTTCAATGTCCTATTGTTCGCTGTAACGTTCAAGATAAAAATTTCAAGTCAACCGGTTTGCAAGTTTACTTCGTGTTCCAGTCTACATCACAACTATTATAAGATTCTTTCAAGTTTCAAGTCTATGCCACGGCGATATCAAGTTACTTTGCACCAAGTCAACACGACGTTTCAAGATCTACACAGTTCATGATGCCCATCTGATTGAGACCGTGTACTATTTACATTTTATCCGTGCTTCACTTGTATTGAGGGACAGCGTTTTCCAGTGTTGACACCTTTTTCCGGACTTGCATCTGATCGGATTACGATAAGATAAGTGCCTGTTAATACACTCTTGTATTTTTGCCGTGGTGTAAGCCTTTTTGTTACATCTTTGTTATTCGTGTTCTTATTCTATGTCTTTGTACAAATCTGTTGTTAGCGACACATGTCATTGGAAAAATGACCGCTCAGCAGATATTTCTATAGGTTTTGCTTACATTTCTCAAGCAGTGAAATTTCCGGCCTGAGTTTACTCACCGACGTGGTTCACTGCCTGTTTAGTGTGACCTAATTTGGTTAGGTGTGCTGCCCCGTTTTTTTAGTTGTCAGTTTTGTAGTGTGTCGGTTTTGTTTTTCTTCTCCTTAATTGACAACCATTCTGTTCGTAATGCTAGTCTAACCTTCTATCACTTGTTTACATTTATATATATATTGTTACAGGTCCTGTCCTGTTTTTTCGTTTTGTTTTAAGCAGTAAGTCTGTTATATTTGTTATTTCTCCTTTGTTTCCCATTTGAATTCTTTTTCGTTTACTTGCTGCTATTATTACATTGTCTTGGTCACTTGTACTTGTCTTCTTGTTTAGTTCCATCAATTCTGTTCTTGTACATTATTATAATTGTTTTTCCCTCTCCTCTCTTTCTCGTTTTCCTCATATCTTTACTACTGTTGATCTGTCATACTATACTATTTTTTTTTATTGATTAGTAATATTAAGAATCTATTTGCATTGATAATAGTGCAAAGCACAAAGCTAGTGAATTGGTATTGACGGACTAATCGAGATACATTTATTACATAATTTATAATATTGATAGTAAGATACTGAAGAAGTAAATAATGAATTATCAGGAATTTATTACTATGGGGGAGGAGGATGGATTACAAGGCCCAGATCTTGAAGAATATGTAATAGGTCGTGTTTTAATTCAGGCGGCATCAAATCTGGGGGATTTTGCAGATTGGTATTGTCGTTCCGTGCCTCATATAATCATTGCTAGGGAACTGGCAGAGTTTCTACGGGCAGATCTCCGTATATTTCTAGGACAATACGTTCATGTACAACATAGTCAAGTATTAAAAACTGTACGTCATGCTATACTCAACAACGATGCTCAAGAGAAACAGATAAAAGACAACAAACGGTGTGCACAGGAAAATGCAAAGTTATTAGAAGATATTACTGAGGAGAAAAAAATGCATGAGTTGTTGGAGGTCATAGACAACAATGAAAGATTAATTGAGAAGTTAAACGAAAAGGTGAGGGCACAGGCTGCTCAAATCCAGGGTTTTCAGGTTCAGGTAGCCCGACTTCAGTCACATATGGAGGATGCACAAAAAAGGAGATTGAAGAAAATAGCGAAGAAAAAGAAAGCCATGTGGGAGGTAAAGTTGGAAAGTAAAGTAGCAACACTTGAACGTGATAATCAAGAACTAAAATGCCTTCAAAGTAAAGAAGAAAATTTAAGTCGTAATAAGTTGGCTAACTTTGAGGTATTACTCATTGAGCAAAAGAGTAAAAATGTAAACCTCGAAGAAGAAAATAGGAGGCAAAATGGTGAAATTACTAAGTTACGAAATAGGGTTGATAACTTGTTAGATATCGTTTTAAAACATAAACTGTTGGCACCCTCAGGCGACAACAGATGGGATGTGCAACGTACAGGAAATACCAAGAAGGATGTTAATGAGTTATCTTGCCCGAGAAAAGAAAAAAACTTCTTTTCGAGGCAGATACAATTTTCCTCGTGATCACTGTCATGCTATGCCATCTTCATGGAGACATACTCACAGTGTATCTGATCTTAAAAATGCAGATGAGATCGTCAAGGGCGACGCAAAATATACTAATAAGAGTCTGATTGCTACATGTGAGGTTGATTGTAATGATAGAGCAAACCTACCTGATCATACTAGACCAAATACATCTGTTAAAGTAGGTTTAGCAGTACCTTATGAGCAGTCATCTACGACATGCTCCAAACCGATGGGAACGATTTCCAATAAACATCATACTGAGCATTTGCAGTATGATGCACCTTTTAAGCCAGTTACGACGCACAAACGGCAAATTAATCACCATGTCTCTCATTCCACTGCGACGGCATAGTCTTAAATTTCATTCGTGCCACAGAACATTTCCAAAATTCTAAAATTGTCCATACCCACTACTCAGAAGCAAGTTCCTGGTCATCTCGGTTTAATTCAGTACTACAGTAGAATTATACCCACCTTGGTTTTCGTCACTGCTGACCTCTCTGCCTTGGAAAATTAAAAAAAGGCTTACTTATCACGTGCACTGGAAACCAGAGTGCCAGGACGCGGTAAATTATATTCAAAATTCAAATTTCTTTTTTTTTTTCTCTATGCCACCTATTTGAGGTAACCAGTTATAAATTTGAATTATTATCCCCGCACAGATGCTTGTTCCAGAGTTTCGTTGCTTCGCTGGTGCAAGAATTTGAGAGGACGGTGCATCCAACCTTCCATATCTCAAGAACGTTGACTGATGCCAAGAAAATATAATATCCAAGCTATCCCAAATTCATCAAATATAGTCGTCGATAATTTATCGAGATGCCCACATCTCGAACCTGAAGTTTCATATTGACGTAGTTAATTGACTCTATATTACACATGTGTGAAGCCATGGTGTTTATCCACTACTAGTCACTATGACAAAGAACGGTGAATACATGAACACTAAGTTGATGTCCAAACCATTTATATTAACATTTGTGATTTACATGACTTTGAGATAATCATTATTCACTTTAACCAGTGGCACATTGAACAGTATTATACTACTTCCAGACGTGAACAATTTCCAACTAAAACATCATGTTATTATTCTGGAATTCACATTCACATTAATTAAGATTGCTATATTAATGCTACAAATCTAGTCCTGACACGGATAGTTTGGAGTATGATTACATTATTGTAAGTCTGTTTTGGACATTACTTGTCTTGCCACAACGTACAAAAGGTACTTAGAGCAGAATAATTACGTAATAGGATAATTGTGTCAATTAGTTATACTTGCGTTCTTGTACTATAATTTTTTTTTCTCTTCTTTCTCTTGTTGTAAGATATTCATGTACTTTAGTTACATTAATTTCATATCGCATTGTTTCATATCTTATTTGATTCATATCATGCGTGAATTGCGTTAAAGCTTAATTTAGGATTTTTGACAGCATTGTTACTTGGAGATATAACCTTCTAAATTATTTTTAAAAAATTATTATTCATGCATTTTTGAATTTTTTATTTGGATTTTTTGTTTTTATTTATTTTATATATCTCATACCATTTTCATATATGCATGCTATTTTTTGATATGGTTATTGTAAACTCACATGATCATACATTTATATATTCTTTTGTTACATCATTGGAATATCGACTGTATATGACTTGTTACTTATGGACATATGACTGCTTATGACTGATGACAAATTCGTCTAATATGTTATTTAATAACAAGTTACATTAGGCAGACTGACTGCGACTAGATTATTTTCTATGTGGCCCAATATTTGTGATATAATCAATTTTGGCCGAGATTTCCGCATAGGAAATATTTGAATTGAAAAAAAAAAAAACAAATAAATTTGTTTTTTTTACACCGCGAACGGGGTGATATGTTATGGATAGATTTGGGATGCAGATAAAATAGTGGGGCATGTTACTACACGCTAGCACATTTCCATTTACATGTGAGGAATTGTGTTCGCCTGTAGACAAACTACGGTTTGCACGAGGCGTTCACCCGTGATGAGCGACGGTCAACTAGTAACGTTTCGGTCACATGTCGTGGGGTTCAGTGTGTAAATTAATTGGGCTTCCGTCTTTGTGTTTGCGTCCAAGAGAGATGTACATTTTCAAGCTCCGGGATAATGGAGTGTGATATATAAATATACATCGTGGCATTTATTGTTTGAGGCCGCCACGTTATGTGCAAGTTGGTTCCTGAACTCATCTAGAAGTTCAGACCCTAATTTACTACAAGTAACTTTGATATACGAGGCAACTAATATTTGGTTTGCCCTGATTTCTTCTGCCGCATTACTTGGGTTTTCGTGGATTGCCCGAACCTTTAGTACATACGGCCAGGATTGAGTGGAGATGAGAGTAGTGCATCATTATTATATTATATGCCACGTAAAGATGTCTAACGTTTGAACTTATTGACGGACCAGAGATAATCTACTACGCTTATCCATTGCCATGTACTTTTGATGGACCATTGTGAAGTGACTTTGTTTATTAAATGTCAACCATGTTTTTCCCGTGGACCTGTTCACCTACCGGCTTTGTTATGTGTACTGACCATAATGTCCTGAATGAACACCTGCTATCATTCGTGTATCCATGCATGATCCTCTAATTTATCCCAACGTAACAAAGGGAAATAATGACAATTTCAACAATGGTAATTTTTATAAGGGGAAGCAATTTCAACAATCTGCTCCATTTAATGTTTCTTAGAACCAATCTCATAGATCGCGAGATTTTGGTAACAATAATTTTAAATATAATCAAGGAGATTATAATAAACAAAACTGGCGATCAAAATCTCAGGTTCCACAATATAGACAAAGTTTTTGGAATAAGTCATTTAGCCAAAATCACAACAGTAAGGACATTGATTGGCGTACCCATTCAGATTTTAACTCAAGCAGAAATGGTAATTATAGCAATTTTAATGCCAATAATCAAAATCGATCGCGACGAAGAGATAGATCTTCGAGCAATACACGTAGACATTCTAATGTCGCTTTAAGTGATACATAAACTAACAAAGATCAGGACAAAAATGTTAATC
Organism: Oreohelix idahoensis; assembly: GCA_024509875.1. NCBI lineage: Eukaryota > Metazoa > Mollusca > Gastropoda > Stylommatophora > Oreohelicidae > Oreohelix > Oreohelix idahoensis. The sequence goes on from JAMPIV010009605.1 coordinate 383,434, forward strand.
CACATAATGCAATGTCATGTATTGATCTTGAGCAGGTAAAGGCTTGTCAAGAATGCTCTACGCTATTCCAGCCCAAGGCGATCACGACGCTGAGATGCGGACACATATTGCCAAGTCTCCCAGCAGTCTGTACAGCCACTTCTGTGTCAGTTCACCAAGGGAAAGGATGCCTTAAATTTAATAGAGGCTATGTTAACTCTATTCCTTGTACTATTTTATTTGATTCAGGATGCAGCACAGTCGGTGTACGGAATTCGCTGATCGACCCTTGTTGTGCTACTGGCCATACTGTCAAGTGCGTCACCTTCGGTGGCACTGTGGAAACCTTTCCTGCAGCTATTATTGATCTTAACACACCATTTTTTTCAGGGAAGATCCACGCATGCCTTCTTCAGAATCCAATTTCTGATGTCATTCTGGGTCGCATACATGGTATAAAAGAGTGTACCCCACAGCAGATTGCTGAATGGGAAAAGTGACATATTCTTGCTGCAAATGCAATGGTTACCAGAGCGCAAGCTACTGAGTTGTCGCGAGAATCAACTTCTGAACCTACGGTTCATACTAGTAATGATGATGATTCTCCTATTTCAAGGAAGCTGTTTACTAATTTACAAAAGAATGATAATTCATTAAAAAGATTTTTTCAATTGGCGACTAAAAGAAATAATAACAACAAAATTGCAAATTCTAGACATGAATTTGCTCTTAAAAAGGGTATTTTAGTTAGACTGATACGGGAAACAGATTCATCTTTGCGTTCACAGATTCTAGTCCCGTCTTCTATGAGAGCTAGGATATTACGACATGCTCATGACTCTCAATGTGCAGGTCACATGGGGTTTTCGCGAACCAAATCTAGAGTGCTATCCGCATTCTATTGGCCTGGCGTTCATAGAGATGTTAATCTTTATTGTCGTTCCTGCGTGACATGTCAGGAAGTTAAAGTACGGGGTCCATATCATGATGCTCCTATCCAAGCTGCGGACATACCTATTAGACCATTTGATAAAATGGCGATTGACATCATTGGTCCTATGTTACCATCTGCAAGAGGACATACACATATTCTTACGTGTATTGATATGTGTACGCGTTGGCATGAGGCCATACCTCTTAAGAACACTTCATCTGCTAGTGTAGCAGAAGCATTAATGTTGATCTTTTCGCGCATTGGTTTTCCGCGTAAGATCCTATCGGATCATGGTGTCCAGTTTATTTCCGAATCCATGTCACAGGTTATGAAGACATTGGGTATCGATAGATCTCTCAGTTCTATATACCATGCCATGTCCAATGGGTTAATTGAGAGACAGAATAGGGCACTCAAGCAGTTGTTGGGTAAGATGACTCAAGATCACCCTCAGGATTGGGACCGGGTCCTACCCGCTGCCCTCTTTGCGTATCGCGAAGTGCAAAATCAAGCCACTGGATTTTCTCCATTCCAGTTAGTTTTTGGCATACAACCACGCGGACCTATGTCTTTAATCCACGATTTATTGGTTGAAGATAATATGGGAGAGGAAACTCAATTCTCATATGAGTATGTGATCTCTTTGAGAAAGAGAATAATAGATGCTTGTAGATTAGCTACTGCATCATCCGAACAGGCTAAAGAAAAAGCTCGTCTATTTGCAAACAGGTATAGACGTCTTCGCCAGCTTATTCCTGGTGACGAGGCTTCTGTTTTGCTGCCTTCTCATAACAATCGTCTGCTAATCACATGGAGAAGTCCTTTTAGGATCATCTCAAGAATATCCGATGTTGACTACATCGTCGATATTAACGGCAAACATAAAACCTTTCACATTAACATGTTGAAGGAGTATTATTCACGTCCTGATTATCTACAATCAGTATTTCAAGCGACTGACGATCCTACTCCTCATATTCGCAACTATACTAATTTGTCAGTTATACAAGAAGAAGAATCTTCTTTCCAAGATGCACAATTGCCTATACCAGTTGTACCACTTCATTCCACTTAAAATTGGAATGATGTCACTATTTCTTCTTCTCTTTCGGCTGATCAACGACAGCAAGTTTCATCACTACTTCAGACGTATGATAATGTTCTCACTGACATCCCAGGTCATACGTCAGCTATTCAACATGATATTCTTCTTACTGATGAAACACCTATCCGTATTCGCCCATATCCCATACCTTTACACTTTCGTGATAAGGTCGAAAAAGAATTGGATGAGATGCTTCGATTAAACATAATTGAACCATCGTCATCACCATATGCTTCATCTATGGTGATAATTAGAAAGAAAGATAACAATATTCGTCTATGTGTAGACTACAGAAAATTAAATAAAGTCACACAATTTGACGCAGAACCTTTGCCACGTTTAGAAGATTTATTGGTACAATTATCTCATTCTACTTTCTTCTCTAAGTTTGATCTGTCAAAGGGCTATTGGCAAGTACCATTGACAGAAAAGGCAAAACCACTCACTGCTTTCTCGACACCTCGGGGCCTATTCCAATGGAATTTTATGCCTTTCGGGTTAGTGAACGCTCCTGCCACTTTCGTGCGCATGATGCGTCGAATTCTATCTCATCATCCTAATGTCATTGCATACATAGATGACATTTGTCTTTTCAGTGACTCATGGGAAGAACATATGGAAGGATTAAACTCATTACTGTCCACGTTACAATACCATAACTTAACTGCTAAGCCATCAAAGACATTTGTGGGTTTCCACGATATTTCTTTTTTGGGTCACCGTATTGGTCGCGGTATGTTATATACAGAGGACAGTAATGTCTCTAAAATCCTTAATATTTCTACACCTAAGACAAAAAAACAAGTCAGATCTCTGTTAGGACTAATACAGTTCTATTCTAAGTTCAAACCACATCTTTCGACCATTACTGCTCCTTTCTCTTCATTACTTAAGAAGGGTGCAGCTAACGTGATTCGGTGGTCTAACGAACATCAAATCGCGTTGGATATCATAAAGAAATTTTTTTCGGATGCTCCTGTTTTAAGGTTGCCTAATGCTAATTTACCGTTTGTTCTACGCAGCGATGCATCTAATTACGGCTTAGGAAGTGCATTACTTCAAGAATATGAGGGCACCTTGCATCCAGTTCTCTATGTATCAAGGAAGTTAACTCCAACAGAGCAAAAGTATTCAGTCCTCGATAAAGAACTTTTGGGACTTGTGTGGTCCATAACAAAGCTCCAAAGATATCTGCTTGGATCACACTTCATTGTGGAATCGGACCAGAAAGCACTTACGGCTCTAAACATAAAAGATGTGAAATCTTCCAAGTCAACTAGGTATGCGATCGCTCTCCAGCCATATAGTTTCACGATTCGATCCATACCTGGTACTCAGAATGTTCTCGCAGACATTTTATCGAGATGTCCTAACGAATCAAATTAATAGCTACGCACTACAGACAACTGAACTTCGACACTGACAGTTCGTCGATTGTAACTTTTTACGTGTGCTACCTCGGTTATAAGAATCATTAACATTCATACAATTTAGAAACTACAATGATTATGAATTAAAATAACATTGAACGTTCAAGTATATTACTATATTTGTGAAAAGAACGGTCACCTACTAATGACAGTGATGTGATAATAACTTTTGACAGTGAGTATATTTTCTGAAGGAAATAACATTTCGAGCACTTTGATTTTTCGTGGAACTGAACTTGTTAGATTATTAACTGGGCACTAACAGGAAAATGGAACTTCCGTGATTTAAGGGATTAATGACATTATTAGTGTGAAATAAAAGAATTAATTAGATTATTAACCTTGTATACTTAGTTAATTAAAATAATAATTAATTTAGTTAACTATGCAAAATTTAATAACATTGATCAAAATTTGTATTTAAGCGCATCACTATTTAAGCACATTAATTTAACTTTAGTACTTTAATTGGTACCACAAAGGAATTTTGGTGACACGTTTAAGTGTGTTGATTGATACATGTGTTTTATTTATATTCTCTCATCTTTTTTTTCACTAATTTTTTTTTTTATTAGTCATACCCACCTCTTTTCTATTTAATCATATTTCTTATCATTTCTTTTCATTTGCGTTTACATTTGTTTTAATTCAATATTTCTAATACGATAGTTTATTTCATTTACCACATTGTACCAAAGGTGTTCAATTGTGGATGTATGCTTTTGTGCATACCTTTTGTTGAGTTGAGTTAACATGAATTTCATATTTTATGATTTTAGGTCATGATGTATTAGTAAAATATGATTATGTACACTTGACTCACCTCTATCCGCGAGTAGTAAAGAAAAACAAATTAATGTAATTAATTTAATTTTTGTTTTTTGGGGGGGGGGGGGGGGGGGGGGGGGGGGGGGAGAGATTGGTAAGGAATCTGTAGCGTCCTTTTCGTAGGCCGCAACAGTCTTTTACAGATGATGGTAGTCTCATATTTATTAATATGTGGTCCTACCTCTGTAGAAAACTTTACGCACCAACTTACATGATAGTAAGTATTATTGGTGAGTTTGATTTTCGTAGCGCACGATTGTGCACGAATGCGAGTATGGGTTATCCAGCCCGCACGTGTGGCCAAACTTGAGTTGACGTCATATGTGGGCTTATGAAGCTAGGATCCCAAGATCGGCTCATGAATCTTTGGGAGTTCAAAACCCGTGTTGCGGGAATATTGATTCGTGTTATGACCGTCCGTCTGTTAAGAAGATGAGGACCTTGGTCAACTATATATTGGTGATTTCTCGGGAAGAGAACGCAAGTAGTATATTTATATTATTGTAATTTTTCCTCATGTAGATGTCTAGTTGGACCAATGACGTATTGGTTCCAAAATGGAGTCCTACTTGAACTTATAATGTAAATTTTAAATCCGACGGATTCCTGCAATTAGGATTATCCAGGATTGGCTTGGGATTTTAATTACATGAATCATTATTCGGCCGTTAAGAATACTTACTACATAAAGCAGAGGTGACTCAAGTATTTGTTATATCTAAGCTCTAATGCCACGAAGGTCGTTGGCAGGAATATGTATTATTGTAATTCAACATTGATTGAAGTAAGAGGCCAGTACCAGAAAGGAGATACGCAGTATTGCAACATTAAATGATATCGAAGGCCTAATAAGGATCTCCGTCATTGCCAAGGTCATAGGATAATGAAAGATGACCTATTGAATATAACTGCCTCATTTGTTTACTTGGATGCCATGTTATAAATGCTGTATAACTAGTCTGACGTTATCAAAGAGATTATCTTACGGAATGGACTAATTGTTATTTTAAACATGAAATCTACATTGTGTACCGTACTGTTGAATGTTAAACGTCTGTCGTCAATATCACCATGTTCGTCTCGTCAACGTTGCGACCGTCAAATAAATTGATATAACTTAAACCGTCTTGACATTCGTTGATGTGCCCATTGTTGGCAGCTTTATTTGATTGATTACTCCATTGTTCAAAAATGGATCAATTCGCGTTATGGTCAGAAGTGACAGACTCAACACCCTCAAAACGACCTTAACAGTTATCTATGCCTTCAGTTGGTTGGAGTAGGGTAATGCGTGGTGATCGCCGATGTAGGATGAATGCAGTTCCTAGGTTGTTTAGCCTCTGGTGGCTGAAACGCTAGGTTAAATTACACAAATGTTGCTGACACTATAGTTCGCCGCAGCTGGCTGAGGAAATTGATATAAATAAATCTGGTAATAGTTCTGGTTCAGTTAATATTATAATTTAATGTTTCTATTCTGCTTTCTATTGTGGAAATGAGGAAAATTGGACCGCAAAGGTCGCAGCAAGAAGCTCATCAATATTAAATATTCTTAGATGCTTATAATATTATAAGTTCGTATGATCATAAGTTCATATGGCCATAAGGAAATAAGCCGCTAGTACTCAGGTTTGATCAGCCTATATTTTAGGAAAAGAAAATATAAACATTTAACCAAATTATCAATATCATATCCAACACGTGTTAAAATAGGACCTCTTTACCACTCTGTTATAAATTAGATTTAAAAACACACGTGTCTAGCTTATCCTACCGTTCTATGAACGTGTTATGAACGTCGAAAGCTTGCCTGGTTTGGGCATATAACTCGTTATGACTCCATTCGAAAACGATCCTCCAGGGAACAGTCGAAGGTAAACGGAGAAGTGGAAGGCAAAGAAAATCCTGGGCTGATAACATCAAAGAATGGGCAAAACACGGTTTTTCCACACTTGTACGCATTGCTGAGGACAGAGAGCAGTGGAGGACCCTGTCTGCTGATGCTTCCACCATGGCACTCCTACGACCCATGACGGGTTACGGGTTGAGATGATGATGAACACTAGTCATTTATAAAATTACCTAAAATAGATAGAAGTAAATAATATATGCCGTCAGTAGACAGTTATTTAATGTATGTACTAGTCAATTTAAAATTTCTCTTACTGGGAAATAACGAGTAATTAAATTTACTTTACGGCTGGAAAATTTAGCTATGCGTTATTTAATTAGCACAGAAAATCTCAGTGAAATATAATGAAAACTTTAAATACACTTTAAATATAGCATATAAATTACCGCAATCAGAAAAATGAAACACTCCACGGAATCTATTAATTTTCACTCTGTACGAGAAATCTTAAGATAATGAGCTAGTGAATTCAGATAGATTTCTGGGCAACTGATCATGGCTATCGGAGAGACATGGTATATATTGAAAAATTCCGTTCAATCGTTCTCTAACGCGAAAGTCACACCTACTGCCAGACCCGAGCCAATTTGCCGTTCGATTCTTGAATCAAAGGCAATTTTTACCTCCTCTTCCGCCTCTGCCGAATATCAGCTACGTAATTACTTCCCTGAAAGTTTTACAATCCAAGGTCCGTCTCAGACTGAATATCTCGTGTGTTCCCCTGATCAAAGAATCTATTACTCCATGCTTCACGCTTCGCTCTCTGTTTCACATAGGGCTTAATTGCCAGATAGCTCACGTGTTAATTAAACTGGTGAATCCTTCGTTCATGTAGCAAAAATATAAACTAGATGAGGAGGGGCAAAAGTGGATGATTACTGCGGCACTATTTCCATCTGTGACAATTATCAATGTGTGTTTAAGGTAATATTGGTATGTGTAGATTCATTCTGTTATATCTGGAGGAAAACCCGAAGTGTGTTGGTTTAGTTTAATTGTGTATTAAATCAGCAGAACGAATGGATTGAGCTAGTTGGTTGTGGAAAGCGTTTTAAAGATATTATGCTTGCTGGAAAGGACTATTCAAACTGGAAGAAGGAATGACTATGACAGATTGATTTTCTGTATTATTTGATATATTACACAATGATTACCATAAGGCCTTTATGATTTTATAGAAGCAAATCATGGACTGAACTGTAACAAGTGAATTACTGAACTATTGTGCTAGAACTTGAACGAATTGTGTTATTCATGACTTACTATGTCTCTTGTGATTAACCACAGCTTGTCTGATCTGTCTCATTATACCTCCTGACTGGCTAAGGAGACAATGAGCGATACTGCGTAGGTTGTATATCGATACTGCGTAGGTTGTATATTGTGTTTCAGGTTATATCCTGCCCTGAGTGTCATACAAAACCTATAGTGACCAATTCAGCAAATAGATGTTCTTCTTCTTCCTCGTTCGTCCTGAAAAGGACGTTGGTTGCGTTGTGTCCGTTTACAGCGGAGCTGCGATATTTGCGCCTTTCGGCCGACACATCCAACTTCAGCACAGCATTTTTTTGGGACCGGGTTTGCCTTCCCTCTTCGATCACTGTCGTGAAACGAGTGTAACCCACTACTTTGTTAATCACTATGTCGAGATACAGATTTGCTTCAACCAATCAACGAGCACCGTTCACCAGTCTCTGAGACAGAATAAATTAACAGCCATCATGTTCACGCAAGATGGCGGATTAAAACTGAATAAAATTAGGCTGTACGGTGCTTGGGACAAAACTGCAGGAAACCAATCAGCTTGCTCCGCCAGGAACCAACCAAAAGCTTTCCTTAAGCATTTACCTGCCTATATAATCGGGCGGAATTTTATGCTAAACACGCAACACCGAATTTGAAGCCAGAGACGACCGACTGTGTGAGAGAAGCTGTCACCTTGATTTATAGCTTACCTGAGGGCATCGACCTGCAGCCTGCTTCGCTAAAGTCGCGTCAAAAACTGGCCTGTTTGAATCTTAGAGGGTAAATATATTTACGATAACCTTTAGGAAAATAGGCTTTCAGCAGGTCTATAATGTTGGTATTTGTTGTGTGTCATTTATACTACCTATCAGGTTACTGATTGTATCTTGGGGAAATTAAGTATAATGATTGTATTTCCTATTATGATTGAATAGACGAAGACTAATAGGACTCATACTTCAACCTATTGTCTCCTATACTTCAATCTATTGTCTCATCTAACTCCAATCTATTGTCTCCTATAACTCCAACCTGATATATCACCAAACAAACCTCGTTGCATATACTCCTATCATAAGAACATAACGTTATTGTTAGGATATATGTTAACAGCTTGTATAGCACTCGTCAGAGAGGGCCTGGTATATTATAGGGGGAAGGAAATGGTTGTATCACACCTAAATGTACATATTATTGGATGTCTTGAATTTATATTATGGGATGTATTCATGTATTGAATGTATTCATGTATTAAATTTATATTATTGAATGTATTCATGCATTGAATTTATATTATTGAATGTATCCATGTATTAGTTTATCAGAAAGAATGCTTTGCAAGTAGACACCTGTCTTGTCTCGCTATTGCTAAATCATACTGAGCCATGTTGTCATTCATCCTACTTGCAGACATCTGAGACACGCTCATTTCACTCACACTAGAAATAGGTGGGCTTGAGGACAGAAATTAGCCCCTATTTTTGCTTTGTTACAGGTTTATTCGTGTCCTAAAACCTGAGGTCGTATGTTCGAGTCAATCCCGCTGCCTGGAACTTCGCAGGAGCATAGAGATTGTACAGAAGCTGCATCTTTAGTCCCCCTCAGTCTTGGGTGGGCTAAAGTAACGAGCCTCAGCAGGAGTTGTGTGAACCAAACTACGGAGAACAGAATTTTTAAAGAGATGAGTACACATTCGTACCATTTCTGTCAGCATTGTGAGCATAGAAACTGTCAGTGATGAGAAAGTGAATTAGCATAGCAAGAGACAAAAATAACAGCATAGCTGATAAGTGTTATATCCTTAATTAACAGCACAGCTGATATAATTTTTTGTTCCTATAATTGGAAAACTTGTTGTTATATATATATATATATATATATATATATATATATATATATATATATATATATATATATATATATATATATATATATATATATAATATTTGTAAATCACATGTAAACTTACAATTCCATTACATTCCATTTTTTTCAACATTCACCCTTCAGCACAATAGTAGATAGTGTATATACTAAATAAATACTAAGGAAATTGTATTTGAAGACTTGTCAATTTTATCATTGTTAAGCAAAATCTGTTTCATTGTTTTTTTTAATTTATCACAGTTAGTTACACAGCGGAGGTGGCACTTTATGTCGGTCTCCTCTCTACTATTATTTCGTAACTAATTTGTGATACCAGTAGTCCTCTCAGACACTGGGACTTCACCATTTTCTGCAGAAATTCTATTTCTGTAATTGTCAGTACAATACTGATTCAAGAGCCAAATAAAACCTCACGCCACACTGGGGGCTCGTTCCTGGGATATTTCTGTATATCTTGAGCCATACTTAGTCTATTCATCTATCTACACTCTATCTTGTGCCACCCATAGATAACATGAGAAATATATTTTTGAAAAAAAATTCTATAATAGGATTTAAAAAAAAAACCCAATATTTTCTTAGGAGGAGTACCATTTAGTAATCAGTAAATAGTTGATGCTCACAAAGTTGCACCGAAATTTTTTGTTCATTTAAAGTAATTAAGTTTAATTACAATAATTTGGTTATAGTAAATATACATACCCTATCTAAGTAACGCCATGGCTGATCTAGTGAAGTTCAGAACTGCGATCATGCAGATGGGTAAGGAATTAAATATGACAGGTGATGCTCTCACTCAGTATGTCACAACAGAAGTGGACAAACATATGGATAGGGAAGAAAGAAAGTTGCAATTAGAAACTGAAGCAAGGAAATTAGAGGCCGATAGAGAAGCAAAGAAATTGGAGGCTGAAGAAAGGCGGTTGCAAGCGGAAGCTGAGAGAGAAGCCAAAAGAGCGGAAGCTGAGAGAGAAGCTAAAAGACTGGAAGCTGAGAGAGAAGCCAAAAGACTGGAAGCTGAGAGAGAAGACAAAAGACTGGAAGCTCAGAGAGAAGACAAAAGACTGGAAGCTGAGAGAGAAACCAAAAGATTAGAAATTGAAGCCAAGAAATGGGAGGCTGAAAATGAGGAAAGGAAATTACAAGCAGAGAGAGACCATCAGTTGAGATTAAAAGAGCTTGAAATTCAGGCAAATACTGGCAATAATGGTGGTAGCTCACCTCATTCTGAGAGTAGCTCCAGCCAGAGCTCCTCAAGGGGGGCCATGCATTTTCATCTGGACCTATTTGTTGAGAAAGAAGACGCCATTGAGTCGTACCTGGATAGATACGAAAGACTAGCCACTACCTATGGCTTAGTGAAAGAAAAATGGAGTCTTAAACTATCTCAGGGATTGAGAGGTGTGGCCTAAGATGTGTATTTGAAGCTCTCAAGAGATGACCAGGAAGATTATGAAATCCTGAAGCAGGCACTGCTTGTGAGATATGAAAAGAACTCAGAATCATATAGAAAGAAATTCCGAAGAGCTAAACTTCTTCCAGGAGAAAACTATCACCAATTCTCGGCTAGATTGGAAACCTATTTGGAAAAATGGAGTAGTTTAGGGAAGTGTCAGGATCTGAAAGAAATGGTAATGATGGAGCAAGTGAAAGAGTCCATGCCTCAAGAAATGAGGAAGTTTATCATGGAACAAGGAGCAGAGAGATTGGAAGATATTGTAACTGTTGCTGAGAGATATCAAGCAGCTCAGGCAGAATTATTATGAAATAAGAAGAAGCAAGGTGAAAACTTCAAATCATCGCAAAACTATACCAAATATGAACAAAAGGACCATACCACAAGGAACAAACAAAGATTTGACCAAAAGGACAAAAACCCTCTAAGATCGGATAAGACACCTTACCGGAAGGAAGGAAAGTGGTGTAAAACTTGTCTAATGAGTAACCACAATACTGCGGACTGCAGAAGGAAGAATCCTCCTCATCATCTTCTTCATGTCTTACAACAGGGAACAAGGGAAGGAAGGAACTGGCAGTAAGTCAGAAGGACTTCCATCATTCCCCTGTCTGTGAGGAAGTGACCGTGAATGGCACTCAAGTACTGTGTTTATATGACACAGGATTAGACTTTGATTCAGTTGTGTGCTCTTCTCTAGTGAGTCCTGACCAGATAACCACGGAAACAGTGGAAATCAGAGGACCTATCAAGGGAGCAAGAACCACGACATTACCTATAGCCCGAATCAACATAAGATCTCGCTATGTTGAAGGAGAAATCAAAGCAGCAGTGATGGACGACCCTATTTACCCTTTGATTTTAGGGTGTAGGTATGTTTTCCTTGGAGAACCTATAAAACCCGTAGTTATGGCAACAGTCCAGACCAGGGAAAGCTCCAGGAAAATGGAGGAGAATCCTATCAATACTCATCCAGAAGAGATGAAAAAGGCTCAGGCAGCAGATAGCACACTGAAGCCTTGTTTTGGCAAATTGCCTAAAGCACATAACCCTCCAGAGAAAGGAGACTTGTATATGAAGAGTGGCCTACTATACAGAAAAGCTGGAACAGGACCTAAAGGGCATGGATAGCTTGTAGTGCCAAAATCTTACAGGGAGAAGGTTATGACGCTAGGACATGCTATACCCTTCAGTGGACATATGGGAATAGGGGCCACTGGACAAAGGATAGCCTGTCACTACTTTTGGCCAGGAATTACAGAGGACATAAAAAGATATGTAAGATCCTGTCCAGAATGCCAAAGAGTAGCTCCTAAGCATAGGACTGCACCAGCAACACTGGGAGAAATGCCTATTATGGGAACCCCTTTTGAACGTATTGCAGTAGATATTGTTGGACTCTCACTAGGACCAAGAAGAGAAATGCTTACATATTAACCTTGGTTGATACTTGCTCTATGTGGGGAGAAGCAGTGGCCATGTCAGCTATAGATTCAAAGCACGTGGCAGAGGTCCTGTTGATAATATTTACACGATTAGGTTTCCCGCATCAGATATTGACTGACAATGGGTCTCAGTTTAAGGGAAAGCTAACACAAGAAGTATTCAGGATATTTCAAGCCAGGCACTATCATTGTAGTCCCTACCATGCCCAAGGGAACGGTCAAGTACAGCGGTTCAATGGTACGCTTATTTCAATCCTTAGAAAGCTGGCGAGTGAAAAACCTGATACTTGGGATACATACTTACCCGCTGCACTATTTGCATATAGGGAAGTACCCCACAATTCAACTGGATTGGATCCAGCTACATTGTTGTTTGGAAGACCAATCAAAGGTCCACTGGAAGCATTGCTGCGGACATGGACTGATGAAAAAGCAGAGGAAACAGTGACTTCCTCATACCAGTACGTCAACGAGTTGACATCTCGATTGAAAGCAGGTTGGAAACTGGCCAATGATAACTTAAGACAGGTCAGGAGGAAGCATGCTGCGTACTACAACAAAAAAGCAAAGGATAGGGAACTGGAGGTGGGTGAAAAGGTGTTATTACTGTTGCCGAGCAGCAATAATAAATTGCAGATTGGATGGCAGGGACCCTATGCCATACTGGAGAAACTTTCCAGGACCAATTTTAAGATTGACAAGAAAGGAAAGGAGAAGGTATATTATGTCAATCTTCTTAAAAAATACTATGACAAGGAATCATCAGAAGTTGCACATATCATGACCCTAGCCATTGCAACAGAAATGCACGGTGAACCACTTCACTCTATGGAGTATCCACTCACAACTACAGAGGATTATGTTCAAGTAAATATTAGTGAACATTTAACTCCAGAGCAGAAGAAGAGGGTTCAGAAAGTGTTGGAAACCCATGCTGATGTGCTCACAGATAAGCTAGGTCGTACGAATCTGTTAGAGTACGACATGAAGGTTACCGACCCTACCCCAGTATGCATGAGAACATACCCTATACCCTATGCGAAAGCCCAAGCACTAAGGGAGGAAGTTGATTATCTGTTGAAGGAGAAAATTATCTCGAAGTCAGACTCTCCCTATAGCTCAAGTGTGGTGCTATTTAGAAAACCGAGTGGTGAACACAGGTTATGTATTGACTACCGGAAGCTTAATGCGATCACAGAATCTCAGGTGGACCCATTACCTGACACCAACCAGCTGTTCTCTACACTGAGTAAGGCTAGGTATTTATCGAAGGTAGATCTAAGCAAGGGATACTACCAAATACCAGTGAAACCAGAAGTTAGGAAAATGCTGGCATTTAGTACATCAGACGGACACTACGAGTTTAAAGTACTACCCTTTGGCCTGAAAAATGCTCCCAGTATCTTTTCAAGAATGATGAGGAAATTATTGGAACCTCTACAAAATCCCCATATCACTAACTTTATGGATGACATTCTTGTTGCTACAAACACATTTGAAGAGCATATAGTAGCGCTCTCCATGTTATTTGACAGACTGAGAGAAACTGGATTGACTGCACGTCCAACCAAGTGCTATATCGGTTGTAAGGAGTTGGAATTCCTAGGTCACACTATTTCTACAGGTCATATGTCTCCTGACCCAAAGAATATAGAGAAGCTAAAGAAGGCACCCCTGAGGAGCCGCGGAAGCATAGTGGTTAGTGCACTGGCTTCCTAGTGCAGTGGTCTTTGGTTCAATCCCCAGTTGAGGCGGGAATTTTTTCGGCCACAAACGACTCCTGGGTCGACCCAGCCCCAAATGGGTACCAGAGCAACTCTGGGAAGGTTAAGGCGGCCGGCGTGATGCCGACCACATCACCCCTCGTGTGCCGACGGTCAAGATAATATGGGCCTAACACCATATTCCCAATATGCCTAAATGGGCGTGTAACGGGTTCCTTTACCTTTTTTTTTAAAAGAAGGCACCCTGACCTCAAACGAAGAAAGATGTGAGATCATTCTTATCATTATGTGGGTTCTATCAGAAGTACATACCCCACTTTAACTCTCTGTGTGCACCATTAACTAACTTAACGAAGAAAGGACAGCCTGACAAAATCCAATGGAATGCTAATTGTGAAAAAGCTTACACAGAGCTAAAAGCAAAATTCACCAGCAAACCTATCCTTACGCTACCCGATATCACACAGGAATTTGTATTAAGGACGGACGCTAGCAGTATAGGGATTGGTGCAACTCTCTTGCAGAAATCAAAAGCCCAGCCGCAGGTACTTTTACCAGTCGCCTACGCCAGTAGGAAGCTGAATGCAGCTGAGTTGAACTACTCGACCATAGAGAAAGAATGTTTAGCTCTAATTTGGTCCATCAACAAATTTTCACCTTATCTGTATGGGACACACTTCATTGTCCAAAGCGATCATCAACCTTTAACATTCTTGGCTGAATCTAAAAAGCTAAATTCGAGATTGTTAAGGTGGAGTCTGCTTCTGGCGCCTTATTCCTTTACCGTGAATTACATTCCGAGAAGAGACAATGTAGGAGCTGATTTTTTAAGTCGACACCCTAGTATTCTGGAAGGACAGACGCAAAAGGATTAACCACAGCAGGGGTTTACATGTCAGCTATGACAAGTCACAGCTAGGAAAGGAGGGGGCTATGTCGTCAAACGTGTGTAACCCACTACTTTGTTAATCACTATGTCGAGATACAGATTTGCTTCAACCAATCAACGAGCACCGTTCACCAGTCTCTGAGACAGAATAAATTAACGGCCATCATGTTCACGCAAGATGGCGGATTAAAACTGAATAAAATTAGGGTGTACGGCGCTTGGGACCAAACTGCAGGAAACCAATCAGCTTGCTCCGCCAGGAACCAACCAAAAGCTTTCCTTAAGCATTTACCTGCCTATATAATCGGGCGGAATTTTATGCTAAACACGCAACACCGAACTTGAAGCCAGAGACAACCGACTGTGTGAGAGAAGCTGTCACCTTGATTTATACCTTATGTGGTGAAATTACAGTGATGCAACGTTAAAACTCCTCCAATTATAAAGATAACAGGTAAAATAACATGTAGGGATAAAAAATATAGGCAAGATATGCCGCGGCTTCTTCACCTACGCCAGCGTTTTCTAGGGTCATTAAACATTAACTAGTTAGAACATGCAGACAAACGGTTTACCCTTTTAGACGGGAGGGAAACGGAGATAAAAGAAAAAATATGACGGTCGGAACACGTGTTTGAATCTAAAAGTCTAAAAGACGCAATTTGTAGTTTTGAAAGAAAAAATCACGCCACTAGTTGACACAATGTAAGGAAATGGACAAAAAACGACCTTAGCTCTTGTTAGAAACAGTCGTATCTTGGATGTTTTACGGTAATTGGTTGTTTTGTTTGAATATAGCGGCAAACGCCGTGGACGAAGGTTCAAAAACAAATTTCAAAACTAACCTTGAGAAAAGTAGGTTTTTCTTTAATAATAAAGTTAGAAGAATAAAAACTAGCTAGTTTGATAGCCAATCTTAATCTGACAAATAATATACTTTTAATTACACAGACGGACAGATAACACGGAAGATATTGACGAAAGACTGTATTGTTCAATACAGACTAGCGAACAGTTCTTTGTGCATATTTTCACTAAAGTTACATTTTGGCGTCCTTGAGCCTAAGAACGCATAAACCCAAACTGCAGATGGCATAGAGGCAAAGTAGGAGGATAGTAGCTAAAAATAACTTACCATAGAAATCGTATAAATAAGTGGGGCAGGTTTGTGTAGTTTTTTTTTCTTGTAGTTAGTCCAAAATACAAGTGTAATTTTGGGAAAAAACCAAGTTGAGACAGACGTACCGACAGAAAAATACTACACACTAGACTGAGATTGGACTGAAATTGGACTTTTAGTTTGAATATTTGAAAAAAGTAGAGGGGAAGTCCGCTGATTGGACAAAAGCATTTATATTATTGAATGAGAGACGCACGCTTGTGCCATTTTTGAAAGACTGTCCTTAAACACAGTTCGTTAATGCTAAATGAGTGTTTTCCAGAAGGTATTCTAGATTATCAGTGGGACGCCACACTATAGCCAGCAGCTCAGCTGAGTTTTTCTAGTACAGCGTAACTGTGTTTTCACATTTTGAATTGTGAGTTTCTGGTCTGGCACTACGCTAGTGCCAGATGCTTTTGTAGAAGTACAAGAGTGGATGCAGAAGTAGCCTAACATTTACTCCAGCTACTGTGAGGAGTGGGCCACTAGAATTCTGTACCGCATCGTCACAGGCAGATAAGTGAAAATCTGGCCTGCTGTGGATTCATCAACTGTGTCCACAATAAATAAA